>CM056844.1:6137500-6682500 GCA_029853015.1 Chelidonichthys spinosus
CGAGCAAAAAAAACCCATTACAACATTTATCATAGCTTTCAATCACCCACATAATAGCGTACTAATTAACCTTTTCGCTGGCGAAGATGTACGGCCAATTACCCCACCGGATTGGCACACAGGCCGTTGATCACCAAAGATGTAAAATGCTGCCCGATGCTTCGACGCCGCCCGCTGCTCATAAACACAAACATCAGACCTCGCTCTATAGCGTCTCCTCAAACTGTATATATCGCATATATATACATTAAGCACAGCTATTGCTGGAATACAAATAAATAAAAAAGACTTAACTGGTAAGAAATGGTTCCCTTTCCCCTGTTGAATATTCCTTTTGATAAAAGGTCATATGGTTAAAGATTTGCGGATGCTTCTCGCATATTTAATCTGCTGCGGCACCCTACCGACGGACAGTGGATTGTTCAAAAGCACATGAAAGAACCCATCAATGTACATTTATTATATGTGCATTTAAATGTATCCAAACTGAAGAGAAACACTTCAGGCCAATCCAAGCTGAACCTACTGAATTATTCCCAAATTAGTGGCATTGATTTGTTTTAGGAATTGATTAGAATTTAAAAAACAGCCAAAAGCATGTGGCATCTGAAGTATACACTCGTACACCTAGTTCCAAGGCTTCTTCAATACACAACATCAAAATGATATTTCCCCATAACATGACTTCAAGGTCATGGAGCATACCTACGAGAAAAACTGGGCCTTGGAACTGAAGAAAACTCTTCAGGTCCAATTCTGTAGCTGGTTCAAATGAGGTTTAATCACTGACAGTGGAGAAAAGACAATGTCGCGGTTGCCACACAGCCCAATCTGCCCTGATGTGAGGCAAGAGACAACTTATACAGAACCAAAGGGGCAGGTCTAAACAGTGGATTTACATAGATTCAATACGCGTTTCACCCTGGGTAAGAGACGTCCTGAGACAACATAAAGGTGTGACTTCCTCGGAACAGCTGGGTTCTTGCTAGATAGTGTCACAACAGGGGCCATTCATGAAGGCCTTGATCAAGTATGTGGGATGAAGGTGTTTCGGAGACGGTCCAGGAAGGGGGACAGATCAGAGGGTCTCATCATTAACATGACAAGGCTTACATACAACGAATGCAGCTCAGCAAGACATTTGAGGTTCCCGAGAGGAAGTAATATTTAAACAAAACAAATTGGAAGGTAACACATTTTCTTCTACAGAACCTACTACCGGACTTCAAAAAGCATATTCAATGTTCTATATAGATCCCCTACTGGGATCAGTGTCTTGGATAACAGGCCCAGCTTCCCTCAGCCCAGTCGACCCCCTTCTGTATTAACAGTCTGCAGCGTATAAACAGGCCAACTCTCAATCCCAAGCATCCATCCCCTCCATGTGGTCTGGCTGACACACTGGACTTTGATCTCTGTGATTATTTGTCTACAAGTAGAAAAAAAAAGCAGCAGAAGGATGGACTAGCCTAGCCGCGGTGGGTGGAGGCCGATTCATCTTTGCATGAGTCTCGTCTCCTAATCATGAAGTCGCAACGCCGTTTGTGAATGGCGGCGCGACAACAGAGGCCCCCTCGGCTGATGGTCCGCTCCATCTGCCCGAGAAGGACGGCGCCAGATTGGAAGACGCTTCCTGGGTCGCCTCCACATGTCCATGCTATCCCTAGAGGACTGGGTCCACACCAAATTACCAGAGCAAACATTAGCCCCCTGTTGAATACATTCTGCATCCTGGATCACACAGCTTGCGATTAAGTCCCTCCTCTTTTTAAAATCACACGTATGTCTCAGCGCTAAGCAGGTATTACGTAACAATCCTGAGTGATTTATAACACCAAGAACAAAGACGTGCTGCACTAAAATGGGCTTTGTGCCTTTACGGAGAGCTAAATGGAAGCTTTGAAGTTCACACTTACAGGACTTGCTCGAACTACACAGCGATACGGAAATAATTTGAGTCAACATCATTTACAGTACATTGCATAGTAAGTGACTTCCAGGGCTCGAGGAGGAGAGAGCATATAATGGAATTAAAACTAACTTTGACTGTTGAATTAAAAAAGTAAAGAGAATAAACACTGTATGGAGAGAACATTTTCTGCAGTAAAATACTGCAGGGTGCTTTTTCCCCACCAAAAAAAAAGAAGAAGAAGAAGAAAAAAGTGCTGCAAAAAAAAGATGGCTTTGAAATCCAGCGCCGTCCTTGATCATCACTGCTACTTGAATGGTTAGAAAAAGGGAAAGGGGCAGTGAGACATTGGGTTTGGGCACTATCCTGCAAATGTTTCATCAAAAGAAATGACATTGAAGGCAGGGTGTCAAATACAAACAAAGTTAAAATTGCCAAGTCTGTTTGAGCAGCGGCTGGGAAATATAAAAGTCTCCTTAAGAGGGGCAGTAACATTTGGATGTTGAGCTATATTCCACGTGGAATTAAAAGGAACTGCTTTCACAGCTAGGATCATAGTTCTAGGACTTAAATGTCGCTTAATGGACATAACCTAAACACATAGTGTAATTTTAAAAAGCGATATGATTTCTCAACTCTTGGAGTAAGACCAAAATCCGTTTTAGAGCAGTTTTTCAAGTGCTTTTTCATGCTTCCACATCTACAAAACTCTGCAACTCACACAAAATACAGGGAAAGCAACATTTTTTCATTTCGCTGTGAACTGTTCCCTTTACTCGTCATGAGCAGGAGCTGACATCCAACGACCTCCGTGCTCTTGCAATGCTCAGCAACGACTAATTCATGCACCGTTTTGAGTTGCGGATGAATTATTTCATTGGTAATTCATCTGGATTTTTAAAAAAAAAAAAAAAAAAAAAGAAAAGAAGGATTCCAGTGAATTTACACATCAAATAACAGTGGCTCTCGACGACCGGGGAGGATCAAACGTAACACGAGACAGGACTCTCAGCTGTCACTATCAAAATCACACCGCTTTGATCAGCAGATTAAATAAATCACAGCGATCGGCCTTTTTTAGAGACACTACAATCCTTCGTTCCACCCAGAATTCCTTATCGGTTTGTTGTCTTGTTCTACAAGCCTTCAGATCCTCTGGAAAATTGGGCCATTTTTACATCTCTTCACCGGCTCCCGATCCATGTCAGATCAGACTTTTAAGGTGCTTTGGATGACTTCCAGAATTGTAAATGGGAATGCCCCGTCCGACCTGTCTGATCTCCTTAATCCTTAATTCCACCCCGTGCTCTCAGGATGCCGTTAAAAAGAAGTCATCTGACATTAGACTCACTGCGTTGAGGCCTTTAAATCCAAAAGTATCGTCCCGATTAATCTACAAATCCTCCGACTTCCTTTTGAATGACGTCAACAACTAAATCTCTCTTCCTTTCCTGTAGTAGGTACTACTACGTAGGATTTTTGGTGTCTCGTAATGAGCCCGGCCCCGGTACCAAGTCTCAGCGGGGCAGTTTGGTGTGCGCCCAAATTCGAATGGCTTTGTTTCACAAAGTGAACCAAACCAAAAGGATTTGCTCCACCGTCTGATTTAACTGCTGCAGACGTGCTCTAAACCCCGAGCTAGATTCCAGCACCGCCGACAGCCGTTTGTGGCTGAGCTCTCTGTAAATCTATTTGTGACAGACACCTGCGGCATTAGTACGTGACTCCCATCTCCGTTAATGAGTTGACTGGATGTTGGAGGTAGGGTGACGGCACATACTATAGCAGATATTGTCATAAGCAGGGTTTTAAAGTGATAAAACACTGTGGAGGAACTTGGAATTATAGGTAAAAGTACTTAACATGATTCAGCATTTTCAATAATGCATTGCTTTGCTATTCAGTCAAGTGAGCAGACATGTCATTGCCATTTACCGCTATGCAAATTAATCCATTTGAGAAATACAAGAAGTACATGAGACAGCACAGGTGTAGCGGTGCATGTAGCGAGTGACACACTGCATCATGGGTAAACTCACAAATAGTTTCACGGGAGCCACAGTTTGCGTGCATACTGTATTAGAGATAAGCCCTTGTTTTAAACGACTCCAGACATGCATATTTCAACAGTGAGCGGATTTAAATGAGTCACTCTCCAAACACAATTGGCTAATTATGGAAATGCGCTTGTCTGATCCTAATTTAACTCGTTCGGATTCATTTCATCAGATTTACATTGTTGTTTGGGTTTTTTTTTTTTGCCTCTACTGCAATGAGCTTCAGTCGCTTGTTTTTTGTTTTCCAGCACGGCAAATGTTGAATCTTCCCGTAAATAATCGTTTAGTGGCAGAGAATCGGTTGAATGGTAATGAAAATGTACAGTACGTTCGGAATCCATAAAAAAACATTATGAAGACATTCATCTGCGGGGCCTCAAAATAGGCTGTCAGGAACGCTACACTCATTAGGGTTTATGAAACACAAAAGCAAATCCGCCCCTCGGCGACTGGCGTCTACTCGCCGAATGAGCCAGCGTTCACAGGTCATTCAAGGACTTATCAAAAGCGCTCGTGACTCACGCAGCTAGATTCAACACATCCAGCAGCTTAAATTGACTAGACACCCCCCCCAAGGTCGGCCAGTTATTGGCTGGCACCCCTCAGCGGGAGTCAAAACGTGACGGGGACAGGCGGCCGTCAAGAAACGACTTGTATTTGAGGTGAACAGCGTGCTGCAAGTCATTCTGAATGTCACAGAGGAAAGGCGTTCGGACTTCTGGGGTTTAAAAGGCCATTAGTGGGACGGTTATGGTCAGAAAAAAGGGCAATGTCAAATTCTCAATGCTGAATTTACTTCTCAAAAATCCAAAGCACATCAAGCACAAAATCCCAAATTAGAAACAAATCTCATCGCATACATCACTTATGCACTTATCCATAAGCTGGGAATTAAAGACATATTTCCACAACACAGCGACAACCAATCAAAACGAGACACATTGCATGATAAAGACGGACTCACGTTTTGATGTCTCCTCTTTTATGAAGTCGAATTCGAAGCATGTCCCACTGTGGAGGTCACCTGGTTTGTTGGACTCTCCCCTCCTGGTTAACTCCAAATTGGCCGCTAGCTGCATAATTCCCTTGTTCCGAGTTGTTATTTCCCATTATGAGAAGTGCAATCATATTGTTTTCCCTGTAGTGGAAGTAAGTGATGTCCCTTTAGAAAAAGTGCTGCTGCAGGCAGACCAGCAAAGCACAGGTGTGGCTAATGATGCTAACGATGAGCCAGCTCCATCAGGGGACAGTTACATTACACCAATGCAATCCTATGTGTTTGGTCTTTTGTGCTGTTTTTGTTGTTGTTGTTTTTTTTGCATGCAAAATGCTGCAAATTAATAAAACTACATTTGATTTATTTAATTTGGTTTTAATAGTGGTGAGACTGGGACAATCCCAGACCTCTAGTCCACTAAGGATTTATTACTTTCTATTTTGTTTAATTAAAATAATATTTTTATAACTGTAATCGGTATTTTTGGATGCTTAAGAATGTTTTCCTTGGTTCCTGCAACGGTTATCTACTTTACTATTCATAGTCAACAGCTAATGAAATGACGAAATATTTGAAAGGCAAATAATTTCATATGTTGATTTACTGAACCGTTAAATATAACCTTGCGTGTCTGTGTTATAAACCACGTCTGTTGACAGGAAACCCATCACACGAGTGTGTGATGTGGAGACGCCGTGGGCATGCTGTGCATTAAAAGCGTGGGTCTATAAAGACACTTTGATGTCCTCTGGTTTGCCCCCGGAGTTCCTCGAGCCGAGCGTGGAAGAAGGAAAGCGTTTGGGTTTTTAAAAATCATATAGGGCTCAAAATAACAGAGTGAAATATGTCCTGTCCGACACAACGTGGCCCAGCAGACGTGGTTAGCATCATCCTGTAGTGACCTTCACTCCGCAGATAACATTGTTCACTCTCGAGTCACTCCATGTGCCCGTTCACAAAGCTGCTTGAATAATACATAAGGTCACAAATCACTAAATCCATTTTTAATACGACAAAACAAGCAAAATAGGCATTTAGGTTGTTGTTTGTTTTGCCCCCCGAACTCATGATTTAAACAATATTCTTTTGCCCACACCTTGGCAGTTCTTACAAGAGGGTCAAATTCAAATCTTGACCCTGTCCTACAGTCAAATTGGTTATTTAGGGTATTTTAACGGTTGGATTTTTATCAAGATTGCATGAGAATTAACCCTGCTCGCCTAAATTTGCATGCATCACATGAGAAAACCTTCCAAAATGATGCAGCCTTCCTGACTTGCACCTGGCATCTCTCAGACTACGTGCAGCTGTACTCTGAAGGCCAGTTGGTGTACTGAATAGCATCTCGCACTGAAGTAATTGCGGGATGAAAGCTTCTTTCGGGAATCGTCTGTTTTCCGATAACGGAGGAACACAGGCGAGCTGGTCACGTGACGACGCCACTCATTCACTCAGCGTCCCTCTGTCGCTCTGCCGAGAGATTCGCCACTTCCCCTCTGATAAAGAGCTCAATCTAGAGTTGAATGACAATAGGCAGAGCTCTCCCTTTATTCCCTTTCCCTTACAACTTCTGGAGGCCCCAGATTAAGTTGAAGCTGACCAGCTGGTTATCGGAGTGTCCACACATCCACACAGACTATGTCCTATCAGTTCTGTTCTATTAAAAGCCTTTTAGCACAGGACGGCATGCCCGCTTCACAGCCTGTCAGTCATTTTAGTGCGTCTGGCTTTCTGTCAGTAAGTTCCCGTCTCCATTTCTTTGAGTTTTCCTTTCATTCAGTCTGTCAGTCTCCTGTGTGGAGCTACGGGAGAGCAACTCTTTAAATGTACAAAATAAAAATCAATTAAATCCAGAGTGACATCTGGTCCATTAAAGAAGCAGATACGTCACAAATATTCCATATATAACCCATATTATCATGAGCCAGGACGTCCTGAAGTCATGTGACCTAGTATCAAATAAAAAAAAGTGGGTGCTGCATGATGAACTCACCAGTTGATGGGATGTCTTGCAGGTTGCCAGGTGGCAGCAATGTAAGTTGCCTCACCTGCAGGCAAATGAGCACACACATATAGATATTAATCATTTATGGAGGCTACATAGTGATTCATAAATCACAACACATCAGGGAATAAACACATCTGAGTGCGAAAAATAACAAAAAAGGTAAAGAAGTCTCAATGACTTGTTTCTTGTTGCTGGTTGCAGTCTAAATAGTCTCCGTCAATATTGACATTAGCAGTAAACACAGCTGCGACTTCCTGGATACGGTACTCACTTGTTGCAGGCTGTTTTACTGGATGTTTCTTGACCTGCAGCTGTATACAAACATTCAGTCCACTGTTACACCGCTGTATTGATATACTAATATTAATATAAAGTAGCACTGCACGAATACACTCTATTAAATTCGACGGAACATTTTTTTAGCTAGTTATAAAGTAGATATTAGCGTATTATCATGAAAAACACGCAGCTGCGGAGTCGGACTAATCAGCAGTAATGGTCTCCGTCGGGTTCTGGATCCTTCGGGAAGTCTGCGTATGACAGTGACGTGTCGTTGCTATGGATACGTTCGCCAATATCACGCATTCATACCAGCACAACGCGTTAACTACCTAACATTGGCTTCATTGCCACTTAGCTAGCTAGCTACAAATGACACGTCTGGACACAAACACATTTTAACAACCTTGTATCAAGTTTTTTCCCGTTTTTTACGTCATAGTGCAGTTGAAGCCTTCTGAAATAAAGCGAGACAATTTCCTTCCAATTGAGTGAGTCAGACGGCATATTTCGCTTCTCTGCACAGATTATAGGTGTGATTTTATGCTGTCGCCACAAGGGGGCGCCCCCAGGCATCCACTGACGTTCTGAATGAGAACACAAATATATTGCATGTGTCTCTGTTCAGGTGCTGGATGCTTTTTTTTAAAAACTGAATACATCATAACATGTCAATAAGTCGCGCATTCATGTGCTTAAAGGACTGCAGCCTCCAAGTTTGCTCTCAACAGCCAATAATCCATTGAGCAATGGCCAGTTAATTAATGGAGCAGCCAGGCAATTCCCCTCACCTCGTTAAGTTGGGGAATATCACGTGAACACATCCCATTTACCAGGTATTTGCACTCAGGTGGTCATTGATCATTGGTTTTATAATGGCTTAAACCAGACCAATGAAAAAGCCACCGCGAGACGTAAATAACGGGTGCGATATAAACTCCAGTTTTGTGCTCGTTAGCAGCATGGAAATGTACTTTATCATGGTATTACTGTTGGGAAACATGACGCGATACTGTAAACTCTCCAGCCCTAGTTTCACGATGGCACTTTGACCCGATTAGATATTTGCTCGTAAACTTTTACATATTTGACATTAGGTGTTGACGAAAGGTGGCTGGCGCTGCATCATTAGTTTCAGTCTGTCAGGCTAGACGGTGTCATTTCCAGAGGAGACACGTTAGTCCTGGCCTTCAGGATTTACGAAGGACATGCCTCGGAGGATGCAGACTCCAGACAACGTCTGTGTACAGATTCTCCAGGACTGTGGGAGACATATGGAGGCCTTTGGCCCTGACGCTATACAGTTTCTAGGGACACTCGATTGACAACTTGAGCCACTACTTTTCGACTATTTAAGGAAAAACTTCCACACATCATTCAGAGGCGAGCATTAACACAACACCATAAATCAACATTAAACAGCGTCTCCCGGTTGCACTCCCGTGACTATTTTGTCAGGGTCATTTGTGATCATGTAATTACACAGCGTGCCGCTCATCAACTTTTTTTAAAAAATGGATGAGTTACAACGCGGGCCACATTAATCACTCTCACGTTAATAGTCGCTGAATTCCCAGCATGCACCGAGGAAGACACCGAAAATGTACAATCCGAGAGCGGAAAAAAAAAACGATTTGGCGTTTGTTTTATTTAACCGAAAGCCGGATTGACAAATTCCTACACTGTCCTTTTTAGGAATTAGCACATCTGGTTGCAAGGAGAAGTAATCCTTGGTTGAATAAAAGATCTCTGGATAAACAGTTTTTTTCTTTCTTTCTTGTGTGTGTGTAAATGAACAGAGACGAGCACGCCATCTGTATTTAATGAGACCCCACAGATTTTCCATATTTGCTCAAATAAAATTCTTTTGTTGGGTAGTATTAATTGTCTACCCACGGGGAGTTATTAATTAGTTTGTATTTGAATACGTTTTAATTGCTCGTCTCCAGAACAGGCAGTTCCCGACAGCTAGACTCACCACTGCTCGACCTTTCACATCTCATTATTTTTGGGGAGGTCTTTTTCGGCAGCGACAATAAATAAAAAGTCTGGTTTCGTGGTTCGGTTTGTCAGGAGATTGCTGCAGTAATATGAAAGTTTTCAAACCGTAATGATTTCACAAAAAGGACTAACAGACTATAATCTGTTTTTCACTCTGTATGGACAAAATAAAAGGGAATATCTGGGCGAGATCCATAACCTTTCTTCATCACGACGACAGCTCTGGGGATGCAAGCTGTGACGTGTGACGATCCTGGTGTGGAGAGTTCCATCAGCTCCTCACAGATGGAGGAGCGCTGCTTCCTAATCCCGAGGATCTCCGGGTCCTGGGGGGAGGGCGAGTTGCCGCTGATAGTTTTCTACGAGGATGTGATGCCATGTGACGTGGGAGGATTGATTACTGAACACCCCCCCTGGCTTTCACCGACAAAATGTCACTCAAAGACACACAAAAAGACTACGAAGGGATGCCAAACAGGTGCAGGACCCAAAGAGAGATGTAACTAGAAAAGAGATGTAAAATGACCACAGGGCAATTGTTAAAATTTTAGGAGCTCCACAGGGAAGGCTTTTGAGAGAGCAACCACTGTAGGACGGGTGATGGTGGTGGTGGGGGGGTGTTGCTTTTTCACGCTCCATTTGTTGTGTCTTGCCAGTTGGGAAGCTGGTGATCCACCAACAGATGGGATCGGGGGGATCGGGAGTCAGCTGGGACAGCTCGGTATTAAACCCCGGCGCCGGAGTCCACGAATGGCGTCTTGGTTCACAGGCTGTCAGGTGTCTGTCGGATAAAGTGCAGGCCCATGTTAACAATGTCCTCCACTGGCCTGTTGGCAAACTGCTCCGGCGGGCCAGGGATGGATATGAGATAAGCACTACAAGACTCTGGGAAACCGGATCGAGCACAGAGGTCGGGAAAGTTCCCCTTGCAATATTTCAGCGCCTGATTTCACACTTCATCTAAAAGGGAAATGCATGGAAAATACACGAAAAGCTGCATGCATCTCAAATTTGCATGTTCTTGAAGAGGGCTAGAAAATCATGTCAATAAGTCCTTGCTGGAACAAAAGGTCCCCATTTGGATCATTTGAAGTCATTGTAAAGTGGTATTGTGAGACTGAAAATGCAAACATTTTTGCCAAATAAGTTTTGCCACCACTGCTGGTCATTAAGATTAAAGCAAAAAGAAAAACAACAACATTTTTGTTCATTTGGTTTTGAAAGAACCATTAATTTCTCCCTTAAAGCTGGAGCTGTTTTGGTTGGATACATGGTGGAAAGAAACAATAGATCCCTATTTCCGACGTGCCTCCCAGCCGTTAAGACATGGGAGTTAAGCCCGATGTATAGTCGTCCATAATAGCAGAGGGATAGAGGGTGGTTTTGGCTGGGTTTAGTCGGAGCCCCCGTTCCCTATCGGTGATTTCCAGCATGAGGGGAAACTGGCCACTTATCACCGGCTTTGAAGATTGCTCATATCCAAGCACATTGCTTGCCGGTGGGAGCTATATTTGTCACAATACTAGGGCTGAGCTGTTCCTAAAAAAAAAAAAAAAAAAAAAAAAAAAATCAGCAGAGCCGAGCCAGTCATGTACTGTATAGCCTCCATAGAAGACTCCTTTCAGGTTAATGTGCAGCTGCGTGACAGTTGGCACATACTTGGAAACAGATGGGTTTGATCTGAGCAAAAACCAGCGGAGCTTACCAGAGCCATGGTGGGAATCAAAAAAGGGCAGTTTGGTCAGGGTGTATGGATATTGAAGGTAATATATATAGCATACCCTGAATTATACCATCAGTTCGCTCACATGGAAAGCTCCCACCGGAGTCCAGCGCTGGAGCTCAGCCTACGTCCCGGCCAAAAGCAGGGAGCTCATCCATCTTGTTAGCCAGCGCCTCCACATTCTTTATGACGATAAATGAAAGGGAGGATTTTTTTTTCGTGTTTGTCCTACATTGTCTTTATCTCACTCAGTGGATCCTCTGGACCGCAGGTTGGGCCGGCCCTGGGGGCTCAAGCACCAGGGTTCTACAAATTCGGGATACGATTGCACAAAACAAACAAATGTGGCCTAAGAGCCAAATGGAAAACAAGAATAGCACAATGATTAAAAAGGAACGGAGAGCTGCTGCAGCCTTCAATTCATTTGGCACCGTTTCGGAAGAAATGCATGAAATGTTGAGTGTTTTTTTTCCTTTCCTTTAAGGAGATTAGTTTCTAGCTAATGCAAGCAGAGTGGGGACTGACTAAAAAAAACTAAACTTTCATTACTTTTTGTGAGTCAAGAGGGAGAAAAGCCAAAGCTTAGTGGGACAATGTCCAGGTTTTTACAGGACAGATGTGTCCTCTTGTAGCAGAAGTAGATCTGAGATGATGTCTCGGATGAGGGAATATTCTGGTTTGACCAATGATCGCGGGGAAGGCCTCGTGGCTGCGAAGAGGGCCTCGTATGACAATTCGCTGCCAGGGATCGCACCAAGACGCTTAGCGGTCCGGGCAGGAATCACTTTGTTGTTGTCACTGAGGATGAGCTTAAAGCGGCAGGCAGACATCCGACTCGATACGTCAACTATTACAAGACCTGAGCGTCTGAGGGAGAAAGGATTCCGAGCATGTGACAGGCAGGGGAAAGGAAACCAAGGGAGAATTAGGATTTGAGGTGTAAAAGCTGATCAAACAATCCGAGGTCAGCGTGAAGCAGCTGGCTGGTTCACCGTCTCGGAGGTGGACTGAGAAGTTTAAAAAAAAAACACGCCAGAAGGGGAAGCGGCTCTCACAAACCTCACCGACGGCGAGGGAAGGGCCCGCCGAGGAGTCTTTGAAGTGCAGCTGTTTCAGGATTAGACAGCTGATCGGTTAATTTGAAGCATTGAAGAAAAATACCACCCTGATACAGACACACAGAGTCCGAAGGAGATGCTCCAAAGTTGAAATTCCACGTCCTGTTGCAGGAGAAAAGGATGGGTCATACTTTGATAGAAAGACATCTATGGAGAATGCTCCTTGAATAGTGATTCGAAAATGAAATACATTAAAAAAACGTGTTATATCAACTTGTTGAAAGAGGAATAGTTCCACCTTTTGTGGAATATGATTATTTTCACACCAACGGCGACAGCCAGACGATGGTGTAACCGAGATATATTAATACTTGATTGTTCAATTTCAGAAGATTTGCTCAAAATTGCTTCAAATCCCAAACTCCAATCCCTGCCAAGACACAACACTAAAAAGGACAAAAATACACCGGCATTAATGAATAAAAGATAATCTCGTATTTAAATGATCAACATGAGCCTTTCGCAAGCTTTGTGCCAGAACAATATGAGGACCTCCCTTCTGGGTTCGTCAGTTTTCCAAGGGCGACCTCCTTAGGAAGACATAATGTGGTATTATATACCATGCTGAGTCAAGAGTTAGACCTCTCCAAGCCCAGCAAGAGGCCTTCAAAATTGTACAATACAGCCCCCATTAAATTGCTCCTAATTACCTTTGGCTGGGGTGGACTGTCAACTGATTGAGCTCGTTGTGTTCTGAAGTGAAGCCGAGGCAGAACTGCCTTAAACTTAACAATGCCCAACCCGATGGAGCTTGAGTATTTTTGTGTGGTCTGCCCTGCCTTTTGTGTGCCAGGTAGGTTCAGCAATTTGAAATTATTTATTTTTTTACAATTCATGACAAGTGAATACAGATTTATTGGAGGAATCAAGGGTATAATTGAATGCTAAGCGAGACCAAAGAGGACATGTTTCTCTTCTAATTTAAGTCACACATTTGAATGACAGAAAATGAGCAAAGACTATAACTTTAAATCTTCTTTTTTTTTTTATTCGAAGTTGTAATGGGGATGTTTGTCGGGATCCTGTGAATCTCCGCTCACGCAGACTGTGGGAATCATCGAAAACAGTGTCACCGGAGCCGGAGAGGTTAATCTCGGCAGACAGAGAGTGGGCAGCGCGGCTGAAGAGATAGACTTTGGAGTTTACTGCCCAGCTATTTGTCATACTAAGCCGTTGCTTTAGACAAGGCAACTGGACACCTTGATCCGCTTAAATTAACTGTCAACATAAATGCAGCGGCGGTGGAGGAAAAAAAAAAAAAAAATAGGAATGTCGGCCCACGCCATCCCATAAAAAGAAGCGCTCGTGGATGGAAAGGTTGAATCGTGGAGTCGACGCGGGAGTTAAGACAGCTCACAGAGATGAGTTTGAGATCCATAACAAGACCCTTAAGGGGCAGAAACCTACAGAACTTGACCCGAGCCCCCGCAGACTTCCCTCCGCAGCACGTAATTGGAAAAAAAAAATACATCTATGCCTGCCAGCACACCAACAGAGAGGGGTTAATTCCACAACACCCAGAATAGGATGAGAACCTATAGCTAAATCTATGCAGAACGTATTATTTCAAGAGTTAAGTACTAAAATTAATTTCATCATAGCATTATATCAGTGAACATTTCAGCTGTCATTGTTATCCCAGCGGACTCTGAATTCACAAATCTTTTGAGAACCACAATCCAAGTAGGTCAGTGTGTGCTTTCAAATCCTCCTTCAACCATATGCAGCATTTTTTTTATTTTTGGTGAAAAAAAAAAAAAAAAAATCCCTATAGGCCCTGCATCATTTCAGCTTCCCTGGCTGTTATAAAAAAAATCCAAATGGACATTTTCCCTTTTGAACATTTTTCTTAAAGTTGCAGTCGAACAGCAGGTTGCAACTCTTTGTTGCCTCCCCCTCGGTGTCGAGTAATCAAGGATGGGAGGGAAATAAAACATTCAACATAAACTCTGCTACCTCCAGACCTTTGACCTCACTCTCCCCTTCCACATAAATGCACCTCCCTGTGGATACTGGGTTTTTTATTTTTATTTTTGGGCTTCTGTGCAGTTCCCTTTAGGCATTTTGCACAAGCCTCCTGAACTCCCCATTCTGTCAGGAGTTTTGAGCTCCAGCAGAGACTCCCCTCCATCTGCCCTGCACTCTCCAGGTGGACCGCTCTGACATTTTGTTCAGTCACTGGCAAATAACTGCAGACAGGGAGAGGTAACATGTTTTACGGTCATTTTATATAACTAGCCTTATTTCAACTTGACCTTGCATGTTCCCGTACATCGCAATAATAATAAAAATATGTTTGGGTACTCAGATATTGATCTTTTTGTGAAATATCGTTTTTTACTGTCTTGTGGTCCGTCTGGCCCCTTGAACTCTCCTGAACTGAAAACACATTTCAGTTCCGACTGGCAGAAAGTTATATCATATATTGATTTACAGATTTACAAATTTAAATTTTTGCAATTTAAATCTAAATAATGTATGTTCATTTTAATACATCGGAGATTGTTGCTACGTTACACCAATGGTGTGATTTATCTCTTCAGTTAAATGAATGCAGTTTAAAACAACACCTCCCGTTCTTTCACCTTTTCACGCTGTGGGTGAAGAAGACTTTCCTTCTAGCATCGTCTCACGAGTCAACCTGGATGTTTGTTTGAGCCGAGAAAGAAAGAAATAAAGCCTCAAAAACATTGGAAAACCCCCAGAAAAAGAAGTCAAGCTACAAATCTTGTCTGTAACTGTTAACATGAAGCTTTGAGTTTGCTTACAGCTGCAAAAAAAAGGCGGACTACTTTGTTGTCAGCCTGGAAATATAAGCAATTATGCATGCTAACCATGAGCATGGTGTCGGGAAGAGCTGGATAATGAGCTGAACAACTATATCGTCAAACAAACGCACACACCTGACCAGGACACACACACAGGCTCTGCTGGCTTCTGTGAATTGTTTTTCTTATTGTTATGTCTTTGTAATAAGTTGTTTTTTTTGTTGCACATGTTCAAGGGTATACCCACAAAGCATGCTGGGAGAGCGCTCCCATCCATCCATGATATTCAAGGCCAAAACTCGAAATCTTACGCTTTTTGTTGATTCGAAACGTTTGACTTAGCCAACAGCCTGAATGTACTCCAGTATCGGCCGTCATTCAAAAGGAATCATTTACAGGAACGCCTTCATCTGCCCCCCCCCCCCTCCCCCAGGGGGCGTCGTCATCAAGCTCCACATTAATCCATGGGTGAAACGGCCCCCTATCGATTAAAGCTTTAGTGTCGTCTTTAAACTCAACAATGCAAGAGGTGACTTACCTCAGTTAGTGCTGTTCACATTTTTCTTGATCATTTATTTATCACGCTTGAGGGCTTTTGGGGAATGCGGCAGAAAAGAAAAGAATAACAGATCAGAAAGCTTGGTGTTGATCGTAAGGAGTGAGGGACAACAGAAAGAAAAAAAGGACGAGGAAAAACAGTAAAGAAACAGATCAAATCTCACAGGACTAAATTGGGGAAACTCAAAAGCTGTGGCCTGTTTTTTTGCAGCCCGATAGCATTTATTTTTTTATGTGTTTGCCTGGAGTGACTTCCCAGAATGCATATAGGCACGGCTGATGATATGCAGCCAAGGGTACACAACACACAACGCAGGTTGAGGAGGTCTCAAATTGTTTGCGGCGACCTCGTAAAACGATGGGAAATTGTGTTGGTTTTTACTTTCCAGCGGATACACGGAGCCAAGGTGAAGGAAGGGGGTTTGGTTGGACTCACACACACAAACACACACACACACTGCACAAAGCAATTGACTTCATCACGCTATATTGATCTCATATGGCCTGCCCCGGGGATTACTGTATGTAAAAAAACAAGGTTATGTTAACAAAACATGTGATTGAAATCCCCCCTCCCCATCTCTTTCTTGACACACCATAAATATGGATTGGAACCTCATATTTTGCATTCGTAGATTCCTGTCCGTCGACCTACATCCCCGCCTCAGGGGAACGTGATTTCATTTTAGATGCCGTATATTCCAGTCTCCATTCAAAGTTGGAAATCCTCGGCCTCCCACGTTTTCGCAACTCACGCATATTGATCGCCAGACAAAGCCACCTTTTATGATGGAAGCAGCCCCCAGAAGCATAAAAACCACACCGCCATGGGGGATTGAAAGGAGTGGAAGCGGACAGTGTCGGGAAGTTCAACCAAAAATAAAAAACTTCAGTGGAGAATTGAATAGTGTCATTAGGGGTGGATTGCGCAATTTTGCGGCGCTTCAAAGCCCGAGACTTGCTTTTAAGGTCACGAGATAAGTGAGGCAGAGCTCAGAAGTGTTTGGGAGAGAGGAGGAGTGGTGCTATTTAGGTATTATGCTGAACTATTTTACTGTGAAGAACCCGACTGAATGCATGCTTCCCTTTTGTTTGAGCCCCTTTTCTCAGCAGGAGGGCAGAAACCACACTGCGTAGGAACAGTGGTGTTATTGTTCTGGTCACGTTGTCTTGTCTCATCTTTTTTCCCCCCCTTCTTTCCCTCTCTTCTTGTCCTGCTTATTTTCTCCGCCCAGATGAAAGGGAAGAAAAACCAAACGGCATGACATCGTAATTAAAGTCGGTCACACAGAAGTCTGAGGGGGGGCTGGAGACACAGACGAGTCCAATCCGATTGAGATTAAAAATGAGAAAAGACAGACTGGTGATAAACACGCCTCGCCAGAGTTAAACTGCGGGCGTGAGATTCGCCGATGTCCATATTGTTTTCCGTTTGGCTTAATCAAACGTCGGCGGCAAAGCTCTGGGATTTGTCCAACGTGGCCTTCCCCTTTCCGACCTCCAACAACAAAAGAGTAAAACATAATCCTCTGGCCTCTTATTTATCATTAAAAAAAAGGATTTCAGAAATACTTCAAATTGATAGTTCTGCTTCTTCTACAATAAGCCTCTGTTTTCCTCCACATGTATCCTTTAAAGTTAAATCTGGATTAAAATGCGTCAAAAACATTATTGGCTCGAAACTTTTATTCATCCTCTTTACATAAGTCATGCTTGTGATTTAGTACAAGCTTCAGATTGCTTGTGGAAACCCGTTACATATGGAAGATACCATTTGTGCTCTCCTTGGGTCATTAAACCCTCTCCGCCCCGATCATGTCCGACTGGGAAAGCCGATTTTCCTCACCCATCCGGAGCACTTGATACCTCCAGTTATATGGTGGAACCATCCACTTCACATGAAGCAATTTCCACATTGTTTGCCATTAGGCTTAGGGAAATGTCAGCGGCAACTGCTCAGGATTTAGTGAACGTGACCCCATGTCTGAGGCCCTCTAACCACACAATGCTTTTACAGACATAATCCCGCTGATGTTGTTTACTACACAAAGCGAGCATCCTCCTACGAGAGGCTTTAGAGGGTTGCTAAGAATAGAATGGATGCAAAATGGCTCATGTGCACGTGCCTCTCTCGCCGCTTCGCCATAAAAGCCTCTCCAGAAAAAAGTCCACTGTTGCAGAGTATGTAATTAGGGTAATTGCCGGCAAGCGGCGGGGGTAAACGCTTGGCAACGTGCGTTGGGGTGTTTGGATGTACATTGTTTTATCTGGTTGTGACAGCATGTGGAGGGTAGAGGCTGGAGAAGGGAGCTTGCAAATGTCACTTAGTGCAAGGAAAAGGTCAACCACTCCAATGTTTCCCAATGCGTCATTTGTTCCAAACAGTATAGGTGGACGAGAATGTGCTGTGAGGTTGGATGATCAAGTGCCTTTTATGTGGCTGGAGATACGACGGAGGGCCCCTTGATGGAGCGCGGCTCTTGCGTTCACTCGACTGCATCGCTTCAGCAGATTTGATCAGCGAGATTACAAACCACTGCGCACTAGATCATTTAAACCTCGTCTCTGTTGCCTTGCAAGGACCACAATACATTACTCGCTCCGTCCAGCGCATCTATCGCCCCCCTTCCCTACGCCTCGCCGCCGCAGGTCTCCAAAGATCGCATGGACGAAGAGGTAAGAGCTCGCCCACCAAATGGAGGTCCTGACCCGACGGCGGTCAGCAGAATGTGAGGTACGGCCAACTGGGTCTAAATGATGCTTTGAATGGGTGCCGATTCATCACGCGGCACTGGGCCAGGAGTGGTGTCCTCGATGGAAGCCATCTGTAATGATAGACGGCCGTACGAGGGCCGGAGAGCCCCTCAGAGTGTGTTCTGCCCCGGTCTGCACATTGCAGCAGGACACATAATCTATTGCTGTAATTGGACGTCGGCAAAGGGGGAAATCAACAGTGGATTTGTGGATCGGACAAACCATAGCAGTGGGAGATATATCGCAACTGGTTCTCCGGAACTATGTAGAATGAGCTACATACGTTTGATACACGCTTTGTACCCATCATATTGACGTGTCCAGAAAAATCTGTCAAGGGAAGTGGACTGGAATGGGAATCCTTCCAATAAAACTGGATTTGTGGTCATAGATGTCACTTAACATGAGGCATGTAAAAAGGCAACACTTGTGTGTGTGTGTTTAGTACATCAATAGACATATAGGGACGCCTTATAAATGATAATGTCCACCCTATGAACACAGCCAAAGCCAATCTGGAGATTGCGTGCCAATAAAGGAACCACGCCAGGTGGGGTCCCGCTTTAGCCAGGACAACAAGCTTGTGTGGTCAAAGCCACCCCATGACTGCTCAAAAAGAAAATGTCTCAACTTGGATGCAGTGGTGAGTCCTCCAGCCTTTTTTTTAATGCGGTTCCGAGTGCCGGATTCATCCTGGGTTGGCTCGCCGGGCATGTATTATGCAGAGTTCATTGTCTGGATCCAATTGAATGAGCCCAGAGAGTCTGAAACGGAACAAGTATGATAAGGTTTGCTAAAAATGGGCCAAAAACACCAGAATAGTCCTTTAGTGTGCCCTCAAAGGAAAAATTAGAAAGCCCTCTTAACTCTCTAGCTCGACTTGCCTTTGTGTAGAACCCCGACATTGTCTCACATCTCATTTGCATGTTGGCCCGGTTTCAGACTTAATGGTGCAAATGTCCAAAGGATCAAAACAACACGGAGGGAATTGAATAACTCCCCTCATGGAATCATTAATTTGCTCAGATGTGTGCCCAGATTTAACCACTTCATCAGGCCGACCTCTGTGAGAACACCTGTGCCATCCGTTTGTCCTCCCCTCGATCCCAAACTGTGACTTGTTGTTGTTTTTAGATTTACAAGGGAACAACCGTGGCGTATTATGGCAGCATAAAAACATGAAAAAAAAAGTTAAAAAAAAGGAGCAATTTGGTTTTGCTACCCTCAGCCCATTCTCTGGAGAAACAATTATCATCCTTCACTGTGACTTTTAAGAGCTGCTCGAGGGGTAAGCAGAAATGACGACAAGGACGCCCTGTTTGTAGAATTGTGTGAATATTATATTTGCTCCCCGCTGAGGAGTTGGACCATCAGACTGATTTGCCCACCACGCTCAGCCTCGCCACGTTCCCCCGCATCTCCAAACATTTTCGTTGCAGCTGTTTGAGTTAATGCTGTCATTAGACTATAGGATCCTGTAGCCAAATTATAATGTGATCTCCTGCATCATCTATTCGTCTCTTCCCTCTGAGCTGATGAATAGCTTAAGGTCGGACTATCAAATTAGTGGGCTCCCATTACTCCCCAGACACTAATGGCATCTTTATGAAAGGAAAGATATGTAATCTCTCCAAAAAGCCTTTTGGAGACCAAACAGTTTTGTCTGGAGATGAAATGTGAGTGGTACATTTTGAAGTCAATTGGGAGAAAGAGGCATGGTGTGCAGCCTGCGAGAGCCGAACCCAGATTCACTTTCCTCCACACACATACGCAATGCTTTTAATTCATCTCACTCCGCTTGCATTTGTCATTAAAATCCGTCCTTCTGCCCTAAATTATGAGATCTCTAATGTTATAACAGCGAAAAACACAGTTTAATGGGGGTCTCAAGCCAAAAATACTCACTTGAGCACCAGACGTGTATTAATCCGCAGTTCAAAATAGTCCCAAAAAATATGCACATGTTATTCCTGTTTGAGGAATGATGGATGTGATCCAAAGGGTCACAGATGTTTTGTCTTTAAACTACAGCGGGAGTTTGATTTGTCTTTTATCATTCTCGTCTCTCAGAAAAACAAACAAAACTAAACACAGGAGATCAATAACGCATTCAACTTGTGTTTGATTGTCTTGCGGACCATTTTGAATGCTGTAATTGGACCACAATAGAGCTGTCATGCAGTAAGTCACGTCCCGTAGAATCAAACATCCTGCATTGCCCAGATTTTTTATTGGAATTCCCTGCCACCAGAGAGGGCCAAAACGGGGTCGGATTTGATCCGGGACCAGGACTGAAATCAAACAGCTTGGCCGGACTGCTGCTCTAGAAGTCCATCACCGGGTCACAGCCTCAATCCATCACCGTCTGCTGCTGCTATCAAGAGCGGGTCCAAGGAGGAGACACGAATGACTCAAGAGGGCGTCGCTCCAGTTCACTCTTTAGGTCAGACGCTTGATAAATCTGTTGTATTTTTTATATCTATGCCAGCTGGATGATGATACATGGGTTGCACCCCAATTTGAAACAGAAGTCCCTCATTTCTTTTACAACATACTGATATAAGATGGCCTGTGCTTCAGGTACGGAGACTGAATCTTCACCCAGACTGCAATCAAACAGCTTAGTTCTCGACAAAAGATCCCTCTCCCTCCCTTCCACCTCCACCGTTGGCAGCAGAGGCCCAGGTTATAACCTCAATCCCTCACTCTGAAGTTGGAGTTAGACTGTGTTCACTTTCCATTCAGCCACCTCTCGCTGTGCTCGGAATTCAAAAAGGGAAATTGCACACCAGAATCCTTGAAGTATTTGAGTTAATCCAGACTGGCTGTACAATAAAACATACACACATTTCACCTGGCATCGAATTTATACAAATTCAGAGTCTGGAACACATGTTGTACATCAACGTTCCCGTTTACCCTCCCACCAACCAGCAATTAAAGCTATGCAATCACAGTGAAGCACTTTATTTCACATTTGGCCATGTCCATTTGTTGTTTTGGCTCTTTAATGACACTTCCAGCCCAGGGGATAGGATTAGCTGTGACGGGGGGGTGAATCCAGTTACTTCCACGGAGGCAGAAAGGCTCCTTTTGGATTTGGCAGCACAACTTTCTCCCATCCCGCGCTACAATTCTGACCTTACAAGAGGTGAAAACCTCAGAAGAGATTTCCCCAACTCCAGCTTCTTATTATTGAATCTCTTGAGAAAACGAAACAGCATAAGGATGCAAGCCAAGCTTATCATAGACCGTGGCCATTTGTCCTTTCGCGAACTTCGCCCCTGTGTCTTTTTTATCCAAAATAACTGGCAACAACAGGATCTAACGCAATGTTGCGAACAAATATTCCCAGCAGATCCTGCAGGCTTCGAACTACTGACCGTTATTAAATGATAACAGCCAGTTGTAAATTCTCAGGGCATCAGATTCTCTGGGAGGCAATAACTTTCACAAGGCTGTTGGAAGCCTAAATTTAATTCCCCCTACCTCCCCTCTCTCCTGTGTTCTCACCCTGAGTGGATGGATGCAGTAAAAGTGTGATGATCTTTGCCAAAAAAAGGGAAGAAAATACCATTCCATGCACAGATGTCTTCTTTGACATAAGCAGAGATACAGCAACAAAAGGTGGAGAGAAGCGTTCAGGTCACGACTCACACTGACAGGCATCTCAGCACAGCCTCAGTCAGTTGTTATATTAAAGAAATCTTTTTTTTCCCCCTTCCCGTCTCTAAAGTTTGCAGTCCTTTGAACAGACAAATGACAAATACAGCACTTATCCTGGATCTGTAGAGCCGGACGATTCGCTATTAGGAAACCATTTGGAATCTGAAGTCCAAAAGGGTGCCTTTGTGATTTAATTAGGGGGATTGCAAACGAGGAGGCAGGTCGGTCTGGATGGCAGGCCCATAACTCCCCAGTAACATCCCCCCTTGCGACGACCATTTTGGATCCATTCTGCACCTCTTGTGAAATAGGTCATTCTATTCCTGTATAGAGAACTTCTTATAGCTTCAAATTACCTTCAAGCTGATTGCGTTTTACTCCGCTGCCCCCTTCAAGCCACCCCCGTTGAAGAGCGTCAGGAATTTCCAGAGGATCCCAAAAGGATCAAGTAACCTTTTATATGTGAAAAGACTGAAAAGTTGGAGAAAATCTCCTCTGGTCTGTCATTCTTAATTATCTCGGATCTCCAGCGGGACTCATTTACCGCACGCTGATTTAGTGCTGAAAGTCCAAAAAGCAACAGATGTGTCATATTCCTACAAAAAAAAAAAAAAAGCCTTCATAATTGGCCTCAAAATTCAGTAAGATAGTTCTTTAGTTTGAAACCTCAGAGGTTAAGAGTTTGGTTTCGGTTCCAACATGATTGATTCCTTCTCAAATCTTAAGGGATTTGCGGTCCTTAAAGCTTTTGTAGGAGCAAAGTCTGCCAATGCTCATTACACAGACAGCAGCAGAGCCAGACAGATATCTGCCACTGGAATGTTTTGGGCTTTTGTGCTTATTGTGTTTTTTCCTCCTGTGTGGTTTTCTGTATGCAGCGTGAAGGCAGGCTTGTAATGTAGCTCCAATTATATGCTTCGCCTAAAGGGAAGAGCAACGAGGCTTACTTGAGCATCTGCTGGGTTTTTTTTTTTTTTTTGTTTGTTTCCTTTTTTGATGTAGTTGCTGACCTCACATTGTCTCCGCTTCTGGTGAATTATTTATCATTAAACCATACAGAGAAGTAAACACAAAAGAGTAGCATTACTTACTTGGAAATGAGAAACATGTCAGTGTGAGGGGAAGGTTGCGTAACCTACACGGATGATGCAATAAATCCAGTTATTCAGCAAGGTGAGGTGAAATCAAAAATGCAAGTGTCTCAGAAATCTATTTTTATTCACCATGGTGGCTTTGTGTGATGAATTGACTTGAAATTTAAATGGTGTGGTTAAGAAGTTGTTATTGCCATGGCGACAGTTCTAGAGACAAAAAAAAACCTTGTTGGTATTCACAGGTGGTCGGCCATTTTTTAATGTGCTTCCGACCTGGTGATCATGAAAATGTTTCAATTAAAACTTCATTTGAAAAGGAACATTGCGCCGTTAAATCTTATGAGTTTTTTCTTTACCTTTTTCAAAAACAACGCCGTCCAACTTCGAGAATCAAATTGAATTTGAAAAAAAAAAAAAGAGTCGGATCGCGGACTGAGATAATGATCCCCCGAACTTTCAGGTGGGGGTTTTCCAGTCTGTCGTTGTGAAGTCGAGGCAGGTATTGCCTCAGAAATTCACTCAAAGAGACAGTTGATCCTCGGATGTCGGCGGAACTATCATACTGCTGAAGACAGCTGGAATACTTTAATTCGACAGCTGAAATGTGTTCCAACTTTTATTGCATCGTGCGATATCTTAGAGGAGTCTAGTGTGGACAATATCCTCTGGCATCTGAGTGTTTCCACTCCCTTAAGTGTGTGACTTTTAACCCATATGATTTAAATATTGCATATTGCATTTTCAATCCAAGCGATGGGGACCGAATGGCAAATCTGGATCTGAATGTTGGACGCTGGAAGAAATAGCACCGTGCTTGACCTTATTTCCACTCAGTATACATTATGCAATCAAATTGAGGTTTGCAGACTATGTTAATGAAGACGACTGCATTCCAGAGCGGGCAAACAAACATCTGCTAGTCAGCTAAAAAAAAGGGGGAAAGAAAGGGCCGCCATGGAAGATATTGCGGGCTTTGCAGGTCTCAGGCCTGAATGAGTTTTTCCATTCATCTTGCTGAATCATCCTGAATCACAAACTAAATCAGTCTGGTATCCAGAGTGGCTGTGAGTGTAGATTATTAATGGGATTGTGACATGCACGGAGGGGAGGGAACTCCATTACAGCGGCTGCAGGGGGACATGTTATTCTTCGTGACCTTAATGACCCCATTTACTAGCATAAGAACACACAGAACAATCCAATCATATCATGTGGACCTTCGGAGCTTACATTGCCTTGAATTTACTGCGTACCGTCCAATAGTTCAGACATAAGTGAAGTGGTTGAAAACTCTTGGTTGAGAGCCATGTCTGGATTTTTTGATCCGCCAAATAGTTTATCTTTTTTATTTCCTTTTTATTTGGTCATGCAGTTCTCATTCCAAAAAAAAAAAAAGGACAGCCATTTAATTCGACCACTAAAATTGATTGCCCAACTACTTTCATGACATGTACTCAAAAAAAAAAAAAAATAATACTGCAGCTTCTCAGGTTGGAGGGAATTATTTGTCTCTATGGCGACAGCGGCTTCTGACATCTCAAATTAAGAATATTTGCCTTGTCTTTACTGTTCTTTTATCAGGGGTTTCATCATGTGGATCAGACGGTTTTATTGAAGTGCACAACATAAATGCTAAGATTTGTCCTTTAGCCTCACTGGTATTGAAGAGGGATGAAAATATATATATATATATTTATGTTTAAAAGATGCTGAATAAAGCCAAGTGAGCTGAAACTGATGGCAATCCTGTTCCTTCTTTTGAAACATTTCTTTTTCATCTCACTACAGAGTAGGTGACCTTGGTTAGGTGGAGGCTCGACAACATGCAGCACTTTGAAAACATTGCCAAAATACATAACCTTGCACATCAATTGGCTCAAAAGTGCAAAAGGCCTGCAGACTAACTAAACAGGCAGACTGGAGTTTTTTTTTGAGGTCAGGGCATGAAAGCACTCCCCCGTGCTTTATTTGAACCTCGAGCAGGCCTTACTGGTGGAAGGGACTTGTGAGGAGAAGGTCTGACTCACTCCTGTGTTGTATCGATTTCAGGCTACTGATGGTTATTCTCCAAAGTGACTCAGTGTGAGCGTTAAACTTGCTGGAGCGAGCCAATCAGAACGGGAGGTAAATGAGTAGCAAACGCTGTTTTGACACCGAATAGTTCGGCTGTGATGCAACAAATTCGAAAGCCGCTGAATCAGAGAACGCTATTCCCATGACTTCACTGTTTTTCCCCCCTCATTTCAAATAAAACCCAGTGCAACAATAAAAGGAATGAAAGAATATATGGTTCAGGACTCACGTTGCTTGGCAACCCTTTAATTCCCGTCATGTGGAAGGTGTTTCCAACCAATGCATTTCCATTTTTTTCAGTCAATATATATATAAATACAAAGGCTGAGATAGAAACCTATGAAAGGACTGAAAGTCAACCCTGTGTTTAATTCCCTTCCACCTCTGCATCCATCTCTCCAGTGCATCTTTTTGACTCACTCATTTGATTTCATGGACAGGCAAATCCAAAATTTAAAAAAAAGCATTGTGTGTGTGTGTCCTCCTTTACGGTTAACCAACACTGATATCAGACTTTGTTGTTTGCACAGCTTGAGTGATGTGGCACCAAAGTGACCTACAAAAACAGCCACGGTGGGGCTATAAATCACATTGGGTCTGGAATTAATCACTGTGTAGAGGACATCTTCTGCCACCACTGTCCTCTCACAATCACTCTCGTGAAAAAAAAATAGAAAAAAACACACCATCCAACCCTCCCTCCGTCAGCTGAGCGGCCACCGATTGGAGAATAAGGAAGAGAGGCATTTAAAATGCAGGTTAAAGTTTTTGTGATGATTTCACAGCCTTCCCGTTATGATAACTGTCAGTTTTATTAGAAGATACTGACCGTGGGGACCAGGGTGACAGGAAGCTGTGGAGGAAGGGTCCGCTTGATTTATTAGACGGCGCACACAGTGGGGATCCAATCAACATTACGGAGAATGCCAACGCCACGTTCGGACCCCCTTCGCTTCAAGGGCGGCCGAAAGACGTACGTCTTCGCCGTCGAGCCCAATCTGCCACTCTCCGATACTGCGAGTCCCCTCCTAACACTTCTCTGGCAGCTTAGCAAAAAAAAAAGAGGCCGGCCTTCACATGTGAACGCACCCTCGTGATTAAACATCCCCGGGTTTCATCCGCTCTTGTAATTATTTGGTGCAGGATGTGTGAAATTCAAACCCCTCCATGTTGTTTTTGTGCAAAATTAAAAAAAAATATTTCCAGCAGGTTTAAGGAGGAGTAAGAGGAAATGTGATTTTTCACTAATGGGTTTGTAACTCCCTGCAGTCACAACACCTCCCCAAATTGAAAGGAAGACATTTGATCCACAGGTTATTTAACAGCTGACTTATTTAATTAATCAATGCGCCATTACACACCATCAGAGTGCTGCTGCCTTTTGACTACAGTTCTACCTCTTCTTTTTTATCTTCAGTCACTTTATGTCTGTGATATTGAACTTCCACGAACTCATAACGGCGAGGAGAAAGGAGGAAAAAAAAAGAAGAACATGAAGCCGTGTCTACATTTCTGACACGCTGTCTTCACTGTAACGAGGTCCCTTCAGGATACCGAGAATTCAAACTGTTCTTATCTGCTTGGTTTCCACAATGGAGTCTCCCTCCCCACCTTTTTTTTTTTATGACCAAACATCTTAACTTGACTTGAAATCTCAGTTCGCCAGAGTTGCCCAACTTTTGGTTCAATTTGTGTTGATTTTTTTCTTTCCCCCCCTCACTCTCCTGAGCCGTTTGTCCCCCAGGTGGCAGGTTCAGGGTCTAAAAAGCCGTCTGGAAATGTCAGGACAGATTTGCCACCTCTGTTGCATGGGCTGAGAGGGATCTCTCACCTATCACCCTGCTGGGTTGAGGCACATTTGATAGTAGATGATTCTATCCGACAGCTGCACCCCCCCATCCAGAGGTCAGTCAAAGGCCTCTCTGTGAACGATGTCACATTTTTCCTGAACCTGCTGTTTTTTGGAAAGATTCACATATATTAGCACTAGTGCTTTTTCAAGGCAGTCTGCCAGGAAAAGGGAGGGAGAGACTCATTCTAGATTAGCCTTTTCAAGATTGTTTTTATATTAAAGTACATATCAGTATGCACTTCATATCTATATTCAAAAAATGTATGCAATATTTGAGATACATTAAAACACATTTAAATCCTTTGCTCATGTTTTACTAATTACAAGCTTCGTATTGTTTGTAGCCACAATGTGGTTTGCTTGAATTCTTCCAAAAGAATTCCTCTTCTTGTGAGTTAGTGGGGTCATGTGACTAGTCATGTGACAACTAAAACCCTACAAAATGGAGGAGGCAATGCAGCACAGCTGGACTCACCATTCAAGTCTGTGCTGGAGCTCCTTTGTTTGTTTTTCTTTGGTGGTTTTGTGTTCTCAAGGTTGTTTTGGGGGACTTTTGTGCATCTTTCTTTTATCAACTTTTTGCTTGGACTGGAAAAAAAAATAGAAAAAAAAAGAAGCCCAGTGATTAAAATGCATCACATTGACTGCATCATACTGGTTTTCCCTGGTCGATCAATGCTCCCCCTCCTCAAAAAGCCACTTTCCCTGTTGTCACAGCAATTAATCGGAAACCGCTAATCAAGATCTATGAGGCCTCAATCCTCACCAGGACACAAGAACTGCCCCCTCATTGGTAGCGGGCGAGTGGCAAATGGCTGTTGGGAAAATCAATACTTTACAATTAAGTGACATTGGCTCCCAAGGGATAGTTATGTCCCATTATGTGGTGTTTTTGAGTTGACTTTGTTGATCGTTCCTCGGTTTTCACATTCAATTTCAATCAAGATTTAAAGAAGCAAGGGAAGAGCACACCAGGTCTTTAGCCGATCGTCCAATTGGGAAGAGTAGACCACAACCCCCGATATGCAAAACTCAGAGGAGCATCAAAAAACGCCAACAGGTAACGACGCGATACGTCTTTAAAGGGCCGGTGTGCAGATTCCGTCCAGTCACGCTCCGCTCCCGCTAGCAGTGCAGAGTCAATTACCTTATTGGGTTAGCGGCCACGATGGTCTCAGAAGGGCAATAGCAATTAGGCGCCGCACTTAACACCAAGGTGGGCTGGGACGATTGGGAAATGATTGCAGCATTAGTTCCCCCCCCTCCACCTTCCTTTGCCTTTGGCGCGTCTCATAAAACTGGCGGACAAACGCGATCCAATGAATCAGACGCCGGCGTCCTGGAGACCAATGAACCGTGCGCCGTGTCTATTAATGTCAACCTGTGACACACGTGTCTGATCGGCGCTACAGTAGCATCGGGAAGGGCCGTGCATTATTTATGAACGAGGGGTTTTTTGAGCATAAATCACTGTGTTTTTATCAACTAACCCAGTAAAACGCTCATTGCTGATGCTCTTATATGGCAATCTATTGTCGTAAAAAGCCCTTTTATTTTCATGTAAGATGGGGAAAAAAGCCGGAAGCTCGAAGACTGTTTATTATCCGATCGTCTTCGATGCAACGGTGATTGCCCTTCCGTCTTGCAGCAATTCATCGCCAACCCAGATGTCATCCGGTATACTGATTTATTTTTAGTTTGCTCGTTTCATCAGGGGTGTAAACAAAACCAAAATAATAAAAAAAAACAAAAAGCTGGCCGTCCTGCGTGCCTGAGGACGTTTGACAATTTGTAAAAGCCACATCCATCTTCGAGACAAAGTATTGAACCTGGATGTTCGGGGGAATCAGCAAACACATTAATTTCTGTCAAGAAATACCACTGTAGACAGAAGAGGTGCATTGTTGCTGTTTGCCAATGATCAACTTTTGATTTTTGAGACAAAAATGAATCTCTGTGTGGGAATGTTTATGCATGTATGGTAAAATGGAGTCTATAACCTTTTCTATGCTGATTGCTGCATAATGGCAACATTTGAGTTATGCGTTCTGATAACAGGCCTTACATTCTCTCATTTTTAATGCGTCCGACCATTCCTGCTGCGTCTGAAGGGCATGCAGCGGAGTTATAGGGATGCAAAAAAAACCCTACAAATTTTAAATGAATACAACGCGTGTCCTCGGATGTCCCTTCGACTCCCTGCTGCTCCGAAAGTGCCCAGAATGAACTCCCTCTCTACACATTTTAATTGATTCTGCATCTTTATTCATAAAGGTTGAGTTTCTTTGTGTTTAAGGTCAGTCACATGGAGCATGTGACTTGGACCCCCCCTTCTCCTTTCTAGTATTTTATGAGGTCGTGACCTCTGACTAGATTAGCACCGAGGCTTTTAACATCATACATGTTCTAATTGAGTCAGTAAATCCATTTGCATAGACGCCACAGCGGCGTCAACGAAAGCACTTTACTTTGAAAAGACTAAAAGCTGTAGTCGGCGCAGTGACCTCATCGTCATCGCCATGGACCCATTATCACTTTTCCAGGTAGTTTCACCACCATATATATATATATAGGAGAGGAGGGATTCTTATGCTAAAAAATAAGGCTGTTCGAGCTCTTAGCACTGACGTAGGTGTTATATTATAGGTATATTATAGGTATTATAGGTGCTATGTTTTAGCCTCAAAAGGCGTTCTATCTATCTATCTATCTATCTATCTATCTATCTATCTATCTATCTATCTATCTATCTATCTATCTATCTATCTATCTATCTATCTATTGTAATGAAACTTCTCCAGAGTGTATTGTATTGTTTCATTTCCTCCCGCTCTCAGTTCGTAGCTGTCAAAGTGAGTGCTGGAGTGCAGCGGGTGATTTACAGTCACAGAGGAGTGGGTCCTCCTTATCAATCTGCTGGAGTAGTTCAGCGCTGCACGCTGGCGTTATCCGTGGAACGCAACACACAAACACCCATCTCTCACGAAGAAAGAAGGCAAGTTTTTTGAAATCTCTTTCATGCTTTCCACTCCTGTGGCACGGAGCAAAAAAAAAAAAAGAAAAGAAAAAAAGGAGCATATCTGTGCACTGAGATAACAATCGTTTAAAACTGTCTTCCATATCAAAATGGCAATTTCAAGTTTTAATAATGTGTCTAAAAGTTCCAATTTGACTTTGGAAGTCACCTTTTAGCGTTGCCTTCTATCCAGGGAGGAAGGTTCTAATGGAAGATGAAATTGAATCCGTGCAGCATGGGAAATGTAGTCTAGCAGGTCTTCACCAGACTAAAGACTACAAGTCAGAGAGAGAAATGACCAAACTGTTTTTTTTCACTGAACTAAAGCTTTGAGCTAAAACATCCACAATGTATATTTGAGGACTTTTTTATTTCTGTTTGTTGGGGAATAAAATGGTGCAAACTCAACGTCGAGCTATTGCTACTACAGACGTGATTGATATCCCCGTGGAGATTTCCCGAAGCAAGTTGATCCGGAAACACCAACAGATTAATGACATGACCCCACTGTGACCTCGTCCTCCATCAGCACATTTACCGCTGACTCAGCCCGTGTGTGTGTGTGTGTGTACATCTGCATGTGTAATTTCTTCAGCAGTGTATGCACGCCGCAATTTGTGGGTCAAACGTCGGGTTTCATTTCAGCCGTCAAACGTCCGCACAATAAAACCTCATTGATTTCCTCGAAGGCTCGTTAATGTTTCCCCTCCGGTGTCGCATTCGATCATTTCAGACAACGGCACCCCGTTCCCTAATAATCACTTTTTGATTTTTGCTTTTGCATGGAACGTCGTCGACTTGGATTGATGGATTTGAAGTATGACACAGCAGCATGACTGAAAGGACAGATCACAGAGGGGGGTGGGAAGAGACGACGCTCCATTTGCACTTGAATGCGTCTTCGGCTTTTGAATTGGAGCTCCACTCTTTGAAATCACTTACTTAGGCAGCATTCAGTGGCCCAGCAAGCTGCGCTTTATCCCGCAAATTCATGCACTTGCAGTAGCAGTGTGATCTGATTTATATTAAAAAAAGGGGAATCTGCACTGCATCACATTGGGAAGGAAACTGCTCCTCATGCCATAATTTGCCCTCACCTCTTTTTTGTTCAAGTGCAATAACAACGTGAATATGGTTATTATTGTGGTAGTATCAGATTATTCCCTTCATGTTTTCCCCTTTAATATAGAACACATTGGGACACATAATCCACTTTTTTTTTAATTTAAATTTATGCAACGTTAACTTACATGTTTGGGTGTGCAGGTTGACTCCTGGCTCTACCCCCATCAGTGATGTCACAACAATTATTTTAATATTTTAAACAAAAAAAAAAAGAATAGATAACAACTAGATCTGGCAACAATACTAGATTCAGTGAAACACGCACACACACACACACACACACACACACACACAGCCAAAAGCTGCCAGATACAGCCACAGCCCGGTGCTGTTGGTCACTGAGCAGCTCCGGCGGAGTAATTGAGAACTGAGAGCTTTGCCCAAGGGCATTTCAATTGGAGTCGCTGACGGAAGGCAGCGTTAGACGATCCCACTGACATCCCCGACTACCACTGTGGGGATTAGCTGAATTGATCGCAGTGTCGGGAGTGAAGGCGTGGAGTTCTTTGCGAAGAATGAGCTGAATCGCACTTATCAATAGCGTTAAAAGTCAGTTGCTTCCATCCATGTGTTTTTATTCAGGTGTTGCTGGTAGGATAACCTTCAGTTTACATGCATTTTGCCTTTTCATTGTGCATCCATATGCATCCACAATAAGCCTCCATATCATAGATTTACAAACTATATGAATAGTGTATTATGTTTCAGGGGGTAGCAGTATGCAGGCCTTTTTATTTATTGATTTATTATTGTTGTTCTTTAATGCATTAGTGTATCAGCACAAACCAGAGCTCCCATGGTTAAACCATAATGCATTGGGGTTTTCTTATTTTATTATGGATTCTGTTTCCACCCCAAAAAATACATATCTACTGCAATGATGGGGTGAAAAAACATCCGTCCAATACTTGGATTTATGTCCAAATATATAAAAAAGGAAAATTCTATAAATAATAGCTTAATAATTTTTATATTGGTGGGGGAAAAAAATGCTAAAAATCAATTGCAGACTCTTAGCTCCTCTCGGACACATAAGCATAAATGATACATGAACATGATGCAGCATTCAAGGGGCGCGGGAGAAACGCGCGTGTGTTAAATAAAAGAACTCGTCTTTACAAACGAGGACACAGAAACGGCTGCACTTTCAGTCCCGATGTATGTTGACATGGCCGGGGACACTGAAGGCCGAGTCAGCCTAACACAACACTTTATCTCTCTCTCTCTCTCTCTCTCTCCTCACGCATCCAGCTTTTTTCTCCAACCACCCCGGTGGGCCGCAGCAGAAAGTCGAAGCTTGGCTGTCAGGTACTACGAGCTCTTCATTAGACACAGCACTTTTCACAGCCATGTAATAGAATTTATAGAGTGGTAGTTGAATTACGCGTCCCCCCCCCTTTCCAAGAGGCAGCTGTACGGGGTTTGGGGAGAGATCCTGGGACTCCAGGCTATTGGGGGAATGATTTCAGGCTCCGAATTAGCAGACAGGCAGGGGAGGTGCTGATGTTTGGAATCTTTAGTTGGAAAACTCATTAAGCCTGTCATACGCTGTTAGCGGACGGCTAGGTCTCTGGATTGAAAGCGTTGTTGACAGGGAGCGCTTGGCTGACATTGATCGAGTTTGCATACTGTTTTTGAAGCTTGTATGCTCAATAGGTTACAAGCTCGGCGTGGAAAGTGATCAAAATGGGACAGCCGTTTTGTCTGACTCATTAAAATCATGAAAATAAATGCAATTTAACCAATAATACACACAGAAGATGGCAGCTTTAGTCCCGGCGGACAGATAGAAGTACATTTACCACATCATTGTGTGGAAACCTCTTGAAATCAAAATCTTTAATTGTAAAAGCAAATTGATGGGCTTCCGATTGATCACCGCTGGGGGGATTAGGAGCAAAACGTTCTGCATATTAGGCAGCCACTCTAAAGCTAACATGACTTTCATTATATGCCCCCTTCCTCATGGGTGGGCCCGATGAAGATTTATCTCCACGTGTCTCTCGGATATGTAAGAATCTAATAGATATTTATGGTTGGGCTCTTTTTAATCTAAGAGGAGTCGAAACATCTGCGGCAAATCTGACTTGAACGCGACTTTCAATTTGTCATACGCGTGAGAGCAAGAAGTTCAAAAAAAGGGTAGAATGTAACTATTTGCAAGTGCGTCGGCATGCGACCAAACAATAGAGTTGATTCAGGTTTGCTCAGTATCTCACCCTGATAACACAATGCTTCTCACACATAAACGCTTGCTTCTATATGGCTTTTTATTGGAATATGAACACAAAAGGCCGACTGTACACACTCTTTACGGGAAGCAATTGTTGCTGGGGAATTATACAAGAAGTCACATAAGGTGCGTCTGAACTCAAAGAAAGGAAGGCCAAGGTCTATCAGGCCCATTATTAAAATACAGATTGCTTCCTTCCCATAATAGGAATCTCACACATCTTCCACTAGCGAAGCATATAAATGTGTATTAGGCTTGGCACCAGGTCGGGAAGAATTAGTTTCATTTGCATTATTCATCGACCTAGCAGGCAGACGCATCCATCCAGGCTTTGGGTGACTTGCTGTTGCAGAATTTTAAATATTACCTGTTAAGATATACACAGGGTATTTACTGAGGCAATTTGCTCCGAGAGCATTTTGTGGAGTGGTCACAACGGTGTGTGTCTAAATATATATATATATTTATATATAGACACACACACCTGGGGCTTGGGGCTGCAGACAACAACCTGATGGGCTAATAATTGGTTGATTTCGGAACAGCGGGGGGAAGTTTCTTTGGGGGAAAAAAAAAAAGCTGAGTCCATTAAAAGAACGCTTACGATGCTGTGCGAAGGGCAACATAAACAGCACGGGGAAGACGGGCAATCTGCCAATGAATAGACTGGTATGCCGTATCAAATGCAGCATAGATGGCTAATCAATGTGCCGCAGTTCACTTTCCGATAAGCCCATCAGTTGAGGTTGATTACTGTCATCAGCACTAATTAAACAAACTAGAGTGCCTCCGTCCGTATGCGGCTGGGTGGAGTGTCAACAAACACATACTGTGGGTATTATTCTTCTCGGCATCGTGACGTGAAGTTTAAATATCACTGCAGTAATGTCGATGAGTATAGATCTGGAATCTATGGGGCAATATCCTCGCTTTTGTGCTACATTCCGCGTGGAAAAAGTCCTTTCTTGTGTGTTGAAGGATGAAAAATGAAGGTGGTTATCCATCAAATCTGACATACTTTGCCTTAACGGAATAATAAATGCACTTAATCTTTTTGTCTACCCTCACGGATCATGTCAAGATCATCATTTTTTTAACACATTCTCAGTCAGTGTGAGGAGCTAAAACGCCAACTGGTGGCCAATCTGTTCTAAAAAGAAAAAGGTGACTACACCAATTAAAAGCATCGTAAAAAAAGGCAATTTACAACTTCAAAAAAACAGATTTGCCGATAACATACTATCTCGGCCATGTTTCCGCGGTTCCGAGGCTGCCGACACGCGTGCTCTCTTGCCTTTCCTTGTGCTCCGACTGTGGCAGGCAGAGCTGGAAGCCTGAGCTGCACTCTGAAAATGTTCCCATGAATAAATATGAAGTGAGAGATACTGTATGGTGCTGAAGAATGCTTCCACCCCCCAAATCAAAGAGCAGCACCGAATTTGTCAACGGGTGGTTAAACACGGCCTGCAGACTCTCTCATATGTAACAATGGCGTGTGTAGGACTTAGCAGAATCTCAGCTAATACAGTGAAGTGGCACCGTGTGCTGCGAAGTACATCTAAAACTGAGGAGGTTGCAGCTACTAACTAAGTTCGTCCCGGTCTAGCTTTAAATGAGATACAAGAATGCTTCCGGAGATAAAAAAAGAAGCATTTTCTGATTTCCTGCAAGAGCCTCGGACAGCAATCGTAGGAAGTTGGCGGATCAACTGGAATACCGGGATGCTGTATTTGAACACGCTCCGCCATTAACATGACCTTGTTACATGACTGCAGGCCAATTAGTGTCTCTCCGCTAGATTGAAGCAGAGGTAAAAAAAAAAAAAAAAAACTTGAACAAAAGAGGTGTTCAAATGTCAGCGAGAGCCTATTTCCAGCCACCCACACTAGCTAACATGACGTCAGCAGTCTGTGCTGGTATTAATTTGATCTGGAAGCCTCTCACAAGTTTTTTTTTTTTCCAAAAACAAAGTGCGACTGCCTTTCCTCAAGGACTTCCACAACTTTCTGTTTTGAAAAGTAAATAATCGTCCCCTCCCAACAAAATCTTCGCATCTGGAATCCCGCTTCTCACCCTTCGTCGGTTTTCAACTCGGCGCCATACTGCGCCTCAAGACAGATTGCATCAGAGCCTCTCCATATTAGCAGGGAAAGCAATAATATATAAGGAAGGGTGGGGATGGTAATGAGTTCTGGATCACCAACCACATAAACAATACCCTTAACAGATGGGCGCCAACAAGTACCAGCTGCAGACGCGGCGGAGCGAGGAAGAGTCTTGTCGTGGGGAGGACTAAATAAAACCCACTTCGGCAGAGTTTGGTCGCCGCGGTGACATCCTCAGAGGGAAGGCAACCTGTGGCCGCCGGTTCAGGGGGGGATGACGGCAGACAGTGTTGTGCCCCCGCGAGGACGGCAGCCTCACTTTGATCCGATGCATGATTCATCACAAGCTGACTTGACCAAGGACAGCCAAGGAGCTTCCAAACTTTTCATCGCATTCCTTTAAAACTATCCGCTTGATTTATACCTGCATACTTAAGATGGCAGGTTTATGTGGATTTTTTCTTTCATAGCGGAAGGAATATTCAAATGTGTGAAGAGGGTAAACGGTGTTCACTGATGTGGTTTCGTCAACATTATGGACTCCAGTATTGACACCCATAGAATTGAATTTCAAGGTGACATGCAATGCAAACACTTCTTTGTCAAAACAAAAGACCGACAGTTGATGAACCATCCATGAACTTCTTATACTGCACTGTAATCTATATTCCTTAGAAATTTCATTTTATTGGCTTGTTTCAATGTTTTTCTCCAATGCTTTAAATGTTTTATGTGAAACACTTTGTTTAAAGGTGCTATACAAATACAATTTGCCTTACCAATGCCTTGTGGTGCCTAAAAAAACAACAACTTCCTATTGAAACTGTAATGGTTTCCGAATCTCACAGTTTCAGGACTCTATCTTGCAGGGGTTTGTGACACCATCGCATTGAAAACACCTGATTTATAAAGTACTCTACGCTCTTTCCTAATGCATTAGTCTTTTTGTCCACGATGACACACACGGGCTCACAATTTGAGAATGACACCAGCATTTTGTCATTAAATACACACAGGCAATGTGTCCTGCGCTTCAACAATGTGTTCATGAGTCACCCTGAGGCTCAAATAAATGAGAGCAGGCTCTCACGAGTCACTTGTTTTTTTTTCTTTTTTCTTTTACAAAGCAGAAATTACAATTTCAGGACATCTTTTCAAATCCATCAAGGGGACTCGTCGAGCCTCTTTCACTCCGTAACTAAAGATGTGGTCCTTGCTTCATCTGCTCGATTCTCTCTTGATGACCTTTAAAAAGAAAAACCTGGACACATTTATGTCATGACTCTCTGGTATAATTACGCCGATCCAGTCCCGTGATTGAAAATGCATTTGGCTGATATATGCTTTTTAGGCACGAAGTAAACAGCCAGCAGCATAAACGGGGAAGGGGGGGGGGGGGGGGGGAATAACAAAGTGCCAGACGTGCAGATTGCAAAGGTCCCTTTGATTTAGGTGGCAGATTAGCCTTAATAAACAATCATTAAAAATAATACCCACTGGCTTTTAAAGCCTGGAAGAAAAAAAGCCTGTGCAGAAAACACAAACCGCCAGGGCATAGCCTTGTTTTGATATGTCGCCGCTTTGCAAGACGAAGCATTTGGGCTGACAAAAGCTTGTGAAACACTTAAGTGTGTGTGTGTGTGTGTGTGTGTGTGTGTGTGTGTACTCAGGAGTATTGCTGCTCGTGTGCGTGACTTAGCAGTTGTGACCCTCTGGATGTGAAATGGCTCACACTTCTCCCCACCTGGATGAGAGTATACGAGCAAAAAAAAACATTATTTTTTGTTATGATCTAGTTTGCACCGCCATACGTTGAGTTTATAAGATTTATTGTTCAAATCGCATCTTCAAAGTGGTATCTTTTAATAACGCTACCAGGGGAGGATAGCTCCTTATAATATAGCAAACAAGTTGTGGGAATAAAACATTTTTTTTTTACGCGCAACGCTAGGATACAACAAATTTGCTTTTAATTGTGTCTATTGACAATTATGAAAACATGAAGATGAAAAATGTCCACTGACCTGCTCCAATGGAGAGGATGATGAGGTGTGTGTGTGTGTGTGAGCGTGTCAGGGAGTCTTGTCTTGTTAGCCCAGCACTGCCTAATGTTAATAATTCAACGTAGAATTTAATTAAAGTGAATTATTTAAGGTGGCGTGAGCACCGTCTTAAATATTGAAGTGGATATCTCAACATAGATACTAGAATTAATTAAAGGATCTTTTTTTTTTTTTTTTTTTTTTTTACTATTCCTCTTTTTTAAGAATAGCCAATAGTTGCTCATATAAAGCTGTGACTAATTACCACAGTGTTGGCTACAGAACTCCGACTTACTTGGAGTGGACACACGCCAGCGTCCTCTCAATGTCAAAACTCCCTTTAAAGCGACACCATGCCAATATTTGACCATTTGGCCATGAGTTTTCTTTTCAGGGTAAAACGCCACATTTTCAGGTCGCACCCCCTCGCCATGCCTTCTCCAGTACGAACTCTTTCCTACGGAGATTTGCACCGCTTGCACGCGTGGATTACGTTTGGTTTAGTGGTCAGGGCAGCCCGGTCATTTCACCTGAGCCAGCGTTTTTAATCCGGCTTTGGGTGAATTAAGGTACACAGCAAATGGAGCCCCGGCTCCGGTTGAGCGTTTGAGTTGGACGACAACCAAATGGTCGGCGCTGGTTCTGTGAAAAACGGCTCGGCGACATTAAGCGCCACACTTAAGGGCCTGTCATCTTTGTTTTCCAGAATAAAAAGGCATTTATCGTCCCTTTTTTGCATATTCTACTTCACACTGTATTAAAGGGGCTACTTTAAAACCAAAGCTGCTGTGTTTATGTCAAAATAAACCGTCTGGAAATGTTTTCATTAAGTCACTGATGTTCAATGTCAAATTCTTGACTGGCGGGAAAAAAGTCCTGCACTCAAACTTGGAGTGAAGTGTCAGCACAATGTACTTAGTGGCTGCTTTCAATTCCAATGTGATGCCGGATGGTTTAATGAATAACAATGCATATTAGAAATCTGAATCTGAAGCAGTAACAATTATCTGTAATGCAAAAAGGGTGCATAGGCATATTTAACTGGACTGTAAACACAATATAAATATATATCTGCTATATATTTATATATATGTTTTATTCTAGCTTCTTCATTAAACATGTTAAACTAGTCATTTAATCAATTCCCTCTATTTTTACAAATGCACATACACGCCTGCCTCTGCAGCCATTTAAAATGCATTGTTTTCTCTATTTTGTGGATAGATCTTGTGTTGTGATGCATCCTGGGAATGATATTAGCTCTCCGACGATGGGAATAACAATTTGCATATCGCCGCAGGCTCCGAGAGACTTTTCTCAAGGCGTTGACTTGCTGCGTTTGTGTAGGTGTGTTTGCTGTATCCTTCAAATGCACCAGAGTGAAATGCCCCCAATGCAACCAAGAGGTCAGTCAGCTCAAAGATGTATTTATTTCATTCCGTCGGCGTCAGGTGTGCAGGGGTCATCCGGCTTTCAGGGCATTTCAGTGATGAACTCGTTGGCCGTGAGAGGCGTTAAACCCGTGACCTTCCGGTTTGCAGGGTGCACCATAATTAGCAGGGCACACGGTATCTCTTTTAGCCGCTATCGGCTGTCACAATGCGAGGTCGGGTAACTTCACTCCTTTTTTTGTTTAAGGGCAGGACGCTGTACACTTCAGGGACTTGGCGTTGGTGTGAAATTGGAAGTACGCTTCACTCAAATCCACCCCCTCCCTTCCCCGGACGATTTGATGAGTAATCATTTGGACAACGTACCAGACGCCGCAGCGATGATGCGCTGGGATTGTAGCCGTGGGCAACGCCGCTTTGTGTTTATTTTTCAATTAAAAATGACATTCAACGACTTCCCCCACGTGTGTTATGATTTATGGCTAAATGACAGCCTTTACAAGGTATGGTAACCCTGACGATGGTAACCCTGACGAGAACAACAACCCCCTCAATTCTAGATTTGGGAAAGCTGCCAAACAACAAGAGCTGTTACCCTGACAGATCAGATAATCAAAAGTGCCTCCATATCACTTCTCCCCCATCAACTCGTCCCACAATGCTTTGCTAACCGGCGCTATCTGATATCTAGTTAAGTCAGGAAGGATGCAACTCAATTTGGTATCGATTGCTCTTGTAATTAGGCGGAATTTAATTTTGCACACAGCCCTCACCTCCTTTTTTTTTTTTTTTTTTTGGTAAAACCCAGAGGAAATCAAGACGGAATATGTAATTTCTCCGAATATGTATTCCCCAGACAAGCTGATAGAAGCAGCTTAATTTTTTGGGGGGGAGGGTGCTGAGAAGGCGTTCAGCTTCATCAGTTATGATGAGCACATCCTTAAGTGTGAGTTCTAAGTTTGTTTGCTGCAGGCGTGTGACCTGCAAATGAACTTGAGTAATATTACACTAATATGTGTGTATCGTTGGTTTCATCAGGTTACCTTTTGCTGAAACTGAGGAAAAGATTATGAAATATTCAAGACGCTCTCGCAAGGTTTTGCATGGGCAGACTTTTAGTTATCTGCAAGAATCATTGTATTCATAACGGGTGCCTGCGTTACCCACAATGCAACACCGTCTGAGCCGATCAGCCAAATTGAAAGTGAAATGCTAATATGTGCTGCTCTTTATTTTATATCTGCAGTTATGTGAATAATAATAATCTTCACACGCTGCAGCTATTTTCACATTCGTGAAGCATGTTGTGAGTGGGAGTGCTGGCCTGAGATCAGCACCCGGTTTCTCCTCACCATAGAAAATCATTCAGTTTGACGATCAATCATCCCGTTAGTTTGAAACTTTTGAGATTTAAAAAAAATGGTGAAAACAAATGGAGTACAATCTGAGGATTTCCATTCACCATTGGGGGGGAAAAAAGCCTCAAACCCCTGCTTTGTTCGCTTTTATACACCAGCTCAAACTGATAACAATGTCTGCATCATCACTGCGAGGGAGAATGATGCAAATAGGGAAGATTTGCACACCCTTCCAATCAAAATTTACAAGCCCATAAATATCAGCCCGGATCTCTGACAGAGACCCCGAATGTTGACAGTATGTGGTGTATTCACGGAGTTCTTGGTGTTGGGGCTTTATTTCTTCACTCCCCTGACTTCCTGAGCCCATTCACTTGATTTAAGCGGAAGTCAAACCCATATTTTCAGCGTCCCCTCGGTGGCTGTTTCACAACTGATGAGCTTCATAGCAATCGTGCCTTTGTTAAGGATAGTTAAGCCTTCTCAAGAGAGACATTTTTGCTGTTTAAGAGGAGGATGAAAAAATGCATACCATTTCAGAAGCATTTAAAAATAACAATCGGGTAATTGTGGGCTTGTTTTCATCATATATCCCATATTTTATACCTTATTTTCTCCCCTGAATAGCTTTTTATGTGCTGTTTTTTTCAGTTCTGATTCATCTGTTATTAACCACATGATATCCTTTATGAATACAATAGTACATTAGAAAAGAATGACATGTGAGCAGGCATGTGGGGTCCCTTGCCAAGTTCCATTTTTAACAACGCGATCTGGACACAACCACTTTATTCGCCCAGTACCATTACTGCCATGACGAAAGCAACCTTTTCTTTCCTGAAGCGCAGCCTGAAGCCAATTTTCATCACTCCTCACAAGTTAAGGCAGCCATTGTGATCCGCTGTGTTCCTGCCACGTCGTTGACATTTTTGAGCATGACTCAAAAAGAGCCTGTAGTCAGACGTCAGGCAAGTAATGTCAAGCCTGAATAAGATGTGATGTACAAGTAGGGGACATGCTGAGAGAACCTATGACTGCCTAGTAAATGATATATATATATATTGTTTATATAAAGTATTGCATGAATGGTAGATATAAGGAGTACTTCTTGACTATGGAGGTTGTTGATCTTGGAATAAGTATGAGTCACATAATAATCTCCACTCAAGGCCTTTCAGCAACAGCCTGTTTACTTCCAGCTCAAAGATGAGCATCCTGATGGACTCTCTTCCAAATAAAAAAGGATATTATCTCAATAACTCTTTTTCTATCAAACCTGATGTTAAAATGCACTATTTACAAAGCTGCAAATATGTGTGGATCATTTGCTGCCCTTACTTGAATCTCAGGTCCCAGTGAGTGGTTTGGTACTAAGAAGCAAAATAAATTTGGTTCTTCTATTCAGAGCAAGCAAGGAAAAGCCATTAAGAGGCGATGGGATTGCTCCACTGACACAGCATAAGTGATGTTGAAATAGAAACAGGATATGAAAATACGTTTCCAGTGTGATGGTGGATCATAAATCTCGTCAGAGCAGGCGCATAAATAATTTAAAAACAAATGTCTGAAACCATTGTGATATGATATCAAACTATATATTGTGTTCTTCCGTGTGAAACGCATACAACACCGATGTGTATCTCTGGTTATTTACACATGCAGCTGTGGGATCCATCACCCCAGCAGGTATAAAACACCATGAGATGTGAAAAAAAATCTGGGACATATTGTATTGAATTCAGTGGCTCATCATGGCCACAAGGCTGCTTGGAGCTCATTATCCTCAGCACAATGGAAGATACGTGTAGGAACATAAAGTGGGGACTAGATTTCGGCACCTCCAGAGAGGCGTTGGCGCCGCTGAAATCCCGTTTCGGTGTCTTCTTTGAAGTCGGTGACCTCCTGTCGTCCCTGCCCCGGCTCCCTTCCTCGATAGTGGGAGTACAACTCTGGGAGGTGATTGCCCTGGCAGCCCCCTCTCTGCCACTTAGCCCATAAGCCTTCGAAGAGCAGCCATGGAGAGAGGGAGGCCTTCTCGGTGTACAAAAGGCCTCTAAGCCTTTTTCCGTAACACTTAACCACGTCGTTAGCAGCAACTCTCCCCGTCCCAGAATGCCACGGTGCAGCGGGGAGGATGTGTGACTGGCAGGAATAAGGAAGTTTTCTCGAGTTTTGCATTCTGTGGCATGTTGAATTACAACTATATGCTAAATGCGTCCTTTTGCAAAAACAAGCTACTTTCAACCGCTCGCGGGATATTTTAAATACAGCCGCGTTAGATCTCTGCAGCTTTTAAATGAAGGGGTGTATATATTTATATATACAGTGTCGATATAAAAGCGGTCTCTGATATATAGAACAAAGCAAAAAAACACTGAGTCATTACCGATAAAGATCTACTGATGTGTTCAAAGATTGTTGTCTCTCTGAACTCCTCAGGAACGGTGTGGCTCAATTATACAGCAAGTTTGACGTGACAGAATCTCTCTTTCCCCTTCCTCCTCCCGCTTTGATGCTCGATGAAAAAAAAAAAAAAAAAGTTACGACGCAAGAAGCGCCTGATTTTGTTCCTATTCCCACTCGCAATCCGTTTTGTCCCTCAGTCTGCCTTTTACGATGGGCATTTTGTTTTTGACTGCGATGCGAGATATAGATCTCGATAATTCTTGCCTGGCGGCATCTTTTTTTGAGACATTCAGTTATTTTTATTGATATATAAATATAGATTTTCTTTCCAGCCCATTGCCTTTTTGCTTCTTTTTCTTATCATCTATACGACTGCAATCATTTCAAAAAGAAAAACGATGCTCAATTGAGGCAAAAATAACAATTCATTGAAGTATATGAATTCACTACCAATGTGATTACCGTTCTTATTAGTAATAATGGTAGTAATATGGGATAAAATAGGGAAAAAAAAAGACTTTAATGAAACCCCACTGGGGGAATTCAGTTGTTGCAGCAGCAAAAAGACAAAACAAAGGAAAAAATAACAAAACATAGAGCATATGGAAACAAATTGTAAGCTAAACTGACAGCAGTATTAAAAAAATATAGAATATTTTGTTTTGCTTTGCTGGTGGAAACAGTTGAGGATACGTTAATAAACAAAGCATTTAGGAAAGTAAATTATTGACAATTGATATCTCAAGTTATACAATGTAAAGAATTGAAAATGTATTACCTACAGCTCCAGAACGCATCACTAAACATCACTCACACTAAAAAAGGAACAATAAACAACTCGATACTGCATGCCAAATGGATGGCTTTCAAATAAAGCATACCATAGATCATGTTGCTGCATATTCCATACTCATAAACAACACGGATGGCCTGCCACATGTCCAATCTGCCACATCAGTGTATCACCACTAATCCAGTTACCACTCTTCATTATCCCCCTCCGTCTGCCGATACACGTTGATTGAAATATGATAGTCATCTGAGATTGAATTAGCAACAAGGTCGCCGCGGTAACCTTGCTACAAATGAGCGGAGGAACGCTTTAAACATCACCGCCGCAGCTTAGAAGTTAGTCCGGTTAGTCGCGTAATTGCATGTCCTTCTTACTACTCACAATATGTTTTTTTTCAACCCCTGCTGGCCATTAGAGAACCAGGCGGTGACCTCCAGGTCTGAAAAGGCACCTTTTCAGACCTGGGGTCCGTTTCACAAAGCAGGTTTAGTGAAAACCTTGAGTTAGTTAACCCTGAGATGAGGGAAACTCTGTTTTTTCGGTTTCACAAAGCCAGTTCAGCATAAATCTGAGTCAGTTACCCGGGTAACATGCTCCGTGAAACTAACCTGCTCGCTAGCAGGTTTGCTTCAACAAACCCTGAGTTTCTCCCTACATGTCTCCGCCTTTTTCCGGAATCTGAACCAACTCTGAAAAATTGTGCCGTCCTTTCATCGTCAACCTAATCGATGTGGAAATAAAAGTGATTCTAGCAGCTTTGCGTCGGGAGAGGATTTTGATTACCTTTCCTTTCAATCACATTAGATATTATCTAAACAATATTCTCCGACATTTTCAACATTTCATATCGCGGACATAATCCGCAACCAGATTCTTTGCGGAGGTCGTGTTTTTGCGAACGGGAGATTTATGAAACATTCCTGTGTTGAAATACCTGCTTATATTTACTGTTTAATATGTGAAATTTGATTAAAATCATATGCCTTAGTCAACGTATTTGCGCAATATTCTTATGCTTAATTTTCAACTGAAGCCACTTTCTTTCTGTGCCTGGGGGGATTACACCCAATAAAAATAATAATTTATTTGTTGCGCTATTCTGTGAGCTGCGTGAACTGAACCCCTATCGCCTGCACCATAGGCAGCGTTGCTAACCATTACACCACAGTGTCGTTCTCCAAATGTGAAAATAAACAGTTATTACCTTTAGATCAATAGACTGTTCCATTCAGTTATTTACATTAGATCGGGCAGTAATTGTCTGCCACGCCAACAATCGCTACTTTGCTGCAGTTACGGTGCTCCGCTTTCTCAGGATGAGCTCGTTTTCTACATAAACACTCGGTAATATCTAATGACGCTCTCCCCGTTGCCATGGTGAATCGTAGTATCGGAGCTCCATTTATGATGGCTTTGTAGAGTCGGCAGGCACGCGCGTAACTCAGAGTTTACATACTCAGAGTTGAGTGAACTAATTCAAAACCACTGTTCTGAAACTGAAAACTCAGAGTTTCCCATCTCAGAGTTGTTCAACTCAGAGTTCAGGGTTAGGTTCAGAGTTTGTTGAACCTGCTTTGTGAAACGGGCCCCTGGAGGTCACCGCCTGGTTTGACCCACTCCAAACACGTCATCGTTCTTTATGCCTAATGTCCACCTTCACTGCTGTCATACCTACAACGGCCACTAGAGGCAGCCCTGCACATGCAAAACTGACACAACAAACACTGGAAATTTAAACTTTGGGGTAAAAAAAAACAACTCTGCCAGCGCTGAGGTCATAAATCTTTCAGACTGGTGTTTGGAGACTGGATGTCATCTGCTGTGTTCATCTTCATGGACCCTAATGGAGACAGTGCCATCGCATTTGACATGTAACAAAAGACAGATTGCCATTTACAGGAATAATTTCGATTTAAAGCAGAGGCACATAAATCTCTGGGGATAAAAAAAAACATTTAATGCCCACAAATCTAGTCAAAATGTCTGCTTTTCCTTTCGGCGATAACTTTAAGACCACAGTGCAACATTATATTGAGAAGTGGCTTTGGTGCTGCCTTGGCAGCCGAACAACAATCGGCCAATTAAAGCTAATTAACATCTTTTTCTGGCTCTTCAGCGAGTTTTCGGCTGTCAGGGTTCCTTCAGACCAACCAGACTCGCAGGCAGGAAGGAAGCCGTCACAAAAGGGCGTAACGGATCAACAGTCCACGTGAGAGCGCACACAAGCCGGGGGCCACACAAAAGCCAACACAAAACCTGCATTGGGCACGGATGCGTTTTGCAAAGGCATCATCATACAGGAACCTGCCATACTCAGACGCAGATGCATACTTACACACCCGCTGTACTAATAAATGAGCTATTCATTCCTTCTGCCAGACTGTTGTGTGGGTGAATAAAGACGACAGCGCTTGCTCTCACGTCGGTACATCTTTTCCTCGGCAAAAACAGAAAACTTTTTCTATTTTAACTTTGTCCGATAACAAATTCTTCTGTAGATGTTCAAAAACTCTGAATAGGCTGAAAGGAATTATTAAAAAATAAAGCAACAAACACATCAAGGCCAAAAGATCCTTAGATGAGAAAATGAATAAAAAGCCTTCAAACCATTTTTAAAGCAGAAAAGTCAGTTTTACAGCTTTAATCTATAGATGGAAGAGCGCATTGAACATCTTTTTTCACTTTGATTGTGTTTTCAGTTCAGAGATCACTTGTTTAAAGCATTTTTATTTTGTCGAAAATAATATCCTGCATCCTCTCTCTCTGTGTAGCCATAAAAGGAACAGTTGTTGAAGTGAAACTGTGTCATAGCGCCCCTTTTGGCATAAAAGCTCAATTGCATGCCGAATATTACCACGTTAAAGACTTGCAATCAATGTCTCATAATCATTCTCATGGTCCTGCAAGTAAAACGCTGTCGGATTATACATTTTCATGATGTCTATATCCAACAATGAATGTCCAAAAACACCTAAAAAACATTCTAAATTCCAGTTTTATTTCACTTATTTCATGTGTAACACAAAGGATTCATCACATGCGCCTTACAGGGAGAATGTTTGTGAGTGATGCAGGGCCAGGTCTTCACGTGGAGTGACTCAGCTCTCTGAGTAACATCGAGCCCTCAGAGAGAAGCATATAAAACAACACAAGAAGGCTTGTTTTTTTTGTTTTTTTTGGGGGGGGGGGCAGGAGAGAGAGAGATCTCACACACTCACCCGCATGCAGAAACACACAGGGATGCTAATGTAACTTCACACGGTTGCACAGACGCACTCTTTGCACACACCGCTCTGACTCCACCGGCTTATCGGCGAGGCAGACAATACCATCCCACATGTAGTGCGATCTATCATTGTGGGTCAGGGACTGCATTACAAACCCTTAGATTGTGGACTAGATGGGCCTCTCAGGGGGAAGGAGGGAGTCTGCCAGAACCGTGGAAGCGGGCAAAGCTGCATAGCCAAGCAGCGGAAATGAAAGACGGCTTGGGCCTCTTGGATCTCTCTCTCCCTCCCTCTCTCTTTGTATCCCTCCGCCCCTATCTGTTTCTCCCCCGCTCTCTCTGCCATAAAGTGAAGATCATGCTTGACTGAGGAGGCGATGTCGAAAGGGCTGGGCTCTTTGGATGGGAGGATTTAGAGATTTCTGATAAGGCTGAAAGGGGAGGGAATATAAAAGAAAGTCAACGCTTGTTGTCCCCGTTGATGGCCTTGCGTCTAATTAAAAGTTGCCCTCGACGGAAACTGAATTTCCAAAAAGATTTTCAGGGAGGACATGGAGAAGCCGTGCATGATGGACAGTGTGCATTTGTGGTGAATGAAGGGCATTCATGTAGATGCTGGTTGCAATGTAGCTAAAGAGCATTCGTGAATGAAAATCCCATCTCCAGATGATCAAATACATTAAGAGAAGAGGCTAGCCTAGCACAAAGCAAAACAATTTTTTCCCCTGAGTCTAGCTGCAGCTTGCTGGGCTTAATTGATCACCACCTGCGGCCTGTTGGGCTTGATTGAGTCAAACACCACACCACTCATTTGTGCACATATCAGTCTTACCCTGTCAGTCAAGCTAAAACCACACCAACTCCATAGCAGACATTGACTGAACCATAGCGGTGAGTAAGAGAGTAGTAAGTGATAGTCATAAAGGAGAAGTGATTTTTACTTTCAATTATGACAGCACCCATTCTGAGAGCAAACAAAACGCATTCGCATTGAGCTTATTCCCTTATAACCTTAACCCTAGCCTGTTGCGTTCAGCTCCGACAGTTTAAAGCGAACTGACAGTGAGACTCTGCGTTCCATTTGGCATCTGGATGCAGGATAAATCCAGCTTCAAAACATCCAAATGTATTTTTCAGGATTCTTTCACAGTCGAATTGCGAAACAGAAAAGAGTGCATTAAGTCATCTGCATATATTTGAACCTACCGCTAAATGCTGAGTAATGCGGCGAGGCATCGTCTTCTCAGCTCGAAAGACATGCATAAGCAATATGCGCTTGTGAATAATTGAAGGTTGTCTAACGGCCGAAATAATATTATCCCACTCAGAATGCAAGATTACCTGGTGTTATTACAGAAAACATATTGGATCAGTGTGGGAAATTGGCCTGGACTGAATGAATCGGCGCTTTGTGGTAAGACGGTGCCGTGATGGGGAAAATGTGGATGGATAAGACAACGGGGGGAGTGCATTTGGCTGTGATTTCTCATGTTTATGCTACTTAGGTGGGGTGTATTATTTCTTATTAGAAGATTAAACATCCCAGAGGCTTGCAGCTCATGTTCTTAAAGCACACATTTAAGGTAATCCTTGTGAAGACATATTGCTGCAACCATTTGCATTACTGTGTAGAAGTCAGATACCTAAACTCCCCGCTAGTCAGTTGGAACTGAAGATGGATGAACACAAAGTCCAGTTGGCTAAGATCAAGCTTTCAGAGATGAATGACATACTCAATGGCAGTTTTATTTACAATGTCAATTACTGTAATTGTACCTTACAGATCTCGCTTAATAAACCTGAAATATAGACTTTCATCAGCTAGAAGCAAGGAGCTGATGCTCTCCATCTCCTTGGAATCCAAACCCACCATTTGGAAAACATCCACCATTACAAGTACCCGAGCAACTAGAACCTTCAGGCTCGCAGCTGGACCTCCATCAGGACGGGGACAGAGGAGGGACAAATTATGCCTCACTGAGAAACACAAATGGTCAAACAGAGACAAGGCTAAGGATTGTGATTCATGTTTTACTCAGTCGCACAGAACTCCCAACACACACACACACACCCTGACTGAGTCATGCGTAAGCACAAGTGTGGGTGACACAAAAACGAGGAAAACAATGATTTTAATCTTGCTATTGATTTCAACACCAACCTGCTTGTCAAGCAACAGAGCGTCATTAAAAAGAGGTGGCAGCGGGGCAATTCTTTGGTCCCACTCCTCTGCCAGAAATGACTAATTCTAGGGACAACCACTTCTTTTGTGGATGACGTGGGAATTCCAATCAGGCACTTGATCAAAAAGATTATATTTGTTTGGGCTTGTGTTGCCTTTATCCGAGCAGCAGGAGAAGGACCGTCACTGTCACAGCCGACACGCTGTACCGAGCGATGGAGGTCGCCCCAGTCGGGACTTTTCTAAGATTTAATGAGGAATTGGCGGAATGGTGCAAGGGTAAATTACTGTCCCCACCATGTCTTGTTTCATATCGTCATAGCAACTGGGATGCTACTCCCCTCCACCTCCGGCTTTCAACTGGAGCCCTCTAATTATTGACACGTTCTCGAAGCAGACAACAGAAATGAATACCGCCCACCGTGAACTGTGAGGTTTTGAAAGTATCCATCTGGTAGCACTGATGGTTACTTGGCTGCCTTGTTTGTACTATCCGCAATCCATATCAGCAAAATTGGCCCATGTGTCATGGTGATGGGGCATTGGATTCTCAAACTGCTGAGGTCCTTTCTTGTCTAATAAAGGTTTTGGTGGATTTAATTTAATTTATTTCAAATTTTGCTGCTAGTACTTACCATTCAGCAGTTGGATAGATTGGGCTAGCTTTCACTCCCAAGGCTTGGGCAGTGGCCCGCCGCATCTTCCTTACTGATGCCCTTAAGCTCCTGTCAAAGACGCACCGAGCTTTCAGCCAACTGTGATGGAGACCCATCCATTGAATTATTAGACGCCCGGATCAACTGCAGTATTTAGAGCGAGAAGTCCTCTGAGGTTGGGGAGGGAGGATGCGGTGGATGGGTCAAAGGAATGACTTTTACTCATGGGACCTACTTTCTCCTCCAGGCTTACATGACATGACAAGCATCCTTGGTTTAAGCGAAACCATGATGTTTTTTTAACCCCAACAACATTGTGTTGCCTGAACCAAGGGACACAATTTCACAATGTTATGAGCAGTGGTTGGGGTTAGCTCTGTTTCTGCACAGAGACCCACAGCTGCTTGGATAGCTCATGCTTTTTTTTAACTGAAACATAATGTGTTTGTGTAGAGTAAAAAAATAACTGGTATTATTACAAAACCTTCCTGTGAATTCATGACACGAGTTTCTTTCTGTATCTTTTCGACTTTGAGAATGACGGCTCTAAAATCTCTTTCTTCCAAAGGTTATTTTTGTGGCCTTTCCACTGCTGCACAGCAAATAGACTCGTGACATGACATATGTGTTTGTCCGCTGAACCATGCCCTGACTTCCAGCAGGCTATGTGAGACCCATGCACTGAATTCCAATGTCCCCACCTGTCCTCCTGCATTAATTCTGATATGCAGGCGAGGTAAAGCCGAATTGAATGATTGACTCGCTTGATTGATGAGGTTGATTAAACTCCAATCATCATTTACTTGGCTGTCATTTTAACCAACCTCATTTACCAATAAAAGGAATACTACTTAAATAATCATGATGATGGACTAGATCTGCAGCGTTCCTCTGTGTAGATCTTTTGAAACGGCGAAAAAAGAATGCATTAATATTACATTTAGGCATTTGGCTGACACTTTTTTTTTTTACCCAGATCGACTTTCAATGACTGTGAGAGTAGAAAAAGAAATGAGGACATGTAATCCCTCCATAAGTTTTAAAGTTATGAAATGTAGTTTTGATAAAGAGAGATTTTGGTAAAAGACTTTCCCATGCCTTCATAAAGACGGAACCAGCGAGGCCTTTAATACATCACGTAATGCAGGTTTCCCTCAGGGTTATGTTTAAATGGAAAAATTGAGCAAAGAATACACGCAAAAAAATGAATGCAATAATGCAAGTGTTTCTTTTAGTTAGGGTGAAATGGTAAGGAGGCCAGTTGTACCCTTTTTTTTTAATGATCAGACCCTGAAAAGAACGGAGCCACCCACTTAACTAGACGTGGAAATTGATTCGCCCTGCTTGGGGAAATTAAATTCAGGTGTCAGTTTTGATCAGTGATGGAAAATTAGTTTCTTGCAGTAGTATTCTATAGATCAGGGGTTTTCAAATTCTAAGACTGCGGGCCCTCCCTCAGGCAAAATTGAGACAAATGTGGCCCCATTTGAAAATATTGGCACCATAAAGTGTGCAGAATTAGCTATCAGCTGTTCCTCTTTGCAGTGTACCAATGGAAGTACAGATAACTATCCCTGGATCACTTTGGCATTGAAGGACACTTAAACACGTGATTATTCCATGGCAAGTTCAAAGGAACAAGGATTTCTCACTGATATAAATTGGTCTATTCTCAATGAATATTGGAGATGTATACTTGGAAAGTGTGAATCACACTGGATCTAAACATGTGTATCACGTCACATGTTCAGATTGGCGTAAATGATGCAAGATGGTGCAACAATAGGACACTGGGGCTGTAGATCAGGGGGGTCAGCATTTTAATTGCCATTTAAACATTCATGCCTCATCCAAAATGTAAATTTTCAACAGATCTGTCATTTTATTCCATCCATAGGCAATGTAAGGAGTGTATATATGTCGCAATATGTATATAAAAATCGCAACATAATCATGCGAAGATGACAATGAGAACTAGCCAATCATAGGCAGCTGAGGGCGGGTCTTTACGGACTGCGGAGTGGGTGTAAAAAGGCTGTGCAGTACTTATAAGGCTTTAAGAGCACAGTTTGTCTATTTTTAGACATGGATTGTGGTGATTACTGTAATTACACCTACTGTTAACCATCGTGGTGGAGGAAAAAAAGAGCGATTACAAAGCGTTTGATTGATCCCGCTAACAAGGGAAATGATGACACCTTTGAAAGTTGCCGCTAAATAAAACAGCTGCTCTTTCCTCCTCCTCCAGCTTCCTTTTTATCATCTACACATCATACAATCTGAATGACCCTTTTTTTACTCAAATAGCTTAATGATATGATCCAAACAGCTTTTGTGTTAATGACTACATACAATTGCTAAAGACCAATATCGTCGGAAAATATTTAGTCCGATTAATCCAAGGTTTTGATCATTTCTTGAAAGAGAGAATGCATTTAAGTGCACTCTCTAGTTTTTGATTAAATTGTTTTGTGTGTTTAAGAGGCTGTCTGGAAGCAACCCAGTGGCATAACAGGCTGTCATCACTTCCTGAAGGTGAGACCCAAGGTCTTGTCAGCACGGCCATTGTATACAGGGCCCCTTGATTCCCATTAGCCTTCGTGAACATGAAGCAGTCGCAGGTAGGCAAGGAACTATTTCAAGAAACATCCAGGGAGGCTATCTTGTTTCTGGTGCATGCGTTTGTTTGTGTGCCTGCGCGCTTGGGGGCTTAATTACACCACTAATGAACACAAATCTGGTTACACGCTCCTGTAAAGATATATAATCACATTTCATGTCCCATTGCTTCATTTCTTGTCAGGTAAAAAATTGTCCCAAACACACTTTGTGATTTCTTGAGCGCCTAAAACCAATTTTAAATGAATAGATTATGTATATTTAGCCTTTCCCTTGCAAAGACCAACTGATTAAGATTGCAATAATAACTCAGTGAAGTTTACCTTCATTTTAGTTGTTCATTTATTTTCTCAGCAAAAACCTTTAATGGCTTTCATGTGCTCATCCTTCCCCTGTTATTTCAATGGAGTACCTCAGAGACCTATTTTCGGTCCTCTCAGTTTTTGCATACCTTTGTACCTTTTGCCTTAATGCTGTTTTTTAAATAGTTCTATACACTGTAATGGCGGATTTTTTGCCCATACAAATTGTTCTAATTTAACACCATTGCAAATCACGCACTGACTTTTGTCACTATTTGTAAAAGTGAGCATCCATTTAACACCTGATGGAATGCTGCATATGCTGCACATGATCCTTATATCCCTTACGTTATAGAACACTTCTTTGTTCAACAATCTTTTAAGTACATTCATACTTCAAAAGTCCAACTAAAAGTCTTTGTCTCACAGTGAAGGTTTTTCCATGTAATGGATGCATTAATCATTCAAATTATTTCCGTTGAATTACGTTTCTTTCATGACTGAGGTTAATCATTTTCTTTACAACATTGCCATGACATTGTGGTGTATTATTTGAGTGTGCTCAATAAAAGTTAGTTTGAATAAAACTCCAATCCTAATTCTGAGGACCACCACAAACCACCTTTTACCACTACTAAATGCCCAGTCACTCATGCTATTGACTGTAAAGTGATACAGTGTGAATACAAATGTTGCCAAGCAAGCATCAGGTATGTTAAACACACAAAAGCCTTCACTGAGTTCTCTTTTCCCCTTACCTCAGAAAGACGTGCTCTTGGGATTTTGTTCTCAAGTCGGAGGCCTTTGAAGCTATTTTTGACTTGCTCAACCTACTTCTGAAATGACATTCACATTTTTGCTCAATTCCCTTTTTTTTGGAGTCAATAATCCCTCTTGACACAACCTTCGGTCCATTTTCTTTTTTGGGGTGGGTTTAGGAGTCTCAAAATCGACTATGAAGGGTTGTTGAGCCAAGCTGTCAAGGTGTGGAGAGATTCAACTGATTCTTTAAAAAGGCTTATTATGGGCTGTTCTTTTTAATCGATCGTGGGTAAAAAGCTACCCCCCCCCCTCCCTAAAAAGGTATAGCATGTTGGAAACAATGGCACTAATAGCATTGCTGCTCCAAAAGGCATTTGGCAAGAAGTGTGTCAAAACTGAACAGGAGCAATACATTATTCAGTCTATCTGGGTGCAACAGCCACGGCAAACACAGCATTAGCAAACAAGATTAGCTTTACATTGCTGTCACAATGCTCCCGACGTGTGATGTAATGAAGCGCTTTAACAACGCCATCCATACCGACTCCCCGGATATAGCCGCTCCGCGAGTTCATTTAAACTGAAAATGTGACAGCTGCTGTCATTATATGTTCACCGGGAGTCAATTAAGTCAGGGAATCAATTAGCGCAAATGAACTCTGTGCATGTGGTATCGTCTTAATTACTCACCAACGTCGCATGTCCTCACGCCATGTGGTTCCTTTATCGGTGGAGAGATGCCAGCGGATGAACCCCCCGGCTCTTGCCCTCCTCCCTCACCCCCCATGCCTTCTTTCCGCGTTGGCCTTCACGGATTGTGCAATGTGCTGTGTCCACGTGCTGGCCGCCACCACACACTGGAACCTACACCCCCCGCTCCCCTCCTTTGCCCTCCATTCCGACACAAATCCCCCCTCCCTCTCACGCAGCATTGTCACCTTCCTAAACTGCCCCACTTATTCCTCCCTATCCCTCTTTCCCCTCCTAGACAGTACATCCTGTTGTTGCCTGTGACTGGAATCTCTCATTACTCATGTGACAAATCAGCAAAGCGGCACGGCCTCATTCACGCTCGCAAGGTGCGACTTGTTGAATTCTCTCAATGGCAGCGTCCCTAACTGCTTCCTGTAGTATTTCCCCTCCCAGACACCAACATGGTGACACCATAACACGTTTAAACAATAAGGCTTGAGTGATCATCATACATGCAGAGCAAAGCAATTGTCATTTAATGCTCTGTTTAGAAAATGTTCTTAATATGCATATAAATCAGAAACATTCCCATTCTTCACACGTTAAATCGCCACCTATAGCGACGTCTCTATTTCCATCCCTTTAATTAACGCCACAGAAACCTCGACTGATTGTTTTAGCGTCTCGCTCTCATTACCCAGCTCCTCGGCCCCGATCTCCGTCACGTTCAACCGGTAATGGCGCTACTTGCGCGTAAGCCATTACCGGAGCGGCATCCTCTCATGTATCACGGGAGAAAGTGGCCCCTGCTTTGGTCGTTCCGACTGTAATTTACAAATAAAAGGGTGAAAAAAACATGCAAGCCTTGCTTGTGGATTCCATTTGTCATCCCTTTTGCAAAAAAAATTGTGTTTCAGCTCACTTGTTCTCATGATTTAGTAATAATGGCAACCGAGGGGAAAAAAATAGTCAAATGAGTCGAACAACCTCTGAGCATTTCAAGAGGAATAACTTTCCCATTTTGGACTTTTTCTTTTCTTTTTTGATATTTGCAAAAATAACGTCCTTGAACGTTTGTCAGTGGAAAACGTCTTTGCTGATTAGATCTCTCTCCTCACTTGATAAGTCAAGTAAGTGTGTGTGTGTGTGTGTGTGTGTGTGTGCAAACATTACCTGGCCTACTTTTATCCCAGCACCTCACCTTAACTCTGCAATCCCGTACACAAAACCCAAACCTCACACGGAATTAAAGATGCATGCCAAGTGACGCTCCTGTCGCTTATTTGAGCATATTTCCCTGATTGCTCTGAGAGATATCTATAGGCTTCTCCTTTTTTTTTTTTTACCCTTCTCTTGCAGCTTAAGCTGGCTGGCAGTCAGCCCGCACACACTGACACTTCCAATCGCACACACACACACTTATAAAGAGCTGCAGGAAGGCAGAGGCCGAGCACATCATGCAAATCGCTGTCGCTCGTTGGGACGTGTGTGGCATCGGAAAAGAAGCGAAGAAGAGGGAAGTGGGGGTGAAGGCGCAGGTCTATGTTTTTCAAAAGCGTCTGTGTTCTTGAACCCCACCAGGTTTCTCTTCACGCTCGCTGGCCACGGCGACGGAGCGTGTGACGTGTCGCCGGACACCGCAAAGGGCAACAAGATAAGCATATGGCCTTTCGGATAATAGGAGCAAAGGCAAATATGTATGTCAGCCTGTGTATATGTGTATCACCTTAAATCCCCTCCCCTCCCCTCTCTCTCGGCTGGTCACCGGCTACAGGTGGCTAGCAAGGTGACACGGCATCTTGTTGTCGGAAAAACAGGAGCCCGGCCATATGCTCGGGCTCCTGCGAAAAGCTGTTTTCCCTGTTAGCCAAGCACATGTCCGTGCCAAAAAGTTGCCGCAACGGTCGGTGGACTCGTTTACTTTATTGTTGTCAGCGTTTGCTCTCTTCATCCGCAGGACATCTGGGAAGGTGACTGTGCAAATATCGAAGGACAGAGCAAAGTTTTTGTTTTTTTTCCGCCCTCATCTTCATTAATCTCACAGATCGGTTTAACAAAGTTTTGAAGAAAAGAGGGGGGAAAAATGTGCAGACTTTTTTCTTCGTTCCCACTTAGGGAAAAACAGTCCCCCCCCATCTGAAAGAATTATTTAGATTTAGATATCAACAACAACCTCCGATGGTAAAACAGTAAAATATGCCATCTGTTCCTGCACTGCCAACATACAAAAGCAGTGAAGCTTAGGCAGCTAATTTATCGAAAATGTTGGTCTTGCAGTCTGGGAATGATATTCGGAGCCAAATTATTTTCTTCCTGCATTGCAGCACTTCCTCCAGTGAGTGATGGTCCTTTAACAAGCTCCTCTAAATAGGACGAAAGATCCCCGGGCTTAATGATGTCTGCCACCGCCCCCACTGCTCCAACAGGTGAGGTCGGGATTGCAGTTTTGTCTCAGCGTGGGCAAAGTCACCTTTATGAAGTGGATGCTTTTGTTATTGGCTCAATAACGTTCCAACAATGATGGCAGCTGTCATACACTTGAAGTTGCCAAATGCCTTTTATTTTGGAATGAATTTGGATATTTTAATTATTCATTCATTAAGATAGAATATTTGCATAATCAACGCCCCGATAATACCATTTAAGGCTTCATGCTTCATGATAGGCGGGCTCAAAGGCCTGAGACTTTTACTTGCAGGAAACCGACTTGTGGGCATCTCAAGTACAATCCATTAGTGTTGGACTCCCTTCGATTGGTGCACACCTGTTAATTGACAATAACACATATTATTCATAGTATTCAAAGTCGCTTTACAGTTCATTTGTAAAAATCCTGAAAATGTTCTGAAAACAGTCGCCATAACACACATTTGCGAAAGCTGTTTTCTTGTGTGTGATTAAATCTTTGCCCGAATGAATGCAAATGAGGAATCATCAATTCAAACGTGGCTTCATGAATCATACATTGGGAATCGCTTATTTTCCCCCCCAAATTATTTCACGGGAGATCCTCATTAGATATTCATCGACTGTAAAGTATGCCGAAGATGAGCGAGACCCACAAAAGGAATCATTTGGTGCACGCCGTCCTTGAAGATTTGGAATCAGAACCACGGTGAAAAAAAAATATGGATGTTAAATTTTCCATAAAAATCATCCCCCATCAGGCAAGTTGAAAATATCACCAAAGTTGGAGGTAAAATGATCCCCTTACTTCCTGGATCAAGTTCTACCAAGTTCAACCCCTCCAGCGATATCCTGCATTTCAGCCCAGGAGGCCAACCAATCGGCTGCAGGCGTGTTGTTATGGGATACAAGGCGTGTTTGGACACATGTGTGCACTCACCGTGACGAATACCCTTCAGGTGTGCGCACACCTCGTGATGTGACATGAATCCACCACGGAGATTTCACGTGCGACGGCAGAGCAGGTTGAGCTCGAACAGCCCTGCTAAATATTAATCTTATTTTCTTTTTTTTATCATATCCGCGTCTTATCGTTTCAGCAGCATGTGTGTTCGGCAGGATGCTGGCAACGCTCAGGATCGGCCCTGGGGAAGCTGCGAGAGGGAGAAACTTGGAACGCACCTCATTGCAGGACCCCACCAGATGCTGGAGTTGTTCACCCATCGAGCATGAAATTTTGTCTGTGGGGAGATGATTTATAATTTTAGTCTTACTGCTGGGGGGAAAGGGGGAGAGAGACTGGGAACAAAAAGGAGGGGGGAAATACACATTTTTTTCTCCTCTGCCAGCAAATTCCTGAATGGTTTCCAGGCTTTGATTATTTTTTTTTAATTCTGCGACTGCAATAACATGAAGGGGGGGCGATGAAGATGCTGATGTTTTGTTTGCGTGAGTCGACAAATTCATTACTGCACATTAGAGGGCACATTAGGGAGAGAGGCCGGCCATCCAGCGTGCATCTACCAAACAGCAGCCATCAGCGATACATCAATTGGCACAGTGCGAGAAAAAAAGAAAAAAGAATTAATAATCGATGGTTTGTGCAAAGTGGTAAGAATTGTCTTTTGGTAGAACAGTTTGTTCCAAAGCGTGTGGTCGAGTGTTTTAGTCAATTACCGAGCAGCAGGATCATTGTGGATGTTAGCAGAAGAGATGCATTATGGGTGAAGGGTTGTGAACTCCTCTTGGCAGCAGTAAGTAAATATTTATCCCAAACCTCAGTTTGAACCATTTTATGCAGAACGGGCCTAAATCACCCGGGATTTACACTCGCAGCACTTAGAGAACGATGGAGGTTCAGCTGGAAAAAAAAACCAGTGAATTCATGATCCAAAAAAAAGCTAATTATATTCACACTAATGTGGCCGGCATCCACCCCCTAGCCAGAATACAACCCTGACATGCAAGTCAATAAGATGCATGGATATAACCATCTCTGATACGAGGCACCTATTGGCTCGGTAATTAATTGTGAATTGAAGGTAGAAATTAAACTCTGACAGACATTTTTTTAATTTTTTATTATTGAGTCTAATTTGGGTTACGGCCCATTTTCCATTAAAGTGGTGATAAGTACAATTTTAATTGCAAAAACTCACCATAATGTTGCCTGGGTGCTCATGGGGATCGATACCTCGGTTCTGGAGCAAAAATATAATATCTTTTAATATTCCTGTTCGCTCTAATACTTCCACCTATTCTAGCTAAAAAACAAACATTTTCAAGTATTTGGCACTTCCATTGGCTTCCCCACCTTCACGACTCACTACATCTCCGAGTTTCCAGACAAACACTAGCAAGTTGAAGCAGATTACTGCTGACACGTATGTTTCACGTTGCATGTGTCATCTATTTGCCCTCTGGCTTTTCTAATCCACTCCCGTGTCACTCCAAATCACAACTCGTGTCATTCTGAACCCCTTTTTTTTTTTTCGCTTCTTCCCTTTGAATGAATGGATGTGGTTGCCTGGATGTAATTGACCTTGTAAAAGCTGAATATAACACCGCAAAGACAGAAGTAAGTGAGTAGAACTTTGAAGAGCCATCCATCCAAATTGTCCTAAATCGATCAGGTGGCTTCTGGTTTGATGTTGAAATGACACCTTTTTTGTAGATGTGGAACTTTATAGGAATGGATTGTGGAATGTGGACATTTCTATTAGCCCATCTGACCTAAAGTACCCCCAAACTTCGGTTCCACTCGCCGCCTCGTCAAAAAAAGCCCTTAAATAGACTTTTCTAACCTTCACTTATCCCAGGAAGGTTCACCAAGCATGCTTTTTTTTTTATTCTCTTAGAATGACCCCGCTTCACTTTTGTACACTTACACACATCCACACCTGGGAGCTGCCCGGCAAGACCTTAGTCTCCAACTACAAGCCTCGGAGGAATTCCTCTGGAGCTGATCGGGATTAATTGTCTTGCTCAAGGACATTTCAACATTAACTTCCCTGTCCAGATTTTCCTAGCCACCTCTGCCATTTATTTTGTCTGCATGAGATATTTTGCCTGATTATAGCTGATATGTCCCAAATTTCTGATTAATTATAACCAGGACTGCAGTGTTTGATTCTGTTCTCTAGGCTGCTTTTCAAACATCTTAGCTGTGGTCTACTTTAGTTATGTCCCATATCAGGGGGCGTCTCCTTTAAAGAACTTAACATGTGAAGACTTCAGAGGACTCTTCTGTAGGAAATCTTCTTCTACTGCACTTTGACATTTTACATCTAGTAGTCCTTAATTTCAACCACTCCCAAAGCCACTACTTTAATTTTGTGTTGTTTTTGGCGGTCTCTGTGGACAGTGTGTCCTGCTTCTCGATCTCCTGCCCCTCCATTGGCTCCATCAATATGGCGTGAGCCTCCAGTAGGGTACTGTTGTTTCCCGGTGGAGACCGGCGGGGACCGGCAGAGCAGCGAGGCGAAACTCTGACTCCTGGTCCAAGGAGGATCCGGAGCCACAGCTCATACTGCAGGTCAAAGGCAGCAGCGAGGACAGATCTGGGTCGGACTGCCAGAGGGCTCCTTTGGTGTCTGAGCTGTTTCTGACGAACCTGCATGACTTCATCTGATTGTGCAGAGAATCCAACCCGGTAGCATTAAGAAGAACTATATAATAGTAGCCAATCTGGCTAATCCTTGGATGTAAAAAAAAACATGTCAGATATATTATATTTGAATGTAGAAGCATGTTTAAATCTCTCAAAGTTTGTATACGTGCAATGCAACAATGCAATGACCCTCCCACCTATACTATTTACGCGGTGGTCTCAGGTCAGAGATGTTAACAACTAAGATATACGCACAAAATAGAGCATTAGCACTTTTCATTATACAGAAAACCTGAAGTCTTCACAAGCTGCACCGTTTGATGAGGTTGTCATTGTCTCTTGGAAGAAAAGCTCCTTTAGTCAGCCAGCCTTGGAGCGTCTATCATCACACGTACATCTTAACACCTAATATTAAGGTTCTGTCTGGGTGGTTGGCAGCTCTAAGATGTTGGAACTCTCACACCCCATGCTTCTGATCTGCTTTTTAAATATTTAACCCCCAAAGAAAGGTGAAAAGCACCGTCTGGTCTGCGGGGCCAACTCCTTCTAAGGTAGCCAGACTTTGGCTTCGGCTTCGGCTGCTTAGGAGCCCAGGGTGCAAGTCCTTGTGTAGGCAAAGTTTTCAATAAATGTTTCCATTCATCATTGTCTACTTCACAGCAGTGTTCCTGTCTGCTACTGTTTTGACGCCAATGTCATTTGTGAAACACGTTCTTGTGATTTATTAAAAGGTATGAGGTATGAATTTAACCTCTGGATCGCTGCCCATGTCTTACAGCAATGCACATACATGTTGCTGTAGGATGCAAATAGAGCTTTGTTACTATCAGCTACATTATGCTGCTTTTACACCGTCTCCCTGTCTGTGTATTTCCCATAATGCCTCTAATTGCCGCAGTTAATAATGTTCTGTTAGACGGTGATGCTGGTTGATTTGATGTTGAAATATTAAGTTTCACTCTGAAGGCATTGGTTTTTTTTTTTACCCCAATAAGAAAATCATGAACATTCCCAGGAAGTATGATTGTAGCCTGCTGAGTCAGTGCACAGCGTGTCAGTGTGTAACATATAATTACATGGAAGACACAAAAGAAAGTTTTCAGGATCTGGAATAAACACAACTAAAAGTCATTAATTGCATCACTGCCTTCATCTGGTTCCGCGGGATTCCACCGCATCCACGGGTTGATGGAGACGAGCTTTTCGCCCGCCGCCCCCGGACAGATCAGTGAAAAGTGTGGGTTCCCCTTTTTCGCCTCCCAACCTGCTGAACAGTAATGATGACAAAAGTAGCCGCGTGACAGAGTGCCTACGCGGACACAAACTGGAGAATCTTGAAGGTTCTTTCATCTCGCGTGGAGGTCAGCGAGAGCGGCAACGAAGCACAATTTATTGTCCAAACACTGGCTTGTAAATAACGGGCAGCGACGGCAAACAGCAGGACGTCATCTCAGGCAACGCGAATGATGAGATGAGGCTGCAAAACGTGGGAAATAGTTTACTTATTATTATTAGTTACCTCGCCGGTTTGGAATCTTATCTCAGGAACAATAAAGCAGCTTGTTTTACTTTGATTATCTTGAAGAATACACGCGGCGCCTCCCTGCTATGTGATGAATGATGAGTCATTACGGATGTTGATCACGTTTGATGTTTATCATTCGTTGGATTGAAGCGGGGGCACTTGAATTCAATAATTCATATGCATTCAGGGGAATCTATTAGTGTCTCCGTCGTATCTCGACAGCCCATTTGTATGGAAGATAGAGGCAACTTCTCGTTGCCCAAACCATTTCTCATGCATTGGCAAACACAATATATTATGATTTTACTGAATTTATGAGGTTGGTATTATTACTGCAACATCAATGACTGTAAACTGCCAGTGCACTGTACAGTTTGGTTGATGGATCATTTTTAAAGTTAATAACATTCAGATATTTTGACTTTTATACTTTCATATTCCCCCCGACCTCTACTGCACTTTGTTTTTCTGCTCCTGCTTATATCATTTTTTGACTGAGAATGGGTTCCCTGACGCCACCTAACCTTCATCCCGACGATTTGTTTTGCCCTTGACTTTTTGAAGAAATAGCCATAGATCTTCAGTGTTTTGCAGATATTGTTCTCTCCCCATTACATTTCAAAGACTTTTCATTATCTGTCGAAGAAGCATGCACATCCTGATTTCTTGGCAATTTCTTCCTAATTACATAAGATGGGGGAGCAGGCAAAATGACAGATGGGTCATTGTGGATGATGGAGAGAATCATTTCCCCAATGATCCCGACACCAAAAAAAAACAACAAAAAACAACAAAGTGCATCATCTGGGCCGCATTAGCAGTCTGTCTCATTATTTTGAGGGGAGGGGAGGAAAAAAAAATCCCAAAACTGGATCTGTATTTGGAGCAGAATCCAAGAGCGGAGGTTTGTGGAGAGTAAACAGATTTTAATGATGGTATCCATATTAAACTCTCAAGTGTAATGCATTCCTTAACGACAAAACTTTTTTTTGTTTAGCAGCAGTTATTTGTCTTGAGAACGGCGCAACAACGGAACAAGACCAAACAACCTTAAAAGCTGGATGTTTGAACACCTTTACAAAAGCATAAGAAACGTCCTCTTTAGTCTACTAACTTATGCAAGCAGAATGGGCTCATTGCCCCCCCCCAAGTCATCCTTCTCCTCGACATTTATCCCGGGACAGAGTCAGCGGGTGGCTGACATCCCCAGAAGGATGGGGAGTGGCAGGGGCACCACCTCTCAACAGGTGCACACAATTTGCATGAAACCAGCCCTTCGAAAAATAAGGGATAAAAGAACAAAAAGGAGAGGACGGATACGTCAAAGTATAGTTGGGCTCATGTTTATGGATACGAATGTTAAGCAACTCCTGTTCGACCGACACTCAAAGACGCCCAAAAGGTGGGAAAAGTTGACGGGAGAGCTTTTCCTCTGTGCTTTATTCAAGAACTCCTAAGATCCTTCACCCCAACTGACAAGCAGCTGTTAGGTCAAGTGATTCAAGGTCCATGTCAAAAGTTTCTTGATCAGATACGCCAAAATCCAATGCGACGCTTTCCGGCTTCTGGGTTGGTTCAAGGCCTTTATCACGCACATAAAACAGAGCAACAGCTTGCAGGCAAACGGAGGGAATAATTCATCACAGGTGTACAAGGTGGCGCCGGGCGAGTTAATCTCTTGGATGTCACAATGCAGGGCACGGACACACGAGTGAACGAGGCCCGCACGCACCGGGCATTGATCGGCGCTTTCCTTAAGGATCAGGAACCCCCGCGGCTCTTTGATTCATCAGCTCCGGAGAGCCGTTTCTTTGTTCCCTAACGTTAGTAAAACGGTACCCCGCTGTGACTAAGCTGCGGGAAGAAGAATGATACTGAGTAGATTGCAACGGCCAATGGAAGGGCAGGAAATAGCTGTTTCAGGAGCGATATTGTTCGAAGATGAGTCAAGTGTTATTCCGCTAACAATTACTTGGATTTAACCAGTGTGATTGGAAAGCCCATGACGCCGATGTACCATTCTGCAGATGCTTCAAAAAATCAAGTTAATTTGTTTAAATTGACCTTTTTGTTTTTTGATACCATTGCAAAGTTGTGCGCTTTAATGCAACGTCGGGGCGAAACTGCAACTTTCACATCGATAAAGAACATTTCGAAACAAAGTCCGCAAGGTGGACTGTGGTGTGAACGCACCCTTTGAACATTTCTGATTGGGTCGGTTCAACCAGCAGTGGAACAAGAATCCCCATTGTTCCTTCAGCCCTTTCTTCATATTTGATTCTTTAGCTCTGCTTGTGTCCGGCCGACTCCAAAGTACATTTTGTCAAGTAAAATCCCTGCACATAGAAGTTTTCTGCAGGAGTGAGTATTAAGAGAGAAAACCATAATGTTTTTTCATACTATAGTATATATAATATATGAATTGCCAGAAGGTAAACTGCAATTTATTCTGGCGTCATTGCTCTGTCTTATCACCCCTTGTAAAAACATATTGAGCTGCAGATAAGAACGCGGCGAGTGATCGCTGCAGACTTCCCCCTGAGGATCAAAGAAGCGAGTTCGCAGGTAGATGCCGGGGTGTCGGAGGGAGCAAATAAAAAAAAAAGAAGTGGAGATGCAGCATGAGGCGGTGGTAGCAGCAGACTGAGCAGATAAACACAGGGGGCATAGAGGAGCTTTTATGAGGGGTGAAAATACGCCAGCAGAAATGGCGTGCTTCACTTTTCTTTATTGACAGGCGAGTCTTTGTTCTGACCCTCGCTGAAGCTGCCGGGGAAGGAAACCTTTCTGGGTTCCTACTTTTGTACTGCAGCAGCACAGCGATTTTCCCTTGAGACGAATAGAGGTCTTATCTAAAAAAAAGTGGCTTGAAAACAGACAGGCAGATGGGCACTGTTTTAAATACAAATGCCAAAAAATTACACTGGAGAAATCTTTATTCACGCATCCTCCCAGTGATAACAACTTTTAAATTAAATTAACAAGCTATTGGCATTGTGGAAAAAGGCCTAACCCTTCTTTTTTGCTCGGATTTTAAAAATAAAAGCATGATTCAGATTCACAGGATACGACAATGATAACGTCACCTCTAGAGCTCTAACAAAAGAACGCTGGCAAACCCTTTCCGCTTAATGCTTTCCAATTTTGTTATTTAATTCAAAGAATATTCTGCACTGAATGGGTGCTTTATGCAGCCCACATTATATGGGCCATGCAGTTATGGAAATGCATCTTTAATTTATTTCTTTCTGCATTTTGCCTGAGTAAGTATTGGACTCTTTTCAATTCAAAGTATGGATGCATCCAAATGACTTTGTCCTTGGGAGTTGATGAGACATGACTTGCGAATAAAACGCATAATCAAATCCACGGAGGACAGCAGGCCAGACACTATACCGCAAGGAATCCTCCTTGGTCCAAACTGTAGGAAGCTACCCAGAGATTCCAAAGGAGCACGTATGATCTCGGTCAAAGAGGTGACGAGAACCCTTGAGACTGGTTCTGAGAGAACGATAGAGGTCTTTTTTCCCTCTGATGGAAGGACAGAGAGCATGCATAGCTTTACAAGTCCTGGTGGTGAGGGCAGAAAGGGGCAAAACGAAAGCCACTCTTGAATTGATGATAGCAGCCGGGATTTTGTAATAATCTACTGACAGACACTGAGAGCACGATGCAAAAAAAAAAGATCGTTGTCTGATAAACTGGAAATGAAACTCTTGGACTCAGATTGCAATATGTTCGGCCGTACGTAGTGTTTCAGAAATCTCCTCTCTAGCCTCTCCTGTGTGGTCTATTCAAAATGATTTAGAAAATGTACATAGACTTCTTTATTTCATCATGAGTTTGCATCTTTTTGGATTTGTGTTCTGCACTTTCACTAAACTTATGCTCAGTGTTAAATTAAGCCTACAGGTTCCACTGTTATTACCACTGTCAGTGCAGAAAGTAATCTTGTCTTGAAAATAAACACATTTTGTTGAGATCATCCATTTCCCAGTGCATAAACCAGCACACAAACAATGCTTTCTCAACTTTTATCCTGTACACCTCAGAAAATACTGACCTCTGCGACCTCCGTGGTGGGTATGTCTCAGGCTGTGGGCGTTGGTTCCAACCAACGGCCTTGGGGAACAGTACATGGAACCAAGGTCAGGTTGTTTCTTAAAGTGTTACGGCCACCAGGTCAAAAGGTCAGAGGAAGCATCATCACATAACGAAGGGTTCAAAGTGAAAAAGTTATTGAAAGTAAACACACCAAACCAAAAATGAACAACAGGACAACAGAAGTTAAAGAATCAGAGCAATGATAATAACACGTTGGTTCCAACAACAGGGACTGAAGCTGTACTGCATATTTGTAGTTTTTCCAACGTGCTTGTCATCATTGTACATGGTAAGGCCAGGCACTCAACGCTTCTTTGCGTCTCATTCCACTTACTGAGACACATGTGTACCATTATGTACAGCGTCCTTGGGTTCTCTGAAAGGCGTTATATAAATTCCATATATTATGATTGTTATTATTAATTCCAGGGACACAGGCAAGGTTTCATCTCTGGAGATGAATAAAAGATGAAGATGAGTACTTGGGAAAAAATACTTGCGTGGGGAACAGAGCAGATCATAGTCCAGTGCTTCTGCTTCTGCAACTATATTTGTATTTATTCAGCATATAATTATATTGATTTCAGCTTTTGTGGATCTAGTTTTCTGATAAAGTATAAAGTGGCTGCACGCTGATAATGTGTAACATTGTTGGTCTGCGGTGTTATGGGCCCATTGATTGTCTGAGCATCTACTGACCTCAATGTTGTCATGACTGTGGGTCTTTGTAGTGTTGTTTTGCTGTTTTATTTTGTAGTCCTCTTGTCTTGTACTTCCTAGTCCTTGGTTTTCTGCTGTCTTGACTCCCCCACCCTCTCGTGTTGATTACCCTCCCTGCCCTAATGTGTTTCACCTGTCCCTCGTCAGCTCCCTGCCTCCCAGGGTATTTACCCGCATCTTCCCTTAACTTCTTGTTCGGTCATTGTATCTGTTCATGCCTCTTAACCACATCTGCTCTTGCTCATGTTCTTGCATTTTCAAGTCCCTTTGTGGTGTGTTTTGGTTTTCAGTTTTCCATGTTTGATTAGAACTTTGCCTTTTTCTTTGTATTTTGTCCTGCCTTTTTTGTTGCTACTTTGCCTTGCTGTTTTTTTGCTACTTTGCCTTTTGTCCACTTTTTGTTTCTCCCTATGTTACCCCCTTTTCTGAATAACTGCATTTACATAGTTTTCCCTTTTTACCCGGCCTGACAAAAGTTTCTCCTTTCAGTTGTTCTTAAGTCGCTGATGGACGGCCCTTATTTCACTATGCCGTGTTGGAATGTATGAGATGATGCGCCACCATATAAAAGTCAATATCGCTGAGACGGATTGGCAATTTGAGCAAGAGAAGTGACACGGCGAAGAGGCATGTCAGACCCTTAATGTGTGCCGAACTATGACAATACCAGTGTAACAAGGACGTGTTGGTCAAAATGAGCAACGCGCCGACTTTGTGAAATAAAATTAATTGGGCAGCGCCGTTTTATGACTGACGCGGTCGACGTGAACTAACTTAGTAATGGACCCAACAGGTACTTCAAAATAATTCACGTCCTTAAAACAGTGAGGAGGCCGCATATCAATTAGGAGAGAGGAAATTGCACTTCTATGATGACAAGTGTCTGGCAAAACAAAGCTTTTCTAACGGCTCTATGGTTGCCACTCCTGGCTGACCATGATCTTCGACCTTCTTGATAAAGAGGGCCAGTGAAAAGCCCACAGGGACCATGATTGCTTCAGGCCAGCTAGTGTAAACATAATTAGTACTTCTTTCAGCCTTGCCAGTTGTGCTGTTTAAATTTAAATTCAAGGTGGCCCTTGAGGAAGGGCATTAATATCGAAAAGAGTCTTCACTCTTGAGAGCACGGAAGTGCATTTTGTCCTGAGGTTAGCGCTTAAAAAAAAATAATCCATGTCTGTAAAACAGAGATGATTCATTATCTGGGGAGCAATTAAAAAGAAACCTAAAGGTGGTGCTTCAGGAACATTTTGAATATATCATCTGGCTATACCATGTCATCAGGGAACCATGAATGTCTACAGTTTAGTCCGTCTTGTTTATGATGAGCAATTTAAAGTGACATCCTGGTTCATCCTCTGGGGAGCATGCAAAGGATTTGTTTTGGTGAAGGCCCTGATTAGAACTAACACTCCAGCTTTCAATTTTTAAATTTATAAGCCCCTGACCCCAGAGGTATATCTTACATGAGCTTCATTCCATTGTTCCAATTTTTCATGTCGACTTAATATAATCTGTTGTTGTTCTGTCCTTTTTAAATAATAACTTTATTTCACACGCTATGGGAGGGGAACACATGCAGCGGACACACTGGTGTGCTCTCTGTTTTTGTTTTACACAATATGCAGATTCACTGTAACTTTTCCCAAAATAACAATAATGAGGTGTTTCTTTTTCTTCAATGGCATTCATTATATTACTAATGATGTTTTGAGAAGAACTAAGTTAACATTTTGCTATGATGGTTGTTTCTGGTTGACTTCCACAATAGTTTAGTCTGTTACAGGCACGTACAACCCAGCCTCATAGAAAAACGGGTTCAATGGTGGATTATTTTAATATGAATTGTGCAACATTAATGAAAGTAGAAAAGTGTCAAACTCCCCCCCTTGGTGGGCAGCAATGTTTTTCCCGGTTCTGCGACCCAGAATGTTTTACTTTTATGGACTATCGCAAAAAAAAAAACAGAAAACCTTTTTTTTTTTTTTTTTACAGTCGGCCCGGAGCACAGGATGTTCTTTTTCATCTACAATCCCATTTACCCAAACTGTATTTGCTTCTAAAAAAAAAAAAAAAATCAATCATCGCATTGTGTTTTCAGTTCTTTGGACAACAATTTGAAACAAGATCCTGTTTTCTCAAAAGTAACTGTGGTCATCGCTGCTGACTCTGATGAAGTTGCCTTTCGCTTTTTTTGGCACCGTTCCTCTGGCTTAGTGTGGGGGTGGGGGCTGTAAGCACAACCCATCGGACTGAACGAATAAATAGATTTTAAAGTGTGCATGACAGAAAAGCACAGCAGGCAGAATGGGCGAAAATAAATAAATAAATAAATAGGCTTTTAGGGATTTGGCTGCTGTAGCTTGATATAGTGAGAGGGAGGACAAGAACAAGCTAAATGTCCAATGCTTTGATATAATGAGGAAGAATATCATCACAGCCAGATTTGATCTACTTTATAGCTTTCAGATCATTTATGGACAATAACAATCCCAATCTGAGTGATCTTCTATAATAAAACACACAGGACAGGGAATGTTCCTATTTTTGTCCTCACATTAAGAAAGTCAGGATTCTGCAGAGTTTTGGTGGCATCCTTGCAGATAATTTGATGCGTGACGTTTCAAGCATTTCCATGCATAGTCTGTGTGTCTTTTTCAGGAATCCCATTGTGTTAAAATATAGCATAGCTAATGTTTGATGTGGTTTATGTCTCCGTTAGGTTCCAGAGTGGTCAAATAGTGGGTGGATTTTGGAAATAATGACCAGATCTTGAGCGCCACAAACAAGCATTTATTCTCACCCCCAAATGTTCCACAACTGGCAGGTTTCATTATAATCGCTCTGCCTGTTGCTCCTCCTGTGAAACAGATAGCGAAATCATCCGAGCTGAAATGTTGCTTGAAAAATCACACTTTTTATGTTTCATGAGACACGAAATACATTGTTTCAGAGCTTGTTTCTGAGAAGCAAATGCAAACTGGTATCATAATATTAATGCCACAGCGTGGAGCCGGATTAAAACGAGGTCAAATTTGCCTGTTTTGGGAATTTCCGTGAAATATAGATGGTTCTGCATCCACTGAGCCATATCCACTTCTAAAAACGATGGATCTATAGATGATGGCTCTCGCTGTGAAGCAGCCGGAGTGCAGAAGGACTACATCCTGGCCAAAGCACAATCTGATCTCAAACTCTTAACTCGCTGCAACACAACCGCCATTATCCTTCTTGATCATTTCTCGCTGTGATGATCCTCTTGCTCTCTGTGTTAGAACGCAACCCCACCGAGAACTGGCTCTATTTTTTTATTTCCCCTCCATTCCATCTCCGATCGGTAACCCTCTCTGTGTGCCTCGTCATGCCCAAACTCATGTAATCCTTCAGCCCCTTGATCCCTCATGACACCTAGGGCTTTGATTTCGGAGCATTTCTTAATTAGAAAGGCTTAACAGTATGCAGTGAATCGCAGAACTCCTTCCAAAGCTTCCCGGCACCAGAACAACTGGATTCCGTGGAGCCGTTTGGCTTCTTCTTTGAGACCTCTTCAAAGTCAACGGAGGCTATTCCTTTGATTTTAAAAGGGTTTTTGATGGAGCCCCCCAATGAAAAGCATGTATAGCAGTTGCTTCATCACACACATCTGGTAGTCCACACAGATCCAGAAATCCAGACCAAATTGCTATATATTTGTAATTTCTGTCATATACGATGAAAAAACACTTGCCAGCAATATTTCACTGGAACTTGCTGTGTCTGCTGGGATTCCTCCGAACTTCCTCCGAACACCTTTCACCCGTAAAGTCTCCACTTCCAAGCCAAAACATGCACCGCAACTTAAGTGAGACATTAATCAGAAGTAATTACAGTAAACGACCCTGAAATTGCCTGATATTACGGGAATAAATGGACAGATGTTGACGTCTTTTCGCCATCGGGTACTCATACTCGGAAACCATTAACAAAATGAACTGAGGGTAACTTCTTAATTGCATCAAAGAGCGCCGGCATGTCCGCCGCATAAATGACTCCACAAGGGCAGAAACTTCCGTTTTCACCTTCACCGACTTGTTGACCAAACGGTGTGTTTCGTCACTTGGCTGGATTTTGTTGGCGCGGTTTGAACGTAACGCGTTCAGACTGCCTACCTATCTAGTGCATGCTGGGATATCTAGCCCCGCCGTGACCCTGGAGGGATTAGCTGGGAAGAAAAGGGGGAATGATCGACAAGAGATGCACATCAGCCAGTCCGATGTGTCTAAAAGCCGATACCTAACGGGTGCAATGACTAAAGAGCACCGACAAGTGAGTTTCTTTCCCATTCTTTTGATCGGGATAAACAACTGCGTATTTATGGGGGTTTGAAACAAGGTACAAGGAGAGAAAAAACAGAATCCTCAACTTCATCCCAATTAAATAAATTAATCATTGCAGATGCGATAGCTGAGTAGATCAGAACAACACTGCCAACGGGTCTCCCACTGCTCCAGCCAGCAGGCCTCGACCACCCTCGGAGATTAATCAAATTCGTGGGAACGTTTGATTTGCATTTCATTAAAGATTTGGGTGGAAAATGAACGGCGGAGCACTTTGTTTTCAGGGGACAGACTGCTGCATTTCAAACCCATCTTCGTTTGTGTCACGTCTCCACTTTGCCGTGTCACTCAAAATCCGCTTTAATCGTCGCCGACATGGCTTGGAGTCGCTCTCCGGTTGCTCTCTGTGGAAGGGACTCGGCACAAGTGGTTATTTTTCCAGCCACAAAAAAAAAACAGGCTCTGTTTATACTAGAATATTTGCTTATGCTGTATCTGCTTTATAGAAATTGGCACCATTTACTGTAGCATATGTTTTCCCAGACTTGGATTTCTGCCACATGAAAACAAGTTATTTGATATATTTCCATCATGCCATGTCCTGTATTAAAAAATGAAAAGATATGCAGGTTAATGATACAGTGCATTTGTCTTTTTTTTTTCATCCACAGTAATACCCATTATGCAGCCTTTCCCCACTGTAGATGGGTTTTTTTTTTTATCAGCTGCACACATGCATTGTCTCATACACCTACAAAGCTGCCAGTTGTGTGATGGGCACTATTTGCACAGATGGGGTAGAATCCTAATCTTTTATTGTCCAAATGCATCCCATGATTCAGTGCCTGTTCAAACTCTGGAACATCTGGGTCACATCAAATTTGTGACATCTGTGTCCTTTTGGAAGTATGCCCCAGATATCTGAAATAGTCACTACCAGGGATTTACATGCACTTAAAAGTGCTCTGTTTTATTCTACACATATATATGGCCCATGCACATTATAGCGTTATCACATTCTAATTTTATTCTGTTTTATTTAACTTCCCCAGCAGCCCTAGTGGCTCCATTTTGAGAAGTTCATTAAGATGGCATTTTTTTCTTTTTTTTTTTTTTGCAACGCAGACAACACATTGCATCTCCCCTCCCAGAGCAAATTACCTTAAATTAGAACGAGTGAAAAGAAACAAATCGAGCAACATCACCCCAGTTAAAAGCAATAATTGCTCCTGTGCCGACTTCATGAACGCCGCTCGCTTGCCGTCGGCTTTTGAGTTGCACATTTGGGAGCAATTCAGCGTTTCTTTCCGTGCCAGGCTGCATTAGTTCAACCCTGAGCTGATCAAACTCTATCGGAGTTGCCAGTCTTGTTAACCGGCTGTATAAACACCGCATGAATGGCATGTCAGGGTTTTGAACACTGGTCCAGATCATATCCATGGCAAGGGAAGTGATAATCAATTTCAATGAACCTGCACTGCGTTGTGAGCCTGTTCACATTTATCCACGAGCGATCAATATTATGGAACTGCTTACTAGCCTGCAGCGGTGTCAGCAGGTCACATTTGTATCGTGCGTTCATTATGGAATTATGAAAAAGACTGAAATGGATAGAACTCAAGTTACAAATATAACCCTCCCCATGTGTTTCATAGCAGTATTTTTTCAGCTTTCTAAAAAGGAAAGGGAGAAAAAAAATCACTTGGAAATCATTTAACACATGAGAGTTAGAGCTCAGCAGTGTTGGATAAGTACAGCCATCAGCTGTGGTAGAGACGGATAGAAAACATGCAACACAATCCGTGCTGCCAAGACTCCCATTTTTTTGGCACCGGAGCGTATTTGCTTCCTTGCTCGAGCAAATCATCCAGATGAAACCGAGAGTTTTGTTTTTTAATAATATCTGAAGCTCAGACTCAGAATCGGCCGCATCGAGTGCCAATGCAGGATCAGACGAGGAATGAGGGGATGAGAAAGCGTAGAGTCAAAATCGCTTAGACAACGATATGTATGGAGCTGCACATATCAGACCTCCCATATGATAACATTTACAGCTCGTATTATCAGTGACAATGTAATTCCTGCATCGCTCTTCTATCACCCGGGAAACCACTGCAATGCAGGGGATGATAATGTCATGCATTGATTTTAATTGCTTCGCTAATTGAGCCTGTTTGTGCTTTCTGATGAAGGGCATGAACAGGAATGACTATGGATTTCCAAGAGAAGAACTTGTCATTGTGTTAACATATGCATATGTATTTTAATTACACAAACTGTTCAATTATCTACACAGTTGTTCTGCTGCTTACTTGGTCTGGAACGATCAGTAGCATCTGGTGGATAATGGTCACTTTAAAGGTCCCACATTGTAGTAAGGGAGATTTCTGTTTTTTATGAATTAGGTTGCTTTATGAATACTGTGAAAGTATCATAGTGCTTAACCCACCGAAAAATGCACACAGCCCCTATTCAGAAAGTGTACCTTTTTAAAATGAGCCGTCGTGGCTTCCGTAACATTGTGATGTCACAAATAAGAGTGTCCCTGGGAATACGGGGTACATTCAGACTGAAGGTTACAGACAAATAAATAAAAGTGTGCGTTTAATCAGCGTTTAATAAATCCCTAAATCCAAATATGAAGCCGCAAATGCCTCTTTTAATGTGCTTCAAATAATATTTGCCCTTGTACTGCTGCTTTTAAATGTATACTTGTGAATTCCACTAATGAGTATTAAGGTAAAAGTCATTCTGGAGAAGAAAGCTTCGAGATTATCAGGCAGTGTAAAGGGCTCGATCTCAATAAAGATCCTGCAAATATTTAATGCTGTACGTGTAGCGTCATAACTTATACAACCGAAGCCTGTGCATGATAAATAGTCCGTATATAACTTTTGAGCATAATGTCGAGATTTTTTCAACTTCATGTAATTGCTGCATTGCCGCAGTGATGAATTTCCATCCCCCTCCGCCTTTCATATCCAAAAAAAAAAAAAAAAAGCTTGAAATCTGCAAACAACCTCCTCGCTGTGCAATTACGTAACATCTGGGGTCAGGAGTTCACAAAATCATTAAATGCTTTTTGAATTATTATTGATTGAGCACCATAGGATCGATGCAAATCCGGAGACGAAGACAGAGGAGAAGTATGGCTCTTTTTCCGAGAAACCTCTCCCAAACCTTCCACCAAAAACCTGGTGAGTAAATAGGCAAGACACTGTGTGGCACCTTTTTTGCATTTTTTAGATTACCATATCTTGCTGTCTCCAAGGGGATTGGAATATAAATGTTCAGCATCAGGGCAGAAAAGAATATACTGGAAAAAAAAAAAAAAAAAAAAACACAATTTACTGCCACTTTCTTTTGCCAAGTCAAAACACTCAGTTAAAAAGAAGTTGCACAAAATCCATCGAGGCAAACTTTTCGTTCTGTATGCAACCTCTGCAGTCGTTCCGAGCAGGACTTTTAAAAACTGTGGAGCTTCTTTTACAAAATTAGCGCCATTCCTACGATGAGAAGGGCTACAATGTGACATTGAAAACACTGGGTTTGCTCAGAGAGCATACTAAGGAGGCAATTTGAGAATTAATTATTATCCTTTAAAAAAAAAGAAAAAGGGAATAAACTGTCCAACAATGTGATGGAAATCAAATACACTTCTGCAAGCAAAGAATGGGGTAATGGGTATTGTAGCAAATTGAATAATATGGTGGATTATTAGATTTAATTAATTGTAGATAGCCTTGGTTAATTAAAATGGCTTTTGGTGAATGCACATTGTGCTCCATGTAATAAAAATAACATTTAGAAAATAATGACTACAATACTTGTCTTTCCATCTCAGTTTTTTTTTTTTTATATTCATGTTGATGTAATCCCTTCAAGATTTCTTCTGCATGCACATTCAGTCTCAATCTGTCAATCAATCAGAGGCCTAATAAATAAGAATGGCCATCACTGTGAGCCGCTTTGCTCCAGTTTGGATGTTTGGCGGGAGATACCAGCCCCGAACACTTCCTTTACCTCCTTTTCTTTTCGAATCGTGGACAATTACAGTAACTGGAGCATATCTATCTATCAGGACCCGTCACAAAGAGTCAATGAAAACTCATTAGTCGGATGCATCAGGGGTGAAACTAATTTTAGATTGCAACAAAAAGGTGGGGCATGTGCAAGTCTATATTTCTTTTTCACTTTCCGCCCGTTTTGCCGGGAAAGACTTCGATGTTTGTGCTCTCAAACACGCGATAAAGAGCTAAACAGCTTATTAAACGGTGATAAGGTTGCGTTTTTCTTGTGTTAATGCTAATTCATGCGCCCATGTGATCTCTCTTTGTCTCGGGGGGGTTCTTTGATTCTCTCACAAACAATAATCAGTCTCTCCTCCAGTCTCCGCTGTGCTCCTCCGCTTCAAAACAAGCGCTATTGAAGGTTATTTCCCCTTTTTTTCACAGCATTCACTCTAAGTGAAGATTGTCTCATTTCCTACCACGAGACGAAAGACAATAAGTCTCAGCGGGAAAAAAAGATGAATGGGCAATAACTAGTTGGGAATTTATGGTGATTTTTTTTTTTTTTTCCTACACGTCGAGTACCTCACATCCACAAATAAGGCATCTTTGCTCGCATCTCGGGCGCCATGTGGCTCGCCGTGAACGCGACATGTGGCTGCAGGCTGCCATCAAGATGTGTGTGTCATCTCAAAGAACAATAGCCGACTCTCTCTCTGCTGCCGTTGTATATGACTTATATTATATAAGATAATAGATTATAATCATTAGGTTAGCGGAGGCCAGTTGAAAGGTTGGCATTGTAATTGGCTAATAACTGTTCTCTTTGTGAGAGAGTGAGCAAAATTAACTTTAAATATTGCTTTTCTCTTCAAACTTTTGAATGGTTAGGTACACATATTTTCTTTATTTTATTCTTCATAACAAGCATATTGAGGTTTCTTGGAATGAAATGTGTTTAAAAAAAATCTATTTTCGATTGTCTTTTTATTTGGCTATATGTTGGATGTTTCAACCTTTCTTTATATTCAAATAATAATCATTAAAAATAAGCAGATTATTGCTTCAGCTCTTTATAATAGTCCATGTAGTGTCCGTGACGGACACTTTCAAGTTCCACATCGCAACATTGAAAGGTTGGACTGCGGTCCTCTGGGATATTTCCTCCAAATGGGAGTCTGCTGTCTGGTGTCAGTAACAATACAACATAGCGTCTCTCAGGACAATTGTGCAGTAAAGAAGCAATACTTTATCCATGTTCTGATAGAGGCCTTCCTGTGAGACGGCGGTGGCCTTTCTTCTCTTCCACCACTTAGTCTGTTTCACGACGTCTGGGGAATGTGTTTCCTTCCCCCGTCTCAGAAGCACATGAACACAGATAGCGGGTCGTAATCCACTTGCCATCGCTGGTGATTGATTGTTTGCAGAGTTGCGAGACGCCCAGGGGCTTGCTCTCCCTTCAAGGCCTTACAGGACACTTGCTGTGGAACATCTCAGACATCAGCCCCCGCTGTGGAAAAATATAATATCTGTTCAGAGCAAATTATTTAAATGTTTTAAAGAAAAAATACTACAGGAATTGTGTTTGAAGTTCACTCCTTGATCTTCAAAAAGCGATGTCAAGGCAAACACATTTCTGGGATCTTTAATGACTTTGATATGAAGAGTCTTGCTGTCATACTTTGAAAATGTGTTCCCTTTGGACATAAAGAAGTTGCCCAAATGTTCAAATTATTTCACAGTGGGGTGAAATATTTCATCCGTTTGTGCTGCAAGATGCTTCAAATATTCCAAATTCTTGCTGCTGAGCTTGAGATCAAACTCACGGCCATGCCCCCGTGTCGTTAAACAAGACTGCTTGGGCAGCTTTTGCTTACATTTACCAAATGTCTTCATGAATATGGAAGGAGTCGTTGTCAGTGGTACCCTTGTTTTCATCCGTGGCCTTTTTTCTGACCCAGAATGCATCCTGCTGATGCTCGGAATACCTGAACAAGGTGGGTCACGCCGTGCAGACGCGGACAGACACTCCCCTGTGGGGAAAAATCACACTTAAATGTTCACAAATGACAGTGATTTTACGAGGTGTTTGTGGATATAGGCGGATTATTCATTACAAATGCACAGTGCAAACAATAAAAGGCTTTTATTACACTCGTTATCCCTCTGTAATTTAAAAAAAATGGCAAACAAAATGTATGCATGGTGTGGCGGTAAACAAAAATCCATAGGGTTTCAAGGAAACAAATGCGGTTTTCCATCACTTTTCTCATCCGACAAACTAAATGTCCCGATCGTGGCTAAAGGCACTGCGAAAGCCAAATCCTCCCGATAAAATGTAATTTCCATATATTCATGGTGCATCTACCCTAATATATCTAATCCTAAAGCGATCTGTACAATCACCCAAACAAAAACAGAGCCAAACTGCAGTTCCACAGTCCATGATGCATGTAGAATGGGTTTCCTAAGAGGAAATGTGTTCACATTTTCTACGCAATGGCTTGCTAGTGAGTCAGATATCCTGAAAACAGAGCCAGAATGGCGTTAAATGTGATGTAAATGCAAATGCTCTGAAAATAGTGCAACAGTGTAGAACTATCTTATCATCTGCCAGGAGCAGTGTTGACTGTGAAAACTAAAATATCAATAAAAAGTCAAGCTTTACTTCTGTTTTCACAGGGGGACTCGAAGTCAGGCCTCCTGGGTGAAAGTCTGGTGGTTTTAGACCCACCCATCCACCCTGACTTCCTTGAAACTGATTTCTTCAATAAACGGAGAAATGAGAAAGAAAATGCAGGTTTTACACATAACATTTACATCAGTGTGCTTTTAAAAAGGCAAACTACATATATATTTCGATTAATTGTCTGTTAAAATGTTACTTCTTCTCATCTGACAACTTTTTCCCTTTCAAAATAAATGATTAACTCCTTTATTTGCCGTTACGCTCAAACTTTTATCTTAAGTATTAAATAATGAATGAATACAGAGGAAATAAATTAATCCATTGAATGGCTGCAGGGGACAAATAATTGCAATTTGAATGTATTCATAGCAGCCTATAATCATACAGGGAGAGAGCTTCTGGTACCTGAATATTTCAGGGGGATCATTGCCATGGATAATAATCAGGTTTGATTGTTATGACTGCTTCTTTTAAGTCACATCTTTGTGATTTAAAAAAAAAAACTTGATTGGAAATCTGAACTTTTTTAGATAGACATCTTTTCCACTGTCCCGCTGGGGTAAAGCAGCTCCAGAAACCATTGTGTCCATGAGTTGTGGTTGTCGATGTGGAAATGTTGTGGCTGAAGGTCCGGCTTATCGGAGTGGCACGCTTTGATCCTGCTGCATTCCTGCTGCCTGAGCCTCTGGTGCCTGAGCCGTGCTGCTTGGAAGCGGGTTCAGTGAGCTCCGATTACTTGCTAAGCTGCAGGTGGGCCCAGTGGCAAGTGGCTACCCCCCCCCCCCCCCCTTCCTCCCCAGTGCTGGATTGAATGTACCAATTCCCCCTGATTATTTCCCCAGATAATTTCTGAGAAAACCCTATGGAATCTGGTTCTTATTATAGGAAAATGGGGACAAAAGTTGGAGGGAGTTCAACAACTCTAAAATTAAGATAAAACGTGCAGACGATATAACTGAGCACTTAATCAAATCAATGTGGATAAGACTAAATATAAGACTTTTTCATTTAGGGGACGCAGAAACGCAGCGTTGCTAAAATCATGACTACAGTCGTCCTTCAGAAACAAACGTTGAGGTTAGATTTATTTACCGTCGGCAGGGAAATGGGAAACAATCTTCCACAAGGCACTGATTTATTGACCCATCCTTCTGTCCTCCAGACAGCTTGGCTTTTGCGTATCTAAAATATATCACGCCTCGTCTGCCTCTGCTCTGAGTCAAAATTCACATGAACATGTAAAGTTGTTTTATGTGTTTATTGTTATGAATCTACTGCCTCACTAAGCAGGAGAACCTCTTTTGTTGCACAACACTGATCATTTCCACTGCTTATACAAAATTATGCCCTTTTGTTAAATACAGAGATATATTGAGAAAATGATCATTTTTGAAAGTTCACCTTACTTGCGAAAAACTAGAAAATGAAACAAAACAACATCTTTGTGATGACTCATTTACAGCAAGGACAAGCACGGCTGTGTAATTTGTTTTTTTTTTAAAGTCTGTAATGACGGTGAGTGCGAGCATCCCTCTGTAATAGCAGGACCACGGCGATATCTTCAAATTATTTCTATTGTCGCTCTTCCCCTGTGGTGTAATTCAAGCCACGCTTTCGTCTTTGTCTCATGTGTGAACTCGGCAACGGAAATCAATCATTTTTCACAAGATAACAAAAGGATGTCGACCCTGCTGTATTTCTCAAGATGAATTCAATCAATGGCTGCGTGTCGTTCATTATCCTACAGCAATCGTTTTTTTCCCCCCTGTCCATTAAATCACGTTTGCTGGCGTGTGTCAAACCATTCCGTTTTTTTGTTTTTTTTTAAAACAACAACTATTTCTTTGCAAAGAATCAGCGAGGCACGTTGTGTGAGAACTGTGCACACCTTTTGTTGGCATGAAAGACAGCTTGTTCCCGGAAGGTCACACGTTTGAATTCACAGATATGCCGAGGTAAGAGCAACGAGCAACAGCTAAGAGAGGAAAGAAAGATGGATAGACGTAAACAACCTCGGCCTGTGGAACTAAATGTCCCTGTGCATCTCAGAAGTTCCCCGCCTCATCCTCCCAGCTGTGTCTATTAAGAAGAGAATGGTGGGAGGAGAGGACTGGCCCCCGTCTCTCTCCTTGGGGAAATAAACTCAGCATTTGTGACTGGGGTGTATCCACATTTGCCTCAATGCTAGATGACAGGCTCATCACGGGAGAGCAGAGACTCCTGTCCACTACTGGAGACGATATAAAGGTGTAAGATGAGGGGGGGCACCGGTGAAAATGAAGTCACGGAGTTCGATTAGTGAGCGTCCAAGCTGGTGCTTCACCGATCTGTATTGGCATGTTTAAATCCATTGTGTTTGCCTATGGGCGATACAAGTCAAGACAAGAACATCCATGCATCGTCTAATGCTTATCCTGGCTGGAGTGGATCCCAGCTGACATTGGGTGAAGGTACAGGGTACACCCTGGACAGGACGCCAGTCCATCGCAGGGCCCTAGACAAGAAAATCGTTGTTCTTAACAGTGCTTTATTGTAGACGGATAATTTTCCACTCGGCTACACATAAAAAAAAATATTGAGAAAAAGCCTTTAGTCTTGTTTTTTCCATCAAATCCAAACCCTACGTATGGTTCGGGTCTGATCCAAACCCTACGAACAGTTCGGGTCTGAACCAAACCCTACGAGGTTCGGGTCTGATCCAAACCCTACGAACAGTTCGGGTCTGATCCAAAACATACGAGCGGTTCGGGTCTGAACCAAACCCTACGAGCGGTTCGGGTCTGATCCAAACCCTACGAGCGGTTCGGATCAGACTGATTCGATTGGCAACATCGATCAAACTCTTCAGGAACCCCTCTTGACCATTGATGTTGCTGTTGCCTCTCCCCACACATTTGTACCATTTCCACATTTGCCAGGCACTTTCTCCCGGGCTCTATAGACCCAGTTGTACATCACCATGTTTACACTGTTTCTTCCTTATAATTCCCCCAGCAATAACAGGTCAGAACCCTGCCTCCGCCCCCCGTCGGGGCCGTGTTCTTCACCACACTTGTCATACACCTTGGTGCATTCAGGCCTTGATGCACGCATTCATCAAAAATGCAGACGAGGCACTTTGATCGCAAACTAGAGTCGGTGCACAGGTGTTTCACTACCATGACAATGTCACCGTCAATACCCCCATCTGCTTCTACTGTAACATCCATATGCATGGTGTTTTTTCCCCCCCCAAGCCTCCCTGTCAACTCGCTACACTTCAGCCCCCTTCACCCTCTCCTTTTAGCCATGGAGATCAGCACCGCCGAGGCCTGCTTATCTCTCTCAAGAGCGCCCTTGTGGCGACTTCTACAATAATGCTTGCAATCAAGCCAAGAGGATGTGGAATACGATTCAAAATTATAGGGGGAGTGTAGAATTTGTGTGCTTAGATTCTGCCTTTCCTACTACAAGTACAGGTCACTTATGATATACATTTGAACAAGCTGAAAAGCAGTGCAATAGACTGTAGTGGTGATGTCATCCGGCGCTCTGGCGACAGTGAATAATGGAGCGACTGCTTCGACTCTGACAGCAGACGGGGCGATGTTACTGGTCCACAGCTGGAAGCCCCGCATTCACATAAAAGCAATTCCATGAGCAGCCGGAGTGGGTCAATAACTGACTTCCTGCATAGAGAGACATCTGGTAGTTAGTAGACATTAACTTTATAGTGCTTGCTGTGCTTTAAGGGCAGACTTCAAGTCGTTCCTTGTTTTTGTTACCTTACTTTAACTAATGTAATCAATAAAGTTAATAAATACAACGTTACTACACAAAAGTCATTTTTAAGCAGTGCGACATTATCCTGATGATGGTGTCATACTTGATAAAATATCGTGCCTGAAAAGACAAATAGTACCACTCCCACAACAAACTCGGGTACATGTATTTGTTAATGTTGTCCCTTAATGGCAAATAAAAAATAAGCCGCCCTTGTGCAATATGAATCTCTCTGACACATCCAACACTTGGGCGCCAGGATTGCAGAGCTTTTCAGCGCTTTGCCAGGTAGGAGTGCTGTAGCATTTCATTTCATTCTTTTTTTTTTTTTTTGCTTGCAGAGCTACAGTCCAAGTGAAAGAAAGCAATACAACTACCCAGGAGCATTAAATATCAAGGTTGTTTTTCAAAACATGCGCCTCAAACACGGTGCCAAGTGTAGTCGAGTACAATCCAATTTGAATTTGGAGAATCACAGCCTTGTTGGACATAATCTAGTAGTTTTAGTGTGGTGCTATTTAATTATATGTTTGAATGTGGTCAAGAGAATCAAACTGAAAGCCTTTCAAAGGGTCTCTTTGAATGAAAATCCTGCAGCACTGGGAGCAACAAAGCACCTGTGTTTCTCCGGTTATCCGCAGGACTCGCATTCGGGTATACAGACCCAACAAGTTGTGAGAATGTAATTAGAACACCTAGCTATTAATATGAAGCAGTCGGAGGCTGGTGGCTGATTATTCATTACCTCTTGTCTACACACTCGCACAGCTGCCTGAGCAGTGTGTCGCTGTCACTGTCGCCCCATCTGTTTGGCGCTGTGTGGTTAAAGTAAGCCATTGAATGAATGGGAGATGGGGTGGTTTGAAAAGAGTGGAAAATATTACAATAAAAGGAATAGAGATGCTTTTCTCCCCCTAAATGACGGGTTAAGGCTTTAAATGAAGCTTGACATGGCTGGGGGGAAAAAAGATCCACATTTCAAGATGCTATTTCGAGAGCTCAATTAATCAGTCAGATTTTTTTTTTTTTTTTTTTGCTTTTCAGAAATTAATGAGCTTTTATCATTAGGTTTTGATTGAGTAATTAATTTCATTGAGTACATCTGACAGCTTTATGTCATGCACGGTAAAACTTGAAATTACATGTTAATGCCCGCACGAGGCCTATGGAATCAAATAAAATAAAAAAAAGATAACATTGACTTTGAGGTAATGGCGCGTTATCAGAGACGTTATACTGACTAGGAAAGGTGCATTTCGCAAGATAAATATGAAGCTATGAAAAGATAAGCATCCACGGTGATGCTGCCTTGCTGAACCAGTGATGAGGAAATATCTTGTGCCGTGCCAGCATACAAGCCCAGTGTTGGTGTGCTCGCAAACTTGGTGGTTTGCCCAGTAAATTGGCATGATCGACAGAAATGGATACAAATGGACACGCATGGGATAAACAGGAACACGCAAAATATTACTCCACTTGGATTGCACTCCCCGGTCCAGATTTAAACATGTTTGCTCTCTTACGACGTCGGCTGTGCCAACATTGACGAACGCCAACGCCTTCGTGTTTGCCGACTAGATGGCGGAGATGGAGACGGTGAGGATATTTGGCACTGTTGCCACCGTAGGCAGGGATCATTAACTTGACAGACGAATAGGAAAAAAGGCGACTCAGGGGAAGCATGCAGTAGAGCAGCATTTGGTGCACTAATTTTTAAGTTTTCTTGGTAATAAACCCCATGAATTGCGTGTATGTTGGGGACTATTTTAAGGTGTGGATTAACACGTATTTGGTCCATGTGTGGGTATTTACAAGGTGGCAGCAGGACTGTGTGTGTGTGTGGGATCGACTGGAAATAAACTACAGTGCCCAAGTACATGAACATGTCGCAGTGTGACTCATTGATGTTTCTATTTAAGAGTATCCAGCTTCCAAACCCACGAATGACGCAGGATAGGCAGGTGGGACATCACGTTGGTAGGATTTTCATTACAAAGTTGAAAAAGGCATTTTTCTCTTATACCTTCATGTCGGTTGAAATGAGTCTCAATACTTTCTTAAACTTCAAGGGTCAACCCAATGTGCAAATGGCATCCATTGGCAGTATTAAGATGTATTAATAGATTTATTGTCGCTGCTGTGTATGTGTGTGTGGGGAGGCTAAAGAATCCACTAACAAGCAATATGAATATTGCATAAGCATCTCCCAAGGTTGTGAAAAATGAGTTAAGAAGCTCCAGACCAGAGAAAATGATGTCATATGATGTCACAGTGGATACACAAGATATAATGGTTCATATCTTGGGATAATTGCTAAAACTCACAGGAGCGGGATTGTTGTTTTTTTCCTTTCATGTCCCATTCTTGCATTTTTTAATTAATCTACAAGCTTAAGAGGTCCTGTAGACCAAATACAATCGGGTGTGTGTAACTCTGCTTCAACCTCCTTCAAAGGATTGAAATACAAGAAAAAACACCTTGCTTAAAATTCCTCATCCACCCCAGAGGGGAGATATTAGTCGCCAGATATGATTGTCCGGAGCACAGGATGATACAGACTACAGAATATTGGTGTTGAATCACCAAATGGCTCCTGGAGACAATCGAAATCTTGACCTTTATCAGTTTGGATTAAAGTGACTGCATGCATTAAAGACCTTACTTAGCACTCAGGGCACCATATTTCTTTATTGGTGACAAAGTGGTTCCAGAAATCCACTTTATTATAATATTTCTTTTTGCTTTTTACCCAATCATGCTTACTGTGCTAGTAGCAACAGAACGAGATATCCTTTTAGTACACACACATGTGTGCACACCCAAGTGAAATAAATGAACGAATATCAGCAACACATAATACCTTATTAAAATGTTACTCGTGATTAATCTTTATGCCCCGGCAAATCAGCTTTTGCCGACCTATTTTTACGCCTCCGCACTCCCCCCGATACGGTTCGTCAGCTGGCAAAATTGCTCCTGATAAATTAATAACACATCATTATGCGTTTAATGTAACACAATTAAACATCCTCTTATTATCACCGTGGACGTATTTGGTGCCGTTTGCCACTCCTGGTGCTTTGAAATAAAAGAAAGTGGAGGGAAAAAAGAGTTTGTCATCAGCATAATATATAAGAGTGGTACTGTAGCACAAAAGCATGGACACACATTTGACGTGAACTGTACTTGATGGCTGGCTGACAGCTTTCAACTCGTGCCAGGCCTCCCCCCCCCCCTCTTCTGCTTTTCTCCCATTGTCAGAAAATATCTCGTCTCCTCTTGACTCAGTGTTGGGGAGCTGGCGGCTTGCGGTTGAAGGCTCTGATGGGATTTGGGGAATAACTGCTACTCTAGATTAAGGATGGAGATGAGGATGACTAGTGACTGACAAAACAGACTTCTGGGAGGGCTTACTTACTCTATAGCGTCAAGGTCAAGCAGTGGTGAGGCGAGAGCCTTATGTGGTTAGTGCGAGCTCCAACAGGCATGGCGATGGAGGTTTCGCAAAAAGGTCTGGACGCCTGCCTGAGCGGTAAAATTGCTCAGGTGTGATGTCACCTGGTTTCATTTGGACACGTTCTACCAACAGGCCCTTGCTGATGTTTGATTCAATCTCTTAAGGTAACACTTCTTTCATGGTATTTAGCGGGGAGAGAGAGAGAGAGAGAAATGATTTATATAGCTTAAAAGAAATGATTTAATATGCTGCACCTGCTGACAGCACACCCACACATACGCCATGTAGGAGCGTGCCCAATGTATCCCTCCAATGGTTTACATAACTGAAATGATGTGCTTCAGCTCTTCTCCTGCTTATCACCACGAGCCACACTTTATTGCCAGGGCCACCTCAAAGAAAATTAAATGCAGCCTCATCCGTTTGATACCCCCCCGAGCACATTTTGTGAGCTTCTATTGCCGCTGAGATATTGTTGAGCTGTTGTATTTTTCAAACGCTCCTCCACCCCCCTGAAGATACAGCCAAATGCCATATTTCCTCCCGGTTTTCTTTTGGCTGAAATCACAATGACTCACATTAGCTTTTGACTCCTGTCTAACAATGTCCATCCTCTTAAAAAGGATGAAACAAGAAAGCAGACAGTGGCGTTGCAATGGCTACACTTAAATAAACTATTTCACAAGATGTGCATGGACTTAAGAGCCGCACCAAAAAAAGCCCTTGCAAATCATTAAATTATACAATGAGATTGAATGCCCCGCCAAATTAGTCCCTGTAAGCTCTTTGCTCTAGACCATTGATCTATGGTCCTCCCCTGCTTGCAAAATATAAAAGCAATTAATAACATATTGGAAAATAAATGACTTCTTTCGATTCAAATGAGAATTCTTTAATGTCTGTTTGGCCTTTGCACTAATGATGCTCTCTGAAGAACGTGGTAATGATTTTTTTTTTTTTTTTTTTTACCCCTCAACAAGTTATACACAGTGTGAAAGTGAAATAACGGGATGTGAATGGGACGGGAATGTTAGCGGCCGACACGTGCGGCGACTTATGTAACGCTCGCATATAAATAGAGACGCTGTTGTGGGAGTTCAGCTTGGACACGCGACTTCCCCCTCGCTCATTACCGTAATTGAATAGCGATTTTGTGGTGGGCAAGTGTTTGGATTTGGAACAGGCTTGCTGCATGTGCTTCCCAAAGTCAGTGTAGACTCCCCAGAAAAGTGTCATTTATTATTTCAATAATATATATATATTGTGCTTATTAGTGCATATTCCTTGATGCATTTGTTGTTCATGAAATCCCCGGAAATGTACTTGAACCTAAAGAAAAAGGAGTGAGGAAAAACAGTGAGGGCTTGACAAACGCATGACTTTCACTCAGGTGACCATCATTAACCCCAATCAGTTATGAAAAAACACACTCTAATACACAGGATGCACCAGAGGCCTCTCCTCCTGCTGCTGCTGGCAGCCCAGGCCAGGTGTACCTCGTTGTCCAATTAAGCTCACTTTGGTGGGAAAGAGGGACAAGAGCACAGGGAACACACCTCCACCTTCAAAACAATGAACACATCAACCATTTGCCACCATAAAATTAATTCATTGAAATTAACTTTAATTTTAAATGGAACCTTGAAACTTGAAAATATGGAGCCATACCTAAAAACGAAAACCTTGGAATTTTATTTTGAAAAGACAAATCGCATACTCGTCCAAAACCTTACAAATCTTTTATATTCTTCGTCCAGCACATCCACATCCCTTTCCATCACCAATGTGACTCCACGATTGAATGCAAACCTTTTTTCACATTTTCAATATACCTGCTTTTCAAGAGTGAAACCCTTTCACGCTATTTTTCTTTCCCCCTGCAGATTTTCTTTGACGGAATAATGATGCAACCACCTTGGAAATTAATGCAACTTTACACATATCATTTCAAATATGCCAAGACCTGCCAGGTCACAGAAATGCAAATTCATGTTGGGTTTGTTCTTTTTTCTTTTATTTGATATTGATTTGGAACTTTGCACCAAAACCTACGCACCGATGGTGGGGTTGGGAGTTAGGGGAGGTATTGCAGCGTTGGTGATCGAGATTGCACAAGTCATAAATAAAGAAAATATTTGGAACACGATTCAGCTTGATTCCAGTATATTAAGGGGTTTGCAAGGCCTTCCATTAGGAACAACATGACAGCAACATTATTAAAAGGAAATGGGCTTTTAAGATAAATCTGGAATGTCATACATAACCGATTTTTTGCGATTATGGCGCATGATATCCATGCAAGCAAAGAATAAACTTTGACCAGCTAAGGAGGGGAGATGCTTTTGAAAGCAATTAAGAGTTTGGAGAGGAGAGAGGGGGAGTGATGGAAAGAGCTTCTTGAAAAAGAAAGAGACTCTGCTGACTGGAGTCTGGAGGGTCATCCCGCTGCTGGGAAGCCTAAAGAGGCAGCAGGTCCAGACTGATTGGCTCGATGAACAGGTCAGCAGAAGGCGAGGGAGGGAGGGGGTGCTAAGTGTACAGGAGTGGCGGGGGATGTGCCGCTGGGCCAAGATGGCATCATGGGGGTGTGGATCTCTTGGAAGTGGCAGATTCACAGGTCTGATACAATCAGACTTTGGCTGCCAGGAGGAATGTTCGGAGCAATTTGGGGGAGCTGAAGGTGAGAACCGCTCTATCGGAGGACAGGAAGAGGATATTATCCTCGGTACGTTAAGTGTCTGTAATCAGAGACCTATCCCAGCACTTCCGCTCATAATCCTCGATAGGATCGATACCTTTTTACCAGCCTTCCAGGACCGTTCGCTGCTCTGCGTTACACCTTTATTTTTGGCGCTGTGTTCTTGTACACCGTGACACAGCAGACTTATAGAGGTCAAGGGCATCTGTCTGTCTGTCTCCAAGGCCTGCAGAGATTGAGAAAAACAGACCTATGTGCTTGAAAATGGTATGTAGAAGTTGAGAATTACAATGAATCTGCTGTTAATGCTGCTGTGTGTTCCTTAGACCAAAGGAGATGCTGCTGGGAGGTTATCCTTTTTTTTAATAAATTGAACTAGCTCCTAAGTTCCACATGTGAAAGCAAAGAAGATAAAGTTGAAAGAGTCGATCCCGGTAGAAGATTTCCCCCTCGCCTCAACGAGTCGTAGTCCAATTATGCGATACTAATTCCGTACTTAGCCAGAAACACACATTCCCATTGGCTTCGCCTCGAGATAAACTTTCATGCGCTCCCTCTTGATTGATGGGAAGTTTTCTAAAAACAGGGTACCTGCAGCGGAGATGACGGCGTTCCCCGCCATCAAAGAACTCCTGTTTTCAAAGAACAAAAAAAAAGTGCGATGGCCTCTCGCAGGGAATTTCTGGGAAGTTTACCTTGTAGACGGCGCTGCACAGCTGCAGGTTGGAGTAATTATATACTGTTAAGTGCTTCCCCCATGGCTTGTGAGAAGGAAGAGCAATGTGTGCTCTTGAAGTATTATATTCCTCTGAGAAGCACTCCATTTTTTTTAAATATTTCATTATTTATTTGTTTTTTCTATCCCAGAGTGGTTTGACATCAAAGGGGCTGAAATATTCCTCGAGTTTCCAGGTTCCTGTGTCTAATTAACCATTCGAGAGGTGCTGCTTCTCGCAACTGCGTGTTTTCATAAACAATCAATATTTCCCCTGCTGCGAAATAGGTGCTAGAGAGGCAAACGTGATGGGGAATGAAAAGCGGCATCACCATCAACCTGTGGAAATCCATTTAAAACAGAAGTGCCACTGTAAAACACCATGCCAGACACATGCAAAGCCACTTAGCACTGCAGTATTAACCATTATCACCCAGGTCTTAAAATGATGAATGCATCCAGGAGTGCATGCCTATAAAGTAATCAATCAGGAGCATGTATTGTATTCTCCTTGCAAATAAATATTCTGTATCAAACAGCTGACTTGCCTCAGGCATCACTCATTGCCTCCATAAACAGCATAATAAAATGCCTTCAGTTGTTGTATGTGTGATTGTTCCATCTTTGCTGATGCATTAATGATTGATCACCCTTGATTTAAGATTTTGTCTGAATGAGAGAAGTCAAAAAGTTTACAAATGAAAATGATAATTCAAGTCTGGATATGTGCATTTGAAAGACTTTCATCTTGGCTCACAATTTAACCACAAAATCATGCGCATTAATATGGCAGGCTGGGCCGTCGTCCAGGTATTAGATTTACATAATCTTCTGGTGAAATGTGGCTATTATTATAATCATAGAACATCAGAGATGTTTTTTTTCTTTCTCATGAAAATGGAAATGTAAGGGGGGAAAAATACTGGAAGCTTTTCTAAGATCTGACCAGCTGGTATATGAATCTGCAGTCTGTGTTTTAATATTTCTTAGATGGCAACAAAGACTCTGATTCATAATTAAAGCAGCGAGTATGAACACCATTAAATGTGATGGTAACTCTAGTCCGATGATCAAAGAGTCGAACTTAAAATCAAAAGTGAGCTTCTGTGCTGTGACGTATTTAAAGAAGGAAATGAAAGAAGGATTTAAACTCTTCGCATTTGATTGGACCGCTAAAAATAAACTGTATGAATACCTGATGGTATGTTCCATACATTATGCATGCATTTTACTATGCACAATAGTTGTATTATATGAGAAATACTGCTATACAGCTGAGTGATAATATAGCCGATGACGCATTTGCAACTATTATTACTGTTTGATTCATAGTGCATTCAATTAAACATTCATGTATTATGATGCATTGGAAGTTAGTGTTTAAATATGCATTTTAAAAAGAAGCATTGATACAGAAACCAGAAAAAAAAAAGGAGATTAATACACAAGTGTGAGGTTCAATCATCAACCTTGGTGGAATTTCAGCAGCTGCAGAGAAAGTGGGGAGCAACACATTGTTAAGGAGATTAGAGGAACAGTCAGAGGAGAGAATCCCTTTTACTTTAATCCCATATGGGTTTAAAAGGAGAGGAGATTCTGTTTGAACATTTGTGCAACCAGGGCAACAGTCAGTTTGGTGCAGAGCAAGAAGTAGCCACTGCCAACACATGCAAAGGAATACTGCTTTTTATCTAGGAAGTTGACTTGGTGCTTAATAATGAAACCACCATGTTTCTAAGTGCTTATTTCACTTCCGACTGAATCACCAGTGATTGAGCTTCTCCGCATGCGGGGCCACGGATTCAGCGGCGGTTGAAGATCTACGATCGCTGAAGAACATTTGGCGAAAAAGCAATGAAATGTGACCTTGGCTGTGTCGGAACACTCAAAGTGCATTCATTAGAGAAACAAATTCATCATCATGCTTATTTATCTTCTTAAAAAACTCATTTTACTGCAGCGGGGTCTGGTCGTCCTGGTTCTGCAGCCCGGGCCTCCAGTGGGCGTGTCCAGAGGAGGAGCCAGACCGCCGGCTGCAGGTTAAAGGTTAAAAAATGTAAAGTAGAAAGCCCCTGACTATTTCTGCGTCTATATGCATCAAATAAATTATTCAGCGCTCCATCTGGCAGACATCATTTTTTTTTTATCTTGCTCATAATGCTGACTAAGCAATCCTCCCCCTTCCTCCTGTATATAAAGACTTCATCCAGATTTTTTCTTGCACTTCTGGACAGAAATTGCCTTCAGTCCAAAATGACTAAAAATGTGACCTGGAATGCTCTTTAAAAAAGAAGCTTAGAGGGTATTTGGAAACTTGGTTCGACCTCTTCGGCAAATATTTGCACTTTAAAAGCTGCAACAGGCCACTTTGCACACTCCAAGTGGTATCGAGCGGTAGCTGTCTGAGAGCTACTGTAAATGTATTACTTCAGTGTCGATAACTGAGGTATCAAAGAGACGAGAGAGAAACCACTGGATGTTCTTTTTTTTAAGCTCAACTTTTAATCTTTAGTGACATTCTTTGCCCTCTGTTGCCTTTTTTTTATCGTATCGTATCGAGCATAACATCTAATCAGCGTTACAGTGTCCCAGTTGACACAATCAAGGTTAATTTCAAAACAAATGTGCAAAATGAATTGTGAATGGTATCCTAGGGGTACCAGCCGATTTATGCCAAGTTGGTTAATTCAAGCCATCGGGGTTGTTCAGCAAACTAACATGTTATGACAGCATAAAAAGCGGATGCATTGTATTTTTTGGTTTTGTTTCCCCCTATTTATCTACAGAAGGCATACCTGTTTTTTTTCTTCCCTCCGAGGTGTGTCAAAAAGCGGCGAAACAAAAGTGACAGTAAGCATATTCATGCTCAGTCCGACACTGTGGCAGATACTCGCTTTTGTTATCGCCATTTTCCTTATTTTTTTTATGCCTCTCGGACTTGAAGACTTCCCACCAGCCAGCCTCGGGATCCTCCAGGCGGGTGGAGGGGGGGTGGAGTGATGGGCGCTACCTTGACACATGCAAGGAAACGAGGCCTCTTGTCTGAAGATCCGAGGACCTCAATCGGAAGGCCCTGACGGGGAAAAAAAAGAAGCTATTTGCGATGGGGAAGCGGAGGTAGGCCGGATGGACTGCGAGCCAAACAAACGGGCTGCCACGGCAACGCTCAACAAACTGAAGTGAGGGGAGAACTCTGGAGCTGTCAGGGGGGAAAGTAGAGCTCAAGCCTTGCCGACAACTGTACGCTGTCTTTCTTTCATCGTCTGATGGGAAAACCTGACTGCCTGAAGAAAAATCCACTCTATTTACACATAGAACACATCAAATCAAACACGATTTGGCGTAATGTGCTTCGTGAAAATACCGGCCTTTCCCCCCCCCTTCTCCTACTGAGCCACCCCAAACATTTCAGCTTCTCTTATTCTGGCACATTTCTGTCTGTCTCATCCTTCAAAAGCCAATCCTCAAAGCCGGGGCGATGGATTATCTTCCAATTTGTCCTCCAGAAAAAGGAGGAGGGGAGAAAAAAGATGAGGACTAGGTGGTAAATTATTCGTTTGACTATGTGGTTCTGTTGCTCTGCTGCTTTAAAAAGAAAATCTGTATCCCATTGCTTGCTCTATAGCCTCTTCCTTCTCTCTCTCTGACTCGACAAAGCCCTACTCAGCATCCTTGACGGCGAGAGATCACAGGCGTAGAGAGTAATGAGACTCCGGCGAGCTCACTTCCCACTGTATCCTCTCCTTTTCTATCCCTCCCCCTCCCCCTCCCCTCCCCCGCCGCCTCCCTTCACCACACACAGTCAGTCATTGTCTAGACCTCTGCTACCTGGTGTGAGGCAGGGTGTGATTCATTAGCAACGACGATAGCAGGCGTCCTCTTTCTTGCCGGGTAGAAAAAGGGGAATGGAATCAACAACAACAACAACAATAACAACAAAGTGGGGAGTCAAAAGCCCACCCTCATCTCCCACCCCACACTATTATCTGTACATCTTCCTCCCCCCCCACTTTGAAGTCTGAAGAGAGACTCGGCTGAGGTGAACGCCAATGTCAAGCGACCTTGACGGAGACTTATGGCGAGCGAGGCCGACGCCGGCATGCAAATGACTCAGACGCGCGGCAACAAATCACACGTTTCCAACACAGAGTGCGTGCTGGGAGGCAACAGCGCCACGCTCGGATGCACTTGCTTTAAAAAAACACACACACCACACACACACACAGGGGCGAGCTGGGAAACGCACCACGGCGGAGAGCCGGGTGTTAATTCTGCCACGCCGAATGACAACGACATGGCAACAGGATTGCGTCACAGGCTGGTAGCTGGAGAGGAGGAGGAGGAGGAGGAGGTTGACGGATGGGAGTGAGAGTGTGTCGGCAGGAGGCGTAAAAGATGACGGAGGTAAAGATGAGTGAGGTGAGGCTGTAAGTTATGCACCCACACCTGCTGTTTTCGTCTTCTGTATTTATGAGACTCTGTCCGATCCCAAAAAGTCAAGGATCAAAAGGGATGGAATCAAAGGGCCTCTCAGTGAATGGAGGGCAGAGATCCAAGGCGATCTGCCCTCCTCCTCCTCCTCCTCCTCGCCATAATCCGCAGTACGACGCATCAAAACGTGCGTCTCTCACTTTGACTTCCTGTCACTGCTTGGAATGGATTGATGGTTCCCCTTAAAAGAGCACTCCATCGATTTAGCATGGCACTCCTATCATACTGTTTCACAATGGGCAGTTTAAAAAAAAAAAAAAGAAAAAAGAAAGGGATGGGACGAAATCAATGCAGCAGAACCAGAGATGATCTTTTTTATTTTATTTTTTAATTTACACACAACACAACTCCACACTTATTTATTAAACTTTTTTTTTCAGTTTATTTCCTCTCATTTTAATTTTTTTATTCACAATTTAACACACATACAAACAAGTAATTAAGAAAATAAATAAAATAATAAGTTAAATGCTATAATACTCTGTGTCTCCCATTTTTTCTTATTGACGTCCTTATTTTGTAGTGTCTGCATGTTGGGTGTGGTTCTTTGCCGATCCTCTTGTGTGCTGATTACCTGTCTGCCCTCCTGTGAGTCTTACTCAGCTGTGTCTCGTTACCCAATCAGCCCTCGGTGTCTAGTCCTGGAGCGATTCCCTGGCAGTTCATTTGCTTCTTGCTCATCCAGCCTCGGCCCTCTGCTGTCGTTCTTTGTTGCTTGTTGTCCTTTTGTGGACTTGGGTCCTAATCAGTGCAGAACCCGACATTCAGCCCTCAAACAACACTTATACTTAAATCAATTGCTAAGCTGGCTCAGGAGCCAGAAAAGGCCTTTTGTTGAGGACTTCTCTGTGTGTGTTCACCTTTAAAATCCAAATTAGTTCTGTTTTGGGGCGATGAGGGGGATTAAAGATTAAAAAGGCTTAATTGGAATATCTATAATGCAAAATTTGAACATTATATTGCAAGAGAAATGCATTTTCCGGTGTCCATTATGTACATTGCAGCAGATTTTGCTCCATGTCATCATTCATCCACACTGGCTGTTGGAAAAAAAAAAAAATGCAAAAACTATTCTTTAATATTTAGTAGGGGTGGTCATTTGGGGGACATTAATGCACAGTGACAGTTTTCCATTGCTTTTTATTGAAAGTTGCTTGTGTGGATAATTTCTCCATGAATAGAAATGACAAATCTATGCAAGAATGGCATTTTTAGGGGGTGCGCCACAAATGTATTAATTCATGTGTTCACTTATGAACAAAATGCTGCATACATCTGCTGATGGTACAACTCAGTATCTCCTTTTTTTTTACTTGCATGTGTATCATAGGTTGCATGTGGGTGAAAAGGATAGCAGTTAGCAAAAAGTTACAAAATACAGCTTTTGAGACTAGATTTCCCTCCTTTTTTATTATTTTATTTTTGTTCTCCCGTCAAGATTCCTCAGCCTGATCTTTTGACTCGAGCAACCGGGACTAACTTGTTCTACCTTGTTCGTGAATCTGCCACAACAGATGGCTCTCTCTGTCAACGTCGGGCCCCGAAAAGAGTGTATTTGTTTAACCGCTAACGTTTCATTACCTTTTTGCGCTCATACGGGAAGAAGACACTGATTGGCTCTGATGTCGGAAAGGAGAGGGGGGGGGGAAAGGATGGGGAAGGAAAAGCGATTGGAGCTGACAGTCCACCAGCTGTGCAGCGAAAGTAGGAATCGCTGTTTCCCCCATGAAACATCCGTTGAGTCAGAATATCCAAAGTCGCAGTCGGTTTCATGCGGAGAGGAAGTATAGGAGTTGGACAAATGCTTATGTCTTCTATCAAGATCGCAACATGGAACAGCGGATGGTGGACATAGCGGACTCTTTCCGCCATGAAAAGTAACCGCTGAGCACCATTTCCCTTCAAAAAATGTCTCTCTTGTGAGTGTGTGAGGAGCCCACCTGTTTCAATCCAAAGAGAGGGTTTTAAAGTGAGACACCCTGCAAAGTATCTCAAAGTCCCAGAACCGTGGGGACAAAAAGTGTGGCAGTCGTACTGTGCACACACACACTCTCTGAACCGCGAAGACAAACGCACTTAGTTCGCCGTCTCCCCGAGGTGCGACGTGAAAAAACCCCAACAAGCCAGAGATTAGAATCAGAAAACACACACAGCCTGGTGCAATACATGCAAGGATAATACAGTTGCACACTGTCTTCGTCACAATGACAGATCTCTGCTGCCTTGAAATGTCCTTTTAAGTGAGCATGTTTCAAGTCGATACCCATTGGCTGAAAGGCAGGCGGGGCGCGTTGCCTGGTTAGGTTGGTTGCTAGAGTGCAGCGGGGTTTCACGCTGCTCGACTGCAGCGCGGGGTCGATGGAATCAGTCGCCTCGGCGAGCAGATCTACTCTTCAAACGGCGAGGCTTGTCGTCCCTGTTCTGGCCTCTCTCAGGATCCGCCGCTCGAAGCGATCGTCTTTTAAACCCAAGTTTTCAACATTCCGTTTTGGAGTTTGGAGACGATGGTGACATGCAAAGGTGTTGGATTGCTTTGAATGTCGGTAACCATGAGCAACCATTCGGCTAATGGTCACTCGTTGGTATTCAGGTACCAGCGCAGTGAGAGTTTGAAAGTTATCACGACAAAAGCCTTTTATGCAGACAGTCGGCCACCATTATTGACTTTTTCTCTGAGAGGTGAGTCGAATGAGAAAGTGAGGTTGAGTAAATTGGCATTAGCTTTTTGGTTGTTTGACGGTATTTAAGTCTTTTGCCTGTGTCGGAATCCCATCTCGAGGTCTGAATATTGACGACCTATCATCCTATTCAGCCGCCACTTCTCCGTCTCGTCTACATACAAGAACGCCTTACTTATATTTCAAAGTGACACATCGTTTTGCCGCTACCGACAGATTTCCCTCGCCGGGCGGGGGTGACATGTCACGCTCGGTCCTGACTGACAACATGCTGGGGAGAAGGGCGCCGGAATAAATCAAAAATGCGCACTCGCAGCAAAGGGGGGAGGGGGAGTCAAAGAGTGGCTCGGCTTCCCCGCTGCCGTGGCGTCGTACGCCCGCGTTATCCCCGTGCCTTGCTCTGACAAGCGGGGACAGTTCGACCAGCGGCATGTCGGGAAGAGTCATACGAGGCAACGCTGAAACGTAGCATACTGTCGCTCGGCGGACCCTGTTGCTAAGGGCAAGAGTTGAGAGAGATGGCTTGTGGATATTACATGTGTCAGAGAAATGAAGAGAACCTGGCATCAGTCTCACTCTTTCAAGATGTCAGCGTGGCCCTCAGCTGTGTCACCTATGTCACACTGTGAGTTGAGACGTGGGTGGGCTTTGAGATGGGGCGAGAAGAGGTACCTCCAAGGGGCCTTAAATCATAGCAATATGTATTTATTACAAACGAAATGCCCAATATAGAGATGATGGTAGGGGACACAGCGTCCGTATCCATTCATGCTCACGGACCTCAATAGACACACGTGTTACACTTGTTCAAATACATGGAAAACACAGCAGAAGGAGTGTAAGGCTGACCGGAGGTGTGGGTGCTAGCGTGACGAGCATGACGGGGGGACAGGAGTGGGGACAAATGATCACATACGTCGTCCGAGGGAAGGGAAAAAAAATACATGCACAAGCGGGCGTCTCTTGGCAGCGGGTCGGACGTGGGAGGACTGTAATCCCGCTCCGGAGTCGCCGGCGGGTGGGGGGGGAGAAGCAGCAGAATGTCTTGACAGCGGAGGAGAGGCAGAAAACAAAAGGGAGGGATGGAGCACTGGCACGAAACAAGTGCTTCTAGGCTCGTGCCTTCAGATGGGGAGGGAGAAGTCTGACTCAATACAGAGGGAATTATTTAAGGGATAATACAGATGGAGTGGGGGAAAGGAAGCTGAGGGGAAGAGGATGGAAAGACGGGGAGGGGAGGAGGAGGCCTACACTACCCCGAGATAATAAGTCGTGGCCTGAAGCGAGGTATTGAACCACCGCAGCTGCTCTCTGTCCAGCAGCTCAAGGCTGCAGCAGCCTCTCCCCGCAGGCCACCGCTCAAAATAACGGGATACTCTTCCAGCTCACGACGGTAACTTGAAGCCTTGGATGAGCTGCGTATCTGGGGTTTGTCTGCTTTTGTTAAAAGGATTCAAAAGGTGCATGGAATATTACACTTGAGCTCATCCTTGAAGTCGTCTAGTTGTTGTTTTTTTAATTATGGCTTCAAGAGGAGGCTCATTGTCATTGCATACCTTGCACACTGAAGCGTTTCTCTATTTATTCTGGATTCCCTCCCCGATTCCCAGCTTTTCTTTTCTTTTCTTTTTGCTGGAATTAAATGAAGACATCAATGTGGATGACATTTGCATCGTATATTTTCCAGTGGAGAAAAACAAACCTGGCCTTTTTACATTCGTCTTAAAAAAGACAATAAGATAAGACTATATCTAGAATTTGATAAATGATAATATTATTATCTTTTATTCTCAAGGGCAACTGACAAAAGGGTTCTTTCTGATGGAAGTCCACCCAATAACTCGGCTGTGTGCGTTCTCAAGACGGGGATGACGGCTCGATGTTTGATTACGTCTGCCTCGCTTCTGATCGTGACAACAACACCGCGGATCTCCGGAGAAGACGAAAGAATCATCATCTCGTCCTTGTCTTCGGGGTAAACAAAGCGTTTCATCAAAACATGTCTGGGAATTCGTGCAAATTGAAACCGGAGTAAATGAACAAAATACAGTAGACAACGAAATCCCTCAGATGTGAGTTATTTCACCGGGACCAGATAGATGTGTTTAAATGATATATATATATGACATTTCCCCAAGGAGAGCTGTTTTAAAAGAGTCATTTTTTTTTTGGTCACAAACCACTGAGACCAAACACAATGAAAAGCACTCAATCATTGTCTTTCACCTTAATTAAGCCATCCATCACTGGCTGTCTGATGCGAGGGAATAGTCTGGGGCAGAGGCACGATGGAGACAGTGGGAGTGAACTCCCACCAAGCGCTCTAATACGGGCATCATTAAAGGTAAAACAAACCTGAGAGACGCTGTGTTTTCCGGTGGAAATTCCTCGGGAGTGTTTCGGCAAGATTGACAAACAGCCCGACGGGGATGTGAACCTGCAATCAAATGGGAAGAAAAAGGAGGCGGGGGGACTCTGGCATCACTTGTTTGCTCCAACGTGTTTCTTTACCTGTCAATCCACAGCTTGTGTATCGGGCCTCCTGCTGAGATACAAACATACTTTGGCACAAGGGATGGGCTTTTATTGTGAAATTCCCCACAGATTTTCTTCCCTGCTTTCCCAGGAGAGACAATCCCCCACCGTCTGTCACTGATCCCACCAGAACCAGAATAGCATTTCCCTGAATTTAAGTCTCAAAAACATCCAGCAATGAACCCAGACAAAACACGGCAGGTGTTTTTTTTTATTTTTGCATCATATCCAGCAATCAATCTTCTCACCTGTCAGATTTCATCATTGTTGCATTTGCTTAAAATCCCTGGTGACTTCTTTTTAGACCATTTCTGGCAAAAGTTTGTGACAATGCAACGATTGCTGTCATGTTCAATTACGACGGCGTATTAGAGCCACTGTCAGAAAAATAAAAAAAAGTTTATTGAGCCGGTGTATTGGCTAAGCTAGCGGTAGCATTCACTTGTTGTCATAGCAACGGCAAACATCCGGGTCAAGCTACGTGTTTACTCCCTCTATGAGCTTAGCCAAACCACCCGATCAACAAACACCCATAAGATGACAATTTGGCCCATATAAAATTAACCGACACTAACCATCAAGAGCCATCACCCTGAGGACCTTAGTAAAGCGTTGTCGCACGTTGGGTTGGATTAATTAGAAAGATAAAAGCGACATTCATGGGAAGTAAGCTAGCATAAATGCCGGTTGTTAGCATCGTAATCGCAAATTTGCCACTTTAAAACAAGCAAATTTGCGACTTTTTTCTCTGAATATGGCCCACCTTTTTTTCCCCTTATTACAGTGGCCCTAATAAGCCATCATATTCAATCTAATAATAGTTGATCAAAAAAGAAAAAATAAGCTAATATGAAATAAACAGCTGATTTTTGGTGATGAACTATATTATTGCACAAATTCAAAGTTTGTGCCTGAATGATGACTTTTGAACTTAAAAGTAAGTCTTACAGCATTAACAGTTAATACTGCATTTATAAATGCTTAATAAATCAGTATAAGGCCATTAATAAGGGAAATATTATAATTCTTTTAGTGACGACCTATGTGAATTGACCCTTCACTGACACTTAATTAATGATCTCATATGTCACTAAATCTGCAATTATTAATATTAATAAACCTTAATGCTGATGGATTTTAAATGTCTCTTGAGTTCTTATATTCTGATTCGCCAAGTCTTTTTTTTTTTAGCTGTAAAATGCTCATAAATGAAATTCCTGATGGTTTATTGACAATTTCTAAAGCTCTTAGTTGCAACCTTGCAATAATGATGGCCTTCTAGTACTCCTCGTAATCCTTTGAGACCCCAAAGTCCATTAAAAACAACATGCTTGTTTCGCTGTCATGCTAAACGTTCCACGCTGCCACGACTTCCTGATTTCCCTGCAGGGTTGTTTCTTCATTGTCTCGGCGCTGGAGCCATATGCACACCTATGACCGCCGAATATTCACTCACTCCTTTATTTATTTGTTTTTACACCACTTATGGGATGATGGGGAACTGCAAAAAAACTGTGCATGCACTGATCCATGGAGGGAGAGAGGAAGTAGATGTAAAAGGGGTAAAGGTCACTCGTGATCAATTTGTTATCCTGTAAGTAAGTGTGTTCATGCACGTAGGCGCCTCTCTGCCTTCCCCGCCTGTCTCGTCTCCACACACACTCCCACACACACTCTACATGACGTATATACATGACCACCAGTGAGGAAAATGCGCTTTATTAATTAAGTTGTGTCCAACTTCTGCATATATGGTCCCCAAGAAGACATACAGTGTATTTTCTACTTATAAAGCACTTTTTTAACAGCGAACCACTTCAGGGATTGAAGTCATGATCTTGCACTTTTTTTCAATGTTCTCGCCATAAGCCTACAGTGCAGCTTTAACGCTGGGGGGAGTGAGCCTTTAAGAACCAGCAAAGGGCAAAAAAAACCCACCCCCTAAAGTGAGACTTTCTCTTCTTCTTTTTTTCTCTCCAAAGGCCAATTGGGTGGATTTACTTCAGAGATTCAAAGGCTGTTCTCGGATGCGACACCACGCATCAGGAGATAATTCATTTCCTGTTTTGTTGGTGAATATGCTTTTCTCTTGAATAAACACCCTCGATCCCATTCGGGGCCACAATCTTCTTGAGACGGCCCGGCCACTTGTTTTGATCAGTATTCGGTTTGTTAGTAGATGTGAATGTGAGGCCTTTTGTCGAGTGTTGCCCACTAAATTACCTTAATGCCACCAATTCAGACGCCCTGAACTCCAAGGATTTGCATGAAATTACTCCACCGACGGATACCGGATCGTCTCAGACAATAGAGGCTATTCTAGCAATGCTTCTAAGGAGATATTTGATAATCTGCCTCCAGTTATCTTCGAGGAAATATCTAAGAGTGAGTGAGAATGAGTGAACCCATCCATTGTCTCCCACTGAGCTGGGGCCAAAGCTTTACTGGGAGCTATATTCAGAACAGCTGCTGGAGATTTTGGGCCCTATGAAAGAATAGAACTTTGAGTTTCTGATTTCTGTCTTTGAGTCCAAATCACAGCCTTTCCTGGTGATGGCCATGCTCGTCAAGGCGCAAAAGGAGAAAAAGTTTGAATTGTCTCTACGTTTGTTGCCTGAAGCCACTTCCCCCAACTGGGAGTACAGAAGTAAGAAAAAAAAGGTCCCCAGAAATACCTGCAGAGGTTGCGTTGGCAGGGGAACGGTGGGGTGGGGGGGTCTCAAGTCCTTTGACATTGCTGTCATCACGGATGAAAATCGCAGTCGAATCACTTGGACTAGTCTGAAGACGACCGGGGAGCGGACGCAATCAGTCTGCAGCCGAGTGACACCCGGTGTGATGAAATGCGACTCAATCACATCTGCATATGGAGTCAGGATAGACTTATGGGTATACGAGTCCTTATTTGACACATGGAAGTCTGGAGGGCTTTGATTATTGCATAGTCACCCCCAGATTGTGCTTTAAGTTTATTTTGTAACTCTAGCTGAATGATGGAACACAATAACAAAGTATATATCATAATAATATAGCATGATGGAGAGCATCTTTTGCATTAAAGCGTCTCACTCTGGTAGGGTAACCTGGATCTGGCAAACGAGGTAAAATGGAATTGAAATAATGCCGAAATAATACCCGAGGACGACACTATAGAACACCCGTGGTAAACAAAACAAAAAAGTGTTTCTTGTGTGTATTTTATCGCAATAAGAAAAGATTTATCTAGACATATGGGCGTAATAGCAGCCACTGGCAAAAATCCCATCAGTTTTGCAACTGCAGTACTTCCAGCAGTTAAAATCACAACAGTAATTATACCAGCGTGTGCATCCCTGGCCTATCTGTTTCCCCCCAGTCTCCAGAGATACAGCTCGTCGTTTCCCCCTGAGGATTAAATCCATCTGCTATAGTGTCTGGAGTATAAAAAGGCCTTCTTTGAATGGAACTTCTAATCCACTAGAAGGGCTCTTTCAGGGCCAGCAGTTCAAGTAAATAAACCGCCTCAATAATTCAAGGAAGTTCCACATAAAGTGAGTATATGATTTGGATCTTGCGCAACATGCTCTTAGGATGGGGCGTCCGCCATCTTAATGAGTTTGCAGCTTATCGGCGCTCGCAAGAGAAAGCGAATCAATCACCATAGTGATGGGGAGGGAGGGAGGGGAGACGGACAGAAGTAGAGATGCGACATGAGAGAGAGCGTCTGCGGCCAATGTTGTTTACCCCAACAGCCCTCTGCCAAGGATTTTCCTAAAGGGATACTTGTTTAATAAAAATGGAGCCCCCATATTAAATTCTAATCCATTAGCGCGGCTGGCGAGCTCCGGCGACGCTTTATCAAAGCATCGGAATAGATGAATGTTCCTTCATTATCGCTGGCTGGACCGTTTCAAGAAACGAGGGTCGGGTCCTTCCTCGTGCCAGGGTTGGCGTTGGGATTCGCGGCACACCTTGCCTGCGAATAATGCAGCTGTTTTTGTTATGAGAGCCGCCGCCGCCCGCCAATTTATTGCTTAAAAACAAAGGTCGTGTCAAGGACGTTTTGGCCATATGTGCCTTTTTATAGCTATGAGGTTGTTTGACATCCCGAATCAATCAAGTCTTTGTCTTGGCATTTTTTCCTTTTTTTATTTTTAGCGCCATATAAATACACGTAAAGGATTATGCTGAGGCTCACGTGGTGATGAATGTGACAGCCACGGGCTGTCTTTTTCATTAATTGCAGGTCAGAACCCCCATTTTTGAGAGAGAGACTTGATAACTGCAGGCCCGGCTGCTCATTAGTCGCAGGATTTGCCCCGTTTTATACGTTCATCTATAGCATTACATCATGACATAAGTAGAAGCAGTGGATACGGTGCGGAAATAGCCAAAGTGCCCTCTGGGCAGATGACCATCAGTGTTTTTTTTTTCCTCCTCAGTGTGATGTGTGAGCAGGGATGAAGAGCAGGACATCGATAACAGGAACTGGCGGCGGAGTGGATAATTAGCCTTAAAAAAGGAACAAAGGATCAATAACCCCTTTGCCAAGAGTTTGTTCATGGGGAAAACAGGCTGATGCATCCAGTGTAGGACCGTCTGCTTGCACGGGTGACACAAGGACACCGCGGCGACTCATCTATCAGGTCGGACTCCGAGGCTGATGGAATGGATATATACTGTAATGGAAGTTCAGGACCCTTTTTTCTTCTTCTCTCTTTCATTCTCGGCTGCCCCTGCTGAGGCAGCGCCGCTCCATCCAGAAGAAAAGTTACTTTTTGGGGAGCTGGCAGCACAGATGGAGTGACCCAGTTTTCACAGTACACTGATGAGTGATGAAATGAGGAAAAAAAGCACTTTTTTTTCATGACATTTTCCCTTATTGAATCACAAAAATGTAGCGGAGGCAATTTTTGAGCATTCAGTCGTCTAAGGTCTTTTTTTTTTTTTGTATTTTGGAATGTGATTGACACCATACCTGACATGATCTAAACTGTCCTGACAAGGTAAGCCCCAACCATCTGGTACAGTGGGCAGGTTCAAACAAATGCCATGAATGATTTAGACAGGCTTTCACCCAGGTCTGACTGTCCTGCTGGAAGTAACATCCTTCATGATCTGCCATCTTTTTTAATCAAAAGTGGCACAAAAGGTTAAAAGTTGTAGCAGTGGTAAAGAACTGTCAATCACACGGAAGCCCCACCCCTTTATGGACTATTTGTCCGGAGAGTTCTGCAGTGGGCTTCAGGGTGCGCCGTGATGGTCTCCATGCAGTTTTAGGAGCCATTCCAACCCAGCACGCAGAAATGTTATACCGACATGGGGTAACTGTGTGTTTGGAATTGTCAGCATGAAAATGGCCAAAAAATCGACACGCTAAAAGCAAGATATTTGCCATTTTCAAACAATTCTTGCATTCCTTTCAAAGCATTCTGGGTATGATTGCAACAAAGAGCAAAACAAGATCCACCAAACACTCCGGATCAGGAGTTATAGATTCATCGCTCCTGGCGTGACAATTCTTGGCAGCGGATCCAAACAACAACCGCTGAGCCCTTTGAGAAAATATTCTCCCAGTACCAACGGTGTGGTTGTACTGGGAAGGGTTTTTTTTGCTGAGAAAAACAGAAGCATTTACAGTTGGAGAAATCTTTGAAATAAAAGGTTAAATGTTCTATGCCTAAGAAAGTGTGTTCATGACAGAGGAGCCACCGTGGGGAAAAACGCATGCAGAGGTTATGAATGAGTCAAGATGATCCGCCGCTTCAAATACCACAATGTCGATGTCTTTGTCTTTTTTTTTTGTTATTCCCAATGAATTTCGACAGCTGGCACTCCAGACTCAAGCATCCGTTTTGTTCATCCAAACAAAAAGGTTCAACTCCTTTATTTTTTTTTCTAATGTAAAGTTTCTTTGATGAGAAACCACCGAAATCTCGTAATTTAAAAACCTGGAATCAAAAGTGGAGATAACGCCCCAGCTACCGTAGGTCTTGTTATTTATAAAAGCCTTCATGGCTTTAATTATTACCACATAAGTAATCTCGGAGGCACAAAATTGATTATTTGAAGTTTCACATTAAGCAAAACCTACAGGGAGCCGCGATTTCCACCGCATTTGAATATTATCCTCGTTTGAAATCAAGTTTTCATCTTAAAGCTATTAACAGGTTTTGGGAAACACAAATGGATGTTTAAGGCATAGGAGCATATGAATTATTCATTTCATCACGGTGTGACTGAATGAAAGTGATCATTTGGGTTGGTGAAGAAAATAAATATTCATGATTTGTCATTTAAAGGGGACATATGCGCAGGTTCACACTTGGATTCTGGGATCTACTCGAAGATGTTTACATGCTTTAATGTTCAATAAATACTTATTTCTCATGCTGTTGGTCTGAATATATCTGTATTCATCTTCTGTCTGAAAGGCTTCATTTTAGCGCCTGTCTCTTTAAGACCGCTCCCGGCAAAAAAAGGCCTGCTCCGGTTGGTTGCCCATCTCATAAATAAAGGTGATATATGCCTTTAAACGAATGTTAAATGGCATGTTTTCTCTTTGAAATATTGCTCCATTTTGAAATTGGAACCTTCACAGAACACAAATTATTATCACAAAAGAAAACTGACCAATCGTTGATCACGCTTGGACCATATCTCCAGATCCGAGTCAGATTCCCAGTTTAACATTCGCTCGCAGCGAAGGTGATATAAAAAAAGAGAATGTCAGCCTCAAGAGCAAAAATGGACGGACCTTTTACTGCTGGCCAATTAAACCCCTCTTTATTTTCTGCTGAGGGTATTTTATGTGGAAAAAAACGGTCCCTGCTGAGGTTATTTCCACAGAAAGAGAAATTGTTTGCACCCACGGAATGCATTTTAACACCAGGTCACCGTGTAAAACCCCTTATATTGCTTTTGAATACACAAAAAACCCCAGTGTCCTTCAAGATCTCTCACAAAACATGAAACCATACTTTCTCGCCGCGTCACGCCGCCATTTCCAGTGGCTTAGATTGATTGCTCCCTGCTAATGATTTAATTTTGGCATAATTCAATAACCGCATTCTCCCATGACACCTTCCACACTTATATGGAGTCTGTAATAACATCTTGGCGGTTAGAGGAGTTGGGGGATCTCCGGTGGTTCAATTTAGTGCTAATTCCTCCTGTTAACGCACAAATGAGATACACGCCGCTGACTTCTTCCTCGCTTTGGACCAGGTGTGTTAAGAGAGGGGTGGGGTTCAATCTGTTAATTTGTCAGGCAAAAATGGAGGTTAACTCCCAGCTATGAGTGGTGATGAAAGCCCTGAAATAAATGTGATTTATAGAATTAAAGCAACCTGTAGGCGATTATCCTTTTCATCCCGATTCTTCAGGCAAACCTCGCTGCAGCCATTTGCTTTCCTCCGCAGCGGCCTGGATCGATAGCGGTGATGACGCACAAATGAGCGTGATGCACAAGGAGTCACGTGCAGATTTATAGATTTTTCAGAAAAATATGACATATATACTATAGCCTGCACAAGTCAAACGCCATAACAGTATTAGCTGGCTTGTAAATGATGAAATCGGGCACATTGCATCGTTTTCTGTTTGTTTATCTATCTCAGCATTCAACCCTTGTTCACTTTATACACTCCATGAACTTATATTCTCTGTGCATGCACACTCACACACACACACATACAGGTACAGCACAGAGAGCACCACAAGTAGCTGACGTCAACACTGCTGTAGGAGCTCTGAGAGCCCCTCCACGGGAGCTTTTTTTTTTTTTTTTTAAACAAGCACACCCACACACTGCCAACTTCAGCCTTGCTATTGTCCAAACACAAGCAACCTGTCACTCACTTTGCTCTGGGGAGGGGGGGGATAGTTGGAAAACAATAGTTTTCCAATCATGCCGAGGCCTTTTTTTTTACGGTTCAACCCGGGCGACAAACTTCATCCTCCATCATCGTCCATATCTCACAAGCCGAAATCAAATAATTCTGTTGTTCTTCCTTGTCAGTGCTATTCAGTGGCATTTTTCAATAGGCGCATTAGTATGTCTCCCTCACAAGTGAGAAAATTAGTTTTTCTACCTCCCACCATTTCATTATCTGAGCGATCTCCCAGCGTGCGGTCTTAATTCCTTTAGCAAGGCCCGCGGTTTTCTGCAAACTCCTCACCGACGTGTGATACGAAACAAAATGGGGACGGGAAAAGAGAGGATGGAGAGAGAGAGAGCTAACGAGTGGATTTATTTAATTTTTTTTTACAGTGAATCAGAAACCTGTTAAAGTGTATGCACGGGCGTAGACTGGACCCACAATGCCGTGCACAGGCCGCCCACGTGCAAGCTTTATCTGGCTCTCTCAAACCGTCAGTCTTAGAAACACACACGCACCTCTCGGGGGGAAAAAAACAAAAAACAATAGGGTGTCTAATTGCGAAACCAGACTCGCATTTCTCCCTTTTGCAGAGGATTTGAGTGCGAGGCATACACTAAGGCTATACGGGGCTTTGAATGGTGGTGATTGGAACGCTGGTTCAGAGCGTTGTGTTTGTGATTACAGGGCAGATTGATGGATTGATTTCTATATGCATACATGCATGCAAAGCGGGGGGGGGGGGGGGTAGCATTATGGGAAGTGTAGGATCCACACTGTCTTTTGCACTGATTTTGAGCATTTTTGTGAACTATCCGTCGTGCAACATCTCAATTTGAACGCTCCCTTCTGTAACTGTGACAAGCAACGACCTTCCTCCGCCTCCAAAAACATGCATTTTTCATGCATCGTCACATTTTTGTGTCATTCTGTCCGGAACGTGATGGCAAAATGTGCTGGATTTCCCGAAGCGCACACACCGACATGTCGCCTGGACGGCCTCTAGTTAAATGACTTGACACTCTGAAGGAAGCCATACATCAACCTGTTTGTTTGTTCTTTTTTTTTTTTTTTTTTTTGGCTGGGCGTTGCAAAGGCTCGGCTGGGGAGTCGGGTATGTGCCGTGGTTGCCATTTATCAAACGACAGGGTTACTGCGGCTCCGGATCAACGGGTGCAGCCGCCGTAAAACAAACATACAAACAAAAAAGGGGAGATGTGATGAATACAACCGTGGCTGCCCAGTGGGAGCTGGGAAAAGAGAGCCGGGGTAAAGGGAAGACGGGCGGACAGACAGCCAAGCCGTGACGTGATAAGACTAAATAAAAGCATCAAACGACACACTGTTGCTGGAGCTCTCTCGCTCTCTCTCTCTCTCTTCACAAAGACATAAAGATGCCTCCTTCAAAGCTTTGATCACTTACATCTCCTGGTGAGCATCAGACCATGTCAGCTTATCATTTCATTCTTTTTTTTCTCCCCGTTAAATATGGACACATCATGTGATATACTCCAAATAGACTATTCTACATATGCCATCTGTAGCTCAAGGAATAATTGGTATCCATTTTGTATTCAGGAGTTCCATCTGCATATTAACTCCATTATCTACAATTCAGATTGGACTAGGAGAGGTTGGGAAGGGGGGGGGGGGGGCGATCTCACTAATGCTAACGGCAGGATGACAGGTTCTTGTAATTTCCATTATTTCCATATATGGCAGTAAATCAAGGAACAAATCAGCCACTCAGTGCGAAGGAGGGGGTGCTCTTTCTCTCTCATGTAATTACATGTTCTATATGTAGTCCGCCATATTTAAATGGAACTGCGGCATATATTTTTTGTGTCAGTGCTTGTGGATGAAATGATCAAAAGTTTGATGCGCAAATTCCAACGTTTCAATTTCCGGATAATCTGGCCGTTATCGGTTGCATTGTTTGTAATAAACAACAAATAATAAGAAACTGGATTTCAAGAGATAGAAAGCATTCTGGTTTCATTATAACACATCCAAAAGGATTTACCAAACAAGATACACCCAGACAGAACCCATGAATTTCTAAAAAAAAAAAAAAAAAAAAAAAAAAAAAAATCATAATTAGTCGCCAAGTTGTGTCAGCATGTGTATCAAAAGAGGGGGGAAATGTCCTCACACCAATTAAATAAATAGATTAAATGCCAGCCAGCCAGGCAGCCACAGTAGGCATGTTTATTGGGCAGATGGCATTGGAGTCTGAATCCAGACTGCCCTTTTTAAATGCAATAGACTATTTCTTGAAGTTTATTCAGCACAGGCTGGACAGTGGGAGTGTTAACAGAGAGGCTGATTGGACCAGAAAGTCCAACAGTAAAGCTAAAGAGCTAACGGCGGTGCAGATTTTTTACTGCCGAAGCTAACAGCCGCCATGATGAGAATGAATCACTTTCCTCGACAAATAAAAGTGAAACTTATCCTCACTTTTATTGGACATACCTTCATTAGTCATAATCCTCGGGTGCATGCTAGATTTTAATGCAGATCTCATTACGTTGAGCCCTTGACTGTGCCTTTAAATTTTTCACGATAATGCCATGCTTTTTTCCCACCAATTCAGATGACCTCGCACTTTGGCTTGACACAAACCCGCCGCCGAGTGATCAGCACTCACGGCGACGCCGGCGGTACGAGGGGAGGTGTCGCCGGTTGCGGGTGGTGGGGGGGGGGTAAAAATTTGGTTGAGTGCTGATGAACATTTGAGCATTGCCTGCATGCCTGAAGGAATTCCATTAACCACTCTGATTAAAGTAATCATTGGAGCCATCGGTGCCTGTCAGATGCCATCCCTGCCCTCTCAATTACCCAGATCTCCTTGAACTCAATTGCACACAACATCATGGAGACTGGATGGCAAGCGAAGCAACGAGGCTGCGGATGAGGAATCTTGAGCATGGAGGGGGGTGACACTCGAGCATATGGAACAAGTCCACCCCCTCTATCTGCCTCGGCACGCAGGGGATGGGCCACACATTAGCCTAATTATCATTTATCGACGCTGTGCTTGGGGTCCAAGTCCAAACGCGGGGAAATAAAGTGCATGGGTTGAAAAAAAAAAAACCTCTTGATTAACTCTTTGTGCCAGTTGTCAATCACAATCAGCTACACAGCAGCTGGATGTTTTATCCACAGCTGCGACTCACACGCATGTCCACACCGGCCCATCTGCAGATGATTTTATTCTAAACTTAGACAAAGGGAGCACATCCTCACATTTCAACGTATAAATGTATTCAATCATTCTGTTTTGATTCTAATCACATTTTTTCAAAAACAGTATGTTACCAATGCCAGGCCCTTGTTACTATTCTGTACAAGGCTGGATCATCTACTTGGCATCAATTGCTTTGTCTAATTTTGTGAAATGATTTTGCTAATGTGCACCACTGAGTCACGATGCGACCTGATCAGGAATCAGGCATGACCCAATCGGGAGGGTTTTTGCAATCAAATTGGATACCTTCGATGTTTCAGGTTTATACGACACACAAACTAATGGAGCAAGTTAATATCCTAGTATAGGATGCGTTTGTAGCATCATGCTGTTAAGATTTACCATAAACACTGAACTCTGCCAGCGCCGTCTGATGAGCCACAAAGTTTTTTGCAAATAACCGCTAAAGCAATCGTTTAATTAGCCCGGTATTTTGAGTTTAACTGGAAATAGCCGAGCGACGAGCCAACGCTTTAGCGGCTTGGGCGCGTTTCCCACGCCAAACGCCATCGGATTACGCGTTCCTGAGCTCGGAGCCAAGAGCAAACCCACACACCGTCTTCCCCTGCCGTTTGACGCACGCATTCATCTCTGAACCTCCCTTTTTTTCCAAATACAGATATAAAAATCTCACAAAAATCGGCTTTTTGGGGGGGGCATCATTTCAAATGCAGCGATCAAATCCGACTGGGTGAACAGCTCTAAAGCTTATGAAGGCTATAAATTGAATGATCCAAGAAGGCATAATAAACTGTTTGCCCTTCCCTTGATGCTTCAAGACCTAAAGAGGCCGTTGGCTGATTAAAAGCATCATTTCAACTAGCCAAGAGTCCCCCCCACCTCCCTCCCTCCCTCTCTGTCTGCATACAGCATGCACCCATTACTCGGGACAATCCGAATATTCTCAGAAATGAACATTTTGACCATATTGGCATGAGAATAAATAAATAAAAACCCACGTCGACACTGCCGCCCCATAGGCCACCATTGCTGGGCGACTGCACACATTTCTTGGCTATGATTCACATCCCCCTGCTACATGTATGACACATCCACGGTTACACTCTGTTCCAGGACTCCCAAATGGTGCCTTCTGTTCTCATTCTCCGAAAAAGATCAGACAAAAGAAGGACCCCGAGCAGGCGTGTATCATTTTCCATTCTCCTTTCTGTCATTGGAAATAAAGATTGGAAATATACGCTTATTTTCCGATGATTCTAAATCCACAATGATAGTAATTCCTTCCAAATGAAGACACGAGGGGCAGATTGACAATCGCATTGCCGTGCCCGTCTCTTTCTCTCTCTCTCTGTGAGGCAACATTGGATTCCTAAATGGTGATGCTCAGTGCACGCTGAAAATGGTGGCACAGTGCATCCTTTGCATTTTTATAGACCTACTTTGCATATTGGATTTAAGTGGGTCAAGTGAAGAGCAACTTAAAGTCCAACTGAAATGAAAAGGCACTTTTTTTGGTGTGCTCCCGCCTCGGAAGAAGTGATGTTATATTTTGTGGTGTCATGATGGCAACCCTTTAGTTTTTATTAAGTCACACAACATGATACATTCCCTGTAGCTACATTAGCTTCCCTCCCTAATCCAAACATGTCCTTGTCCTGCACCTTCGTTTGTTGAAAGAGCCACCAAACAAACATCCAATTAGCTGCTCAGCTGCAGCACATTAAACAGCATGTAAACGCACCTTGAACGCCACACGGGCCCGGTTTCCAAGGGTTATGACTCTTTAATGCCACATGGCATGTCGGCTACAGGGGGGGCATGTTTGTTCATGTGACACTGCTGTCAATCAAAACACAGAGAGGGGAGGGGTCACGCCCTCTCATTCCGGCCCAAGACCGAAAAAGAGCATTCCTGATATCGGCCCATTGTTTGTTTTTTTTTCTTCGATTTTTTTAATAATTAGAAACTATTAACAATACATTGAAGAAAACAGTATTGACTGCAAAAAAAGGGGGTGATTTCAGTTGGACCTTGACCAGAAAAATCAAAACAAGCGCTTAAAAGACTCCAAAACCATGCAGTGTTTTACACACACATTTTTTCCCCAAGTAAAGAAACGTATCTAAAAGATGAAACCAATTTTTTTTTAAAAAAAAGAGTGTAAAGAAAGAGAAATGGTTGAGACACCAAACCCTTAATACAGCAGCTGTACGTCTTAATCAAAGTTCATACCTATTGACTTTGTCAGATTGCAAAAAAACGGCATTTAATTTAATTAAAAACTTGAAACGTGATTTATAGAAATGACCAAATCACCGCTTGCCAGGCGGCAACATGGATCTTATGTTATAATTGCAAAGGTACAGACTCAAATAATGCTGATTGATTGTATCCCATTGATTCCAATCTTACTGAGACACTAGGTAGTCTTCCATCCACCAACGTATTGCCATTTTGATTTCAAAATAAAATAAATTTTTGCCCCCAGAGCAGTCTCGTCAAGCTCTCCCAATTCCAAAATTCATAATATCTGAATGTGAAAAACCCATTAGACCGAACCCAAGTAGGCCTCCTTCATATCATCAACCAACCAGCCTCAGTTTCCTCATCAGCACATTATATGAACCTGACATCATGTTTTATTTGATGACAATAACATAGTTTGGTCAATATAGTGCAATAAGTGCAAAGCAATCAAAACAAAATCAGGTTGATAAGAGATAGAGAATCTGCGAACGCTTGTATAAAAATAGGTGTTACATTGATTAAAATATCAGTATTACACAACAGAATTAATACTTCAAATATCATTTATGAATTTTTCGTTTTTGTTCTACATATTAAGAATGAATACCCATATTCATTTTTAATATAATAATCTCCTTTTATGAGAGCTCATCGAAGGCTTACCGGCCTTCCAAATCCAAAAAGTGCAGAAAGCATACAAAGACACTTTTTTTTTTCTCATCTTCTTCAAATGACGCAGTCTTTTTTGAACATTGGGGTGTGCCACTTTCAAACAAAAGCCACTTTTACAATGCAGAGCTACAGTAAATGAACCTACAAACATAAGCCTTTTTCCAGAGGATCATGATATGATGACACAGGTAATATCGATGGAGAATCAAAAGTTTTGAAAAGACATGGCAGATTATATCAATAAATACTTACTTACAGACTACAGCAGAAAATAGTCCGACACAGTTTTGATGATCTGCTGTACAGTGTTTTTTTTTTTTTTGTTGTAGGTTTTTTTTTTTTTTTTTTTGTCCAGGAGTGATTTTTATAAACATTTCTTTTTCTGATTCACAATATACCTTATGTATGGTTATATTCCTGAAAATGAAGCTGGGTAAGATTTACCTGTACACTTACATTTTGTATGTTATTCAATCTTCACCATAGAAAAATAGATTTTGCATCATCAGTTAACTATAGAGCAATATTCTTCATCCGTGTTTCAGAAAGCTGTATCCATTCCTGTAATGTCATGTTTCAGAAATAAGAATAAGATTGTTCGGCACACCCCGTTTCAACTCCTCTTGCTTGTGTGTGTGTGTGTGTGGTTGTGTGTGTGTGTGTTGTGCCAAGGCACCCTATAAACTGAGCCACTGTTTCAAGGAGGGTCAAGAGAGAAAATGCTTCATTACATTAATGATTCTGTTGCTCAGAACTGGCTGAAGGTGGTCTGTTTCTCAAGAACTTCAAGGTAATCGGGCTCAGACTGCAGTTTAGCTTTTAGCTCCAGATACTCATTCCTGTTGGGCTCGACATAAACAGTACTGGGTGCCGTGCCGTAGAGCACTGTTTCTCTTATCCTCTCCGGGTGCAAGAACTGACGCCTGACATCAAAATTTGGGTTGTACGTGTACGACACGGGACCTGTGTACTTGTACTCTAAATTGGCGCCCGCCGGGATGGACGCCATTGACGGATGGGGGGGCTGCTTGTCGTGATCCAGGATGCCTCTGAAGAAATGGTCGGCGTCGGGGAGAGGGGAGGGGTTTTCGCGTGGCTCGATGGTGCTAACGCTGTACGAAGGGCTCCTCATCGTGCTGCTGTCCCTCTCGTCGTCCGGGGTACTCCTGTACGTGACCTTGAGCTCATGGAGGTCGCGGTAGTCCTCCACCGTGTTGCCTTCTCGGGACCTGTATATGGGGTTTTTGCACATGTGGCCCATGGGGTGGGGGATATACTCGTAGACGTGGCCGGCCGGGGCCTTGACTTTGGGGCAGGCGCGGTTGCTGTAGAGGCTGTACTGCAAGTTAAAAGAGCTGACGTCCGAGTTGTTGGTGCTCGTGCGGTCGCTCTGGGACTTTTTGCGCTTTTTCATCACGACGACAAACAGCCCGGCGGCCACGAAGACGGACATGATGAAGACGAGCAGGAGGCTGAGGATGAGGACGGAGAGGGGCACGGTGCTGCTGGGGGTGTTGAACTTCTGCGGCGCGCCAGTGGTGACCACCCGGTCGTCCATGGGCGCCTCCGTTGGGGGCGATGGCGAGACGTAAGTGTCGGAGTAGTCCGGGCACAGCTGCTCCGAATGGATGGCGCGCACGTCCATTCCCGTGTGGCGCCTCGGCGTTTCGCACACCACCTCGTTGACCACGGTGCCGGCGCTGAGCTGCTCCAGCCATATCTTCATCCCCACTATGTCGCAGGAGCAGTCCCAGGGGTTCTCGAACAGATCTATCTGCACCAGCTGCTTCAGCTGATCTAAAACACCACTCACAGGCAGGTTTTGGAAATGATTGTTGCGCAGATTAAGCCTTGACAGGGAGAGGCTGGAAAAGATGCCCACGGGTAAGGTTTTCAGGAGGTTATTGTTGAGGAAAAGCAGCTGGAGATTCGGGAGGTAGCGGAACGCGCCCACATCAACCTCCTTGATTTTGTTGTACTCTAAATAAAGATACTGCAAGTTCTGCAAACCAAAAAACATCTCTCCTGTGAGCCTGTCCATGAGATTACCATTCAAATACAGCCTACGCAGGTTGGTTAAATCCCCAAATGCCCGGTCGTGGATCAGACTTATCCTGTTGTTTCCCAGGTGAAGCAAATCCAATCCAACAGCATCCACGAAATCGGATCGCCGTACCACAGGGATGTAATTTCCAGTGAGATACATCTTTTTAGGATTGTATGGCTTGGGTTTTAGATCAGAAATGCTTTCAATCTTTCTCTCTTGGCAGTTGACATTCAGCCCAATCTCAGATATCTGCAGGTTGCACGTGCAGGCAGCGGGGCAGTCCAAAGGCACAGGAGATTTGGTCTGAAAAGCAATGATGGGGCCATAATTGTAAGGGTTACCACCTGGTATTCGAGACGTGGGCTTTACCCTAGTTCTGTTAAATTGCCGCGCGCCCTTCGAGGAGGACCTAAAAACTGCCGAGGAGGTGGCGGATGCGGTGACGGCAGCAGGCGTGGTCTGGTAATATCCATTGGTGCTGCTCGGGGGCGCAGGCCTGATGTTGTCCTCTAGGGGCCTTCTCGGGCAGAGCTCCTGCTTGGACACCTCATCCAGGTCCCGGCCGTGGAGCCTGAACGGCGTCTCGCACACCACTTCCCCCACCAGAGCCGTGTAGGCGATGCTCTCCAGCCACGCCTTCAGAGCGATCAGCTCGCAGGAGCAATTCCACGGGTTCTCCTCCAGCTGTAATTCCACAACTTTGTCCATGTGCTCCAAGAGGCCGATGTAGGGAAACATCTTTAACCGGTTCCCCCTCAGGTCCAAGTGCGTAAGGGGGACGTTCCGGAAGATATTGGTGGGCAGGGCGGAGAGCAGGTTGTCGTTCAAAATCATCACTGTCAGCTGATGTAGTTTGCTCAAGGCGCTGGGCTCAATGTGGGTGATGTAATTATAATCAATCTGAAGGTATTCCAAACTCTCCAGTCCGGCAAACGTGTCGTCCCTCATGACTTCGATCTTGTTGTTATTCAGGTGCAACCGTTTTAATCCCTGGAGCCCATTGAAGGCACCCGACTCTATCTCCGAGATGTCATTGTTGCCCAAGTGCAGTATGGTCACCCCCGTGTAATTGATGAAATCGTTGACTGACAGCTTCTTGAGGAGGTTCCCCGTCAGCAGGAGGTGGTACACGGAGAAGTGGACGGGGCTGATCTCCGTGAGCCTGATGATGCCCCGGTTCTCGCAGCTCACCGTCAGGATCCCTTCCTTCTCCTCGCACGTACACAGGTTTCGACAGATCTCCCCATAATTGTCATACATCTCGATCAGCCTCAGAGATGATGCAATCAGAAGGATTATTTTGAGGATCCAGATATGCATGTTTCCTGGGAGAGGGTGCCCCAGCTCACTCAAGTGCGGTACCAGTATGAGGTGTCATCTATGGAGGAGGGGGAAAAAAAGGATGGGTTCTGTTTTATATAGAACTCTGACACATGTGTTACAATATATAGTGCTGACAGAGCAGCACAAGTATCCATAACAAACCGGTAAAGACAAGTGGGCCTATTAATGTGTGTTCATTATGCAGATGTGTCGTTTTCAGGATAACAATAGACCCCGATGAATGTTTAACGAATGCATACGTGAAGGATGTAATCAAGTTGATGATACAACTACCCGCGGTGGATGGCCACTGCGCATTTTTGATAGCTCGCCTGAATTCCAATCCATCTTGGGGGAGAGAGGAGGAGGAGGGAGGAGGAGGGGGGGTGTTCGGCATCCGCCGCGTGCACACGGATAGATCTGGTCATTTACTTATTCAATCCCTTTAGAATCCCCTCACGAATACATAGCATTCCTTTGTTTGTTTGCATTCGAATTTTGTTTTTTTACGATTTAATCTTTAACGAAGTCGCGTTCAAATCTCCAAGCAACTCCAAATCTTTCTTTAAAAAAAAAAAAAAAAAAGATTTCTCACTCACCCCGCATACCCCGACGACTTGGTAACAGTGAGGAGGAGGAGGGGGGGGGGGGCTCTCACCACCTCCGTGCAAACATGAGAACGAGGGGGGATCCATCCGAATTGTATGCGTAAAACGATCCCGGGCTAAAAAGATGAAAACGTTTATATACCGGCCATCGGCTGAGAGATGCAGTCAGTGTTCATCTTAAAATCCGGCCTGCGATAGAAAACGTGAATATCAGCCTACAAGGCGACAGTCGCAGCCTTTCTTCTGCCCACGAGCGAGAAAAAAAAAAAGAGAAAAGAAACGAGAGGAGTTGATCAAAGCCAAATAAACGAGTGCTGCTGATCTCATTCTGGTTCTCTGAGCGAAACTGCATTTTGACGTGGAGTAAATAATTCCATAATCAAGCCTTATGTATGGCATCTGCTATATAGAAGGTTACAGATAGTCCCTCTCTACACCCCCCCTCCTCTCTCTATCCCTTTCTCTCCGCCACAGACGCGTGAGCGCGCGTGCACACACGCACGTTCTATGTGTGCGCTGCTTTTTTTCTCTCTTTTTTTAACAGCACAAAAGCCTACACATCGAGCCAGCAAATCCTCCTTAAATATGCGCGTTTTTTTTTTTAAACACGCGTTGACATGCGTCGTTTCTACGCGTCCATCTCATTCGTGTCCGTGAGTGGTCCGTAACGTGAAGAAATGCCCGCCGCCTCTGGATGTGAGAGGGGTAACTTGGAAAGCCAGTGCGTCTATCGCCGCCGGGTATTACCCGTGCACAGGCACCGCTGTTATTATAAACAGATTTTTTTTTAATGTATATGTGTATGTGAGCTTAAACAAAACAAATACATGAAATAAAAAAAAACGCAGGGTTGTTATTGCAATGGCAGCCGCAGACACCTTCCAGCATCTTAAAAAGCGGATCAACTTCAGCGACGCAACTGGGGCTGGAAACAGATTTCAGCACCGCGGACAGCTCCTCGGGAAAATGTCAAAGAAGCGCAGCAGTGGAGGGAAGGACGGGGATGGGGATGGGGATGGGGATGGGGGGGAACAAATAATCATTGTCCTCTTACCGTGCTGATCCCGGTAAACCCCGAAACATCCCGAAAATCACGGCTGTGCCCCGTCTTTTTCCTCCAACCTCAGTGAAAACATGGATTTCACCGCCCGCCCTTCCGTCGGCTGTCACACACACATACACACACGCACGCACAAAAAAAAAGAAAAAGAAAAAGAAAAAAAGACTTAAAGTCCAGTCTCCTCGGTGTTTAGCTCCATAAAGCAGGCATCGAAAAGCACGCATACAGTCTCATTCAGGCCAGTAACGTGACAGCCCGAGCGGCGAAACGGGCTCCGGTGTTCTTCCAGCGGCGACTGAAATTAACGGCAGCATCCCGGAAAAAGAGCCAGAACCAAAGTTCGAACATGGTGAAGAAAAAGGGGCGAATAAAAACTTGGTAATCCCACATCAGACGAGACTCCCGTGCATTTTAACGGCGACTTTCATCCGTGCGCGCCGGCGAAGCGGAGAGAGGCACGGACCCCCTCGTCTGCTGCCAGTGGTTCGGCTTGTACCAGTGTTATGTACAGATCTGCCCAAGGTCTCTTTTGATTTCAATTGCCAGACCGTTCAAATCGACCGGAGATCAGTGGATCCGTTTCCCCGAGCCTCCTCGGACGCACGAATCCGCCTCCCCTTCGCTTCCAGCCCCGCATTGGCTCACGAGCGATCCGATGGATGTACACGCGCTTTATCTTCCCACCAACGTTTCAACTAGTGGAACTTGATGTCGGGTTGGTGCAGACCAGCGCATCCCCTCCAGCCATGGACGTGTTGTGGGGACAATTAGCATAGGATGACGGGGAAATCACGGGTAAAAACGCGTAAATCCAACAATCACGGGGCTGTCACAGCGCGGCAATGAAAAGCAATGTAATGCGTGCAATACTCTTTAAGGGGGTATGGTAATGTGGAGGAGGTGGGGGTAGTGGTGGGGGGGACAGGGAAGAGGGAGGCTGGAAGAAGACCCGTAGAGGGCAGTACAGTGATGATGAAAAAGGCAGGCTTGGCAGGCTGCACTTTGTAATCCAGTGTGTATCAATACAACAGCAACAACCATTTGATTTGTCACTCACAGCTTTAGCTTTTACCAACCAAGCCGGGGGATCAACGCCTTTCGGGAGTCAAGACAACTGGACACGTGGAACTCATGTTTTTCTTTTCTTGCTTCAACACTTTTGAATTCTCCTTGACAAGCCTTTGATTTCCTCAAAGAGAAGCGGCGTATACATTTGGCTGATTCACCCTCTTCGCTATTCGGTCTGAAAAGATGTTCCTTGAGACGGCCTTCAGATGATTTGCGGAATGCAATTCGCTTATCAACATCACGTTGTCCTCGCCAGGCTGTTGAGCAGTCTGGAGAAAACCTGCCTCTGACGCAGTGATTTGCCCGAACAAAAGAATCTTTTTCATTTGATTTTTGGCCCTTTAACCTATCTTTAGCTTAGCCGAGTGGGTTTCCAGGTCGCTTCAGCCAAATCAGGTCAAGCAAGCGTTCATTTGTACACCTCATATCTCCTTAAGTACGCTTCCGAACACACGGATTAAGCCCTATAGTCCCGGAAAACACACATTTACAAGAGATCTGCATTGAAAGAAATGAATGTACTGCAGGATTAGGCTTAATCCAGTTTTGCACCAAATACTCTCGCCTGCTAATGCTGCCATGTTGCTGTAAGCCCTCTGTATTTGACCAAATCGTGGCCCCTTTTGTTGAAAGAGCAAATCAAGGCAAAGCCACAGCTGCCCTCTTACCCCCTCGCTGTGGGACGAGAAGCAACTTTAAAAGCACTTAACGAAAGCCTGAACAGAAAATCGAATTAAATCTAGCATATGGTGGGCCGCCATGTCCAAAGAGATTTCCCACTTAGTCAGTATTGTGTGGTAATAAGTCAACTCTTATGCTCTCTTTAGCATGCACGGAGCGACAATAAGCGGATGTGGCATCCACGCCGCCTCACTCCGAATTTAGCCGCGGAGATGCATTGAATTATCTCAAAGTCTCTGTAATCGTATTAACAGTGGTCTATCCTGTGGGGACGGCCAAATGGGTATCTGTGGGACTCCGGGTGGAATACAGAGACGGGATGCAGCAGGGTGTTTGCTCCCTCCCTCCCTCCGTCAGGGACTCGGGCTGCATGGCTCCCCCGAGAGCCGTCGTGGCATCAAAAAGAGGAGAGCTGTCCTAAATATATTTTTTTGGACCTTAAATGACTTTGTGTGCTGCTGATGCTGATGGGGGGGGAGGTGGATACCCTTGATGAAGTAGCACCTGGGTGATGACGCATTGATATGCACAACTTTTCTAGGTTTTTGTATAAAAGTTTGTCTGGGAATGTTTCCGCATGCATGCTTGGCTGTGAATGAACATGGATTTCTTCCCAGAAGGCTAATGGGTTCTTACAAACATGAACGCCATTATCATAGATCAGCTGCATAAATACACATCATTGTACAAATGGCTTTGTAATAAGCTGCAAATGAAAGTTCACGCTATGGTGATTTAAGCATGTATAGTTGACAGTTAACCAGACTTGCATGATGTATTTTTAAACCATGTCATATTTTTTTTTTTTTGGTTCATTATAAGCTCAGGCGGAGGGTCAAATAGTTGAAATCCGTGCAGTTCTTTTAACATATTTTAGCTCTATGTTATGTTGGATTTGGCAAAAGATTGCCAGAACTTTGGCACGGTCTGGCACTGTTGGCACGGCAACCGCTGGTGCGACTGTGCCAGACGGGCATTATGAATCCAAACAAAGAACAAAAGGTTTAGTCCAGGTACGGTGAGCTCCAACTTCACATAATATGCTTCTCAGGAGTAACAAATGAACTCCCTGTTCTGAAGAATATAATGCACTTTAATCTTATTCAAAGCCTGAATATGGACTTTAGTCGGCACATTTATCTCATTTGTGGAATTGGTTGTGATGGTATTGTTATCCAAGTTGGGACTATCAACTCTCGTCCCAACTGCACCATTGGCGGCTTTTTGTTACATTTCTGGCGACAACAAATCAACTTCCTTGTTTCTTAATATTACAATTTGGAGCAGAGACTCCTGACATGTATTGTGAAACGGTATAATTAACTTGCGAGGTCTCATCTGGCCCTGCTTCTTCCAGAGGCCAATTGGTGCTGCTTGCAATTTCCGTCATAACCCGACAGGTCCACGACAGGTCTCCGTGGGCCAGGAGCCAATCAAACCACTGATAATGCGGAATTAGAAAAAAAAACAAAAAAACATTTGAGTTTGACCACGCAATCCAACTGGCACATTGTCCCCATTGATAACGAGATACAGCGTTTCTCTGTGAAAAATTGCTTTACATCAACAATGACTAAACCCTGGGAGCACCGTTTGGCCCCTGTAATGAAATGAAGGCTAATGAGACAACCAAGGATGGATGGGATGGGAAAGTGAACGTGTTCTCTTGCTATGTGCTGGTGTCACTCCACCAATCATGCCGCTAAATGGATTTGGTCCTTGCAGTTGCTCAACTATCATTGTGACAAGTATATTTAACATAATCCAAATGGATATGAATAATCTGTAAGAATAGTGATGTATCCTATAGATCAGAGGTCCTCAATTACCAAGCCAAATACCCCTTTACTTACATGGTGGAGGGACCCCCCTATTACATATCATACAAAATTATGTTGCTAATTAAACCAGGCCAATAATAATGTGCAGTGCCTATAGTGCCATGTATACTTTGTAATGGTGTGTAGACAATGCTAAGCCATTAAAATAATAATTGCTTCTTTAATTCTATGTTGGCATTTCTATGTCACAACAGGATATTAAACAAACAGAGTGTTATATTTGCTTATTATAGGTTGTATTCATGTTTTTTTTGGACATATAGTTTGGGATCAAATAATTTCAGGGATCCCCTGCAGTAGCTCTGCGGGACCCCCTGTTGACGATCTCTGCTATAGATAGTCCATCCATGCCAGCAGAAACTGCTTTTGAGATAATTAGAGACTGTTAACAAAACAGACAAGACAAAAACAAAAAAAAACATTAAAAAAATCAACATTTATTAGATCCGGACAGAATAAAATCATATTTATTACCCTCATCCGTCCAGCTTTTAGCACATTGCCAGTAAAACAGATGTCAAAATATCCGAAAACAGGACAAAACGAGACTTGTCAGGCATAATGAGACAGCCGGGGTTTAATACGTTTGCACAGATGTTATTGTGAGAGTCCCGCTTTTTCCTTAAAGTTGTCCCATTACCAAAAAAAATGCCACTGTTCTGTTATTGCATCAGGAATATTTGCAATCTGTCGTGGACTGTGACAGCGACGGCGTTTTCCACCTCTGTTCGAGATCTGTCATGTCCGCCGTCGCAGGAACTCCCACGGTGGCGGTTTACGAGTAGTTTGCCAGGTGTTGCATGCGGACATATTGTGTCACCTCGTTAGAGTCACAACCCTGCAAGATGGGAACTTTACAAGTGTATGAAAGACAGCAAGTTGTGCCCTCCCCCCCTCCCATCACGACAGCTGCGGCCTCTCGCTTTTGTCATGATGCTACCTGTCAGCGGCCTCTAATCAAAAGCCCCGGAGCCGACGCTGTTGCATTCATCACAGCTCGGGATGATGTAGAGCTCCGCTGCGAGTCCCCCCCCCCCCCCCCCCCCTCCACAGAGCGAGAGCACACAGCTGCTCTGACAGCAGTGATTGATGGTCAAAGCTGGGACGATGGGCTTGCACAGAGGGCCCTTCCCTTTTTTATTTTTTTGTCTCGCCGCCATGACTTGGCGCGCGAGGGAGAGAGGGGTAATTTAAAAAATGTTGAAGCGGTAACATGCAAACCTAACCAGGGGCTTTAATGATTCAACCTGCTGACAATGCGATAAGTGCATCCTCGCTGTATAAAGCGGCGGATGGGATTGACTTATTAGCTCCCCGCGCGGAGGAACAAAAGCACTGAACCATAAGCAAGTCAAGTCCATTCATTTGACTGTAGTCAGCGAGCATGAAGGCTTTTAAGGTTATGAGTGCACTTTAGGCCTTCATGCACTGCAGGCAACAAAGTATGCTTTTGTAAGTTTAACTGGTCACCCTGTCAGTTAATCATTCTGTCACAAAATCAATCAGTGGCAAGCTAAATCCATGTCAGTGCTTTTAAGATGGCTCATTATTTAGTTCCACTATCGAAGCAGATATAAGGAACAGGAATCGGTTTAAGGCGGCTTTGATTCATCTATATTTAACACTAAAGCGCTGATTGCACAGCAGGGGGTTCCGCAGAGGAAAAACTACCAGGTAGCAAGTTATATGGAAGGCGAGAGAGGGGAAATACCGCCATGGTGACAGGTTTTTGACACGTTGAATTTGAATCAGAGGAAAGCGAAAGATATGCCATGTAGTTAGAATTTTCTCCTTAAAAGAATGCTATATGGGCAGGACATATCTTCAGGTTGTGGCTCAACAGGAGGGTCCAAATCCAACTCTTTAATATATATATATATATATATATATATATATATATATATAATTCTCCCGCTCAACAACGAGTGCAAAGCTTTCCTTGTCTAAAGAGCTTCCATGAAATCTAAAACGAGCAGCGCTAACTGCCACTTCACAGAAGCCCTTTAGGCTAGAAAACAACAGGTGCAAGAGGTGACTGCAAGGTCACATGTGAATCTATATAAGCTGGCAGGCTCTCTTTGTATACCCATTCATCCAAACATGCAATGACTAGGACTATTTTTTCTGCCTATACACCATCTATACAATCATTTCAAAGCCCTTTTGTGCTCAGAAATTGACGTGAATGAAAAAGACCTTCAGACCCAAATACTTCATTTCGATCAACTCCAAAGTTCATCGACGCACATTGTGTGCTTAAATAAGATTCTCATTTTGGTGCCCCCCCCCCTCAACTCTGGCTAATAATTTTTGACTGCACTTTCGTATGTCTCAAATTAAAAATCTGCTGCCGGATGTTCATCTTTGAGCGAATAAGCAAAGGGAAAGAGGGGGCGAGGCTTGCCAATTAGGCAGGCAATAATGGATTTGTAAGTCACTAGAGGAACCATTTGCCCTCTATTTAAATAGTCAGATAATTACAGTATATTCAAAAAATACAAATGAGAATATCAGCATGTACAAATCAATTCAGCGAGTGGGTTTCCTTTATAAGTCTGGCAAGAGAGTCAGGCGGTGATGTGACGTTTCCCTCGAATGCTGAGACGGCACAACGGAATCAATTGGCTCCGACCTTCTGACACAAACCCCGAAACAATACTTCCTAGCAATTAGCATCGTTTAGATGCTCGACTAGGGCGACGTCAACAACAAAAGCGTCCTTTTTGGGGGGTTCAAATCGAAAGCTTCAGGTGCCAGAAATCCAGTCGCTCCATGCTTTGCTGAACAAAATGCTGTCGTCGGGCTCCGTCGCTCATTCTACCGTCGGGTTAGATCTCTCGAGCCACATTAAAGCTTTTGGGTGCACGAGTCTCCTGTTTTTTTTTTTAAATTTGCCCTTGTGCTGGTTTTTACAGACACGGTGAGAAGGCACCGGAGGCTCGGCAGCAGCTAGTGAAGGTTGAAAGATTGTGCGGTGGCTGGGAAGGGCCTGACAGTCTGGGCACTGGATCAGTCAGTGGATTTGGGGACTGGCGGCTAGTGGCCAAAGCTATCCCCCAAGGTGCCCTGACAGAGCAACTTGCTTCACTGGAACCAAGCTTGTGTGTGTTGGTCTGTCAGTGTCTCTGGAATCAGGAATTGTCTGGCCCCTGGTGGACAAATGGCCCTGATGGCCTAAATAGAGAACCCAAACAAGCTGAAGGCTCCTATGGCCTAGAAAAATAAGATTTGACACAGTCAGTGCTGTAGTGACAAGATAACATGAATACATGTGCTTGAAACATGCTTAAATTACACGTTATATCTTCAAACTTATAGGAAAAACAAGAAAATACCATCCAAGTTGAATAACTTTCTACAGAAGAGATTGTTTTGTTCTTGTGTGATTCTTTTGCTCACACTGCTGTTTTGACAGTAAGGGAAAGATATGCTTCTATATCGTTTGACTGACATGTTTGCTTGACTTTCTTCTCCCGTTTCTGTCGACTTCCCTGTCAGAATCTGAATAAATCCATCTATGTATGCTGCAGCATCAGACCATTCTTGTTTGGGTGATCAAGAATGATATTTATTGAATTCCACCCACGGTCAAACCCCAAAATAAAAGGGATACAATATAATAAAAAAGGTATTAAGTGTTTAACACAAATGGGTGCATTAATTGTTTTTCTGATTTACAACTCTTTTATCGTAAAAATGGCTGCATTATAGGGCACTTTTATTGTGCTTTGAAATTTTTGCATACCATTCACATACATTCACAACCAGAGGAGTCGCCCCCTGATGGCCAGTTGTGAGAATACAAGTTTAAGGCACTTCAGCTTCAGCTTCATTTTTCAGAAGTGGATGTTTCTGCCTGAATGGTAAGGTGAGCCAGCAGCTGTAATATACTGCCCAGAATGCTACAGCTATACATAATAATGATGTTTAATATTCAGTTGAAGAAATCAAGAGTGTCAAATATATTGTTAATCGTTAAATGTCCCAGCTACGGCTGGAATCAGCATTATTTCAGCTTAATGTGGATTCCTGCTACAGAGCGTAAACATCATTTCATATCTCGCGGAATCTTTCCATTTTCGTTAAGCAAATGCGAGCAAAACAAATCACCGCATATTTGTTTGTCTCTCACTGAAAATAACCAGTCTGACAAAAATAAATAACAATAATGCAAAATGCAAGGAATCTTTGAACCCGATCATCCTAAGAATTCTCCGCTCCGTAGCAACAGATTAAGTTTGACAGATATGATGAACAATAAATGCAGATTTGTTTTACTTTATAACTGTATTCCTTCCATATGAACTTCAGCAAATAATGAGTTATATTTAGTGTCGTGTTTGTAATAGTCACATGAGTGACGGGGCGGGAGAAGAAACGGTGTTGTGGGGGTTTTTGTGTGAGTCAGGCTATTAACATAAAAACACTCTTTTCCTTCCATTACATGCCTCCACAGTCTCACTTCTCAAGAGTCACTCGCCATAAAAAAAAAAAGAATGCAGTTATGTGTCTCAAAAGCAAGCGTCGGTTTCAATCATTCGGCAAAAGATCTAAAGGGGAGATGGTGGTTCATGTTGAGCGTTTGAATGTCATGTCATTTGACATGTGGAGGGGAATCAGGGCGAATGTCTGTGTATGAGAGAGAGGGGGGGGGGGACCCCTCACATACTTCCAAACATTGCTGCATTATTCATAGCGCCGGACTTATTCTCGTTGTGTAAATATTTAGAGTCGCCCGGGTACACAGAAATCCCACGCCGTTAGGATTTGTTCATTTGGTTTATCGGCTGAAGAAATAGTTTCCCCAGTTTTGCGTGGAACATTGTGGTATTGCTACCATTTAATTAAGTAAAAGTACATAAATACCAGCTCAATTATCTCAAGTGAGTCGTTATGCAGAATGTCTCCTTTCTAAGTTGGAAGTACTTAGCGGGGTCTCTGTATTAAGTATTTTGGGGCATTTTACACTTTTATTACAGTCGAGAGATGCCAGGAAGTAAGGGACAGAGGTGCAACAAAGGCAACGGAAATCAAAGTAATTTGGAATAAAGTGGGGCCGCATATTTAATGGCCATGGTTTCGGAAGTTGGGTGTAAAGGCAAAGCCATGATGAAAACAAAGCGGGTTCAGAGTAAACACCAACTGTCTCCAATCTTTCGTCGACATTTTAATTATAATGTGTCTTTCTGATGGTTTACAAACTGCACCACTCATCAGAGAACACCCCCGAGGGTGAAATTTGGTACAATTCAGAAGTACCTTATTATTGATTTGGGATCTCCCAAAATCAATTCTTACATTATTAAGCTTCTCTCGCCCCTCACTATGCCTGAGAACGGCTCCAACGACATGAATGGGTGAAGGCTCAGCATCCGTCCATCGGGGGGAGGAGAGCCTCGTCTTGGACACACTATAGACAAAGTATGTAGCTTTCAGTCCCTGTAGACAGAACACAATCAGTCCAGAGCAGCTGTTCATCCTGGAAGCTAGGTGGAGGACGGGGCTGTCATGGCGTTCCAAGGCCGGTAGCTGCTTCGACTGTTTGCCGTCACACACACAATGTGTGTTCAGACAAAGAGGCCAGAAAGAGACACAATGACCCCTGGATCGCCATTTGGTGCAAACAAAAAAAATAGAAAAATAATGAAAAGTCCACTTCGACGTGGAAAGTACGGTCATTGGAGGGGTTTTGTATCTTTTCAAACTACACAGGACTTTCAAGGTGGAGGTCTTCGACCTAGGGGTTAGGGTCAGGGGTTACTGTTATGGTTAGGGGTTAGGTGTAAGGGGTTAGGGGTTAGGGTTAGGTGTTAGGGGTTTGGAAATAATGTTATGGTTAGGGGTAAGGGTTAGGCGTTAGGTTTGAATATTATACCAATGCTTAGCTGTAAAGTTTATCTCGAATTATGAAAGCTTAATTTGTTTCACACCGGAAGCAAGATGATAAAAATGATAAAAAAAAAAAAAAATCATATATAAAATACCACATTAAGACACCAAGACCTTGAGGAAATGGAACCTCCACCATTATACTTGATGTGGCTCTGCCTAATCGTCTTCGAGCTCCGTCCTCTAAACCGTTCAGACTTGCATGGAAATGGTAGTAACTCTATCACCCCCCTCCTCCCTCTTTAGTCGTAAAAGTCGTTTTCCTTGAATGGGGATCAGCTGGTGGCAGTCAGGGGACAAGTGACGTCCTGTTGAGGGCAGACCTTGCTGTTCCAACCCCCCCCGAATCACGACCTACGTCCACCTGCAGTTCCATCACTGTTAGGTAGGAGAAAGTACCACTGATGGCCATACATTTCTGATTGAAAAAAAAAGGAAAATACACCAGTTGCCTGTTTGGACAAACTGTCAATCTCCATCACTGCCATTTTGTTTCTGTCCCCGGGTATAAACGGGGGTTAAAGGGAGAGTGGAACGATGGGAGAGAGAAGGCCTTTCTTCCTCCCGGTGGTAATTACATATTGATCCAAGTCACTGAAGATCTAAACGGTGACACTGCATTTAGTTTCATCTTTAAAAAAGAAAGGGAACTTGTCTGTTTTTCTTTTCTTTGTCCCTTTAAATTCTAGAGAGTGAGGAGAAATGATATTCAGCTAATTACATTTTCACGGAGCCGTCCCTCTTCCCTTGTCTCCCGCTTTCAGGTCTCCGTTGTTATGGACTTTACAATTACTTTATAATTAAATGGTGGAGGTCTTTCTACTCTACTGTTTGCAAAGTCCCTGATTCGTTCTATGAGAGAGACTTTTTAAATTACCCAGTCACTCCCTTTCCCCGCCTCTCACTCCGCACTCCCTCGCTCGCTGTCTTTCAGACTTCACTCGCTGTCTGTCCAATGATCCAGAACAGCCTTCAGTGCCCCCCCCTGCTGATGAATTAAAAGGTTTCCTTTGGCATTCGAGGCCTTGGTGGAGGATTCAATGGCAGGAGGCAAATCCCCCCAAAACAAAAATCTTTTCTTTTGAGAAAATGGGAGAGAATGAGCCACTTGTCAAGCCAAGCTGACTTTATTTATTTATTTTCAACAGTGACGGACGTTATTAACACAATGTTAGTGGCAATTGCATCTCAAGGCCACCGGCATTCATGGGAAAAATGCTTTTTACAGGCTTAAACAGGGGAAAAAAATATAATAACTGTTCAGATTATTAAGTATTCGTGTCATGCATTTAGCTGTGGGGCTTTATGTTTTGTTCCAAGAGCTGCTGACCATTTTCATTCAGTGATATCAGCTGAGGAGTGACAAAATGAAAGAAGAGTTCTGCTTTAAATTCAGGTACTCTTTTCTTTTTTCCACCCTTTTTTCTCTCTCCCCCTATTCCGCCAACAAAGCTTGCCCTGCTTGACCCTCGGTTATTGTAAAATTTCAATTCTGTGTTTTATCTTGCACTTTTATTTCGCAACTCTCTCCAGGGTCTGGTTCACAGTCTGTGAACATGTCTGACTCGCCCAAAGTTTTTCCATTGAGCTGACTGAGGTGTTGCATCACAAAGCCATGCACTGTGGATAAGTGGAAGAGCATTTATGCACCCAATTTTCGACATCTCAGATACGCTATAAACTCCGAGACAGCTCGATGTTCTCAAGTCTTTCCTTTTACCAAACGGCATAATATGCATTGCACACTAGCTGTATTTGCAGTATTAGTATTAAAACGGTGGTAATTAATCTTATCCAAAATCTGCTTTGCAGGACTGTGTCAAAGGCAGATTCTGCTAATTAGCTGAATTTGCTGGTTCCCAATAGAAAATGCCTGTTAACAAGACTTCCGATGAGGACTAGAGTCCTACTGTTCTCTAGACCGCATTATCAGTCAATAGGAAATTGGTGGAAAATGCAGCAGTGGAAGGTTAACATTTTGATTCACAACTTTTCAATATCAAAATTTGGCTAAGCAAAGGCCCCGACACGCACGACAGCTCAGGAGATCTAATGCAACTTTGAATTCTCACAGAAGGACCGGCTGGAGCATTCTTGGCCACCGCCAATACAAGAGAATCAAAAGCACTTTTCATTTATTTTAATGTGTGGTGGAAATGAAAAATAGTCCCCCCCCCCCCAAACAAATAAAACAAATAAAGCAACGTGTTGAAGGCTGATTTGCATAAACAAAGTGCGCTACACTCTAGATGTCCTTAATAATGAGAACTAATTATCCTAACTTGACTCAACATGTGTAGCTGCTTTAAAGTAAGCCACCCGTTTCACACATCACAAGAGCAAATATATTGAGACTATTTTCTTTTGCTACTTCTGACATTCACATTAATAACCTCCCAGCCCCGCAGTGATTACTTGATATGAATGTCATTCTAACCTCTGAGTCATGATTCTGCCGGGTGCTTTTGTGTGCGCCTCAGAAAAAGCAACGCCGAAGTGTCTTCCTGAGAGTCTGGAATCACAGCACAATACAGCAACTGCACAAAAGTGCCATAATTTAGTCTCTGAGAACAAAGATGACACCACAGAAGTTAGCATGACATTTTTTATATTTTTATTTTAAGGAGCAATTTTCATAGGCTTCTGGTGTCAAGTAAAGTGCGCCAACAATGATTAAGTGCTCTGGTTGTCAAAAATGTTTCTTGTGAAGCAATCGATGCAGCTCCAGTCAAGTAAAATGGGTTGAACATGTGCTAAATGCTTTGATAACTTAAGCTCGGCGTGGGCTCATACCTTTGCTGCATACTCAGCATTAGCCCATATAGCATGCATCGGAAAAGAGTCAAGTAAGCAGGAGAAAAAGATTTCTTTTGTTTCTGAGAGACCCTGCGACAGGCAAGCAAGTTAAAGAAGCCCTGATTCTCCACCAAAATGAGCGAGGTTCACTGTGTCACCAGCACTCCTTTGAAAAGGTTAAGAGCTTTTCCGAGGTTTTGTGCCATTTAGCAGAGCCGAGGAGGGATGGTGCTAAATTCCCCTTTTGCCAGAACGATAAGTCCAGAGCCAAAAAGGACGGAGATCTATGCTTAGTGATCTGCACTCGCTGGCCTAACCTCCCTTCCACTCGCCCTGATGAATGGGAATAAAGTTATGTATAATATATCAGAATATATTATATGACTCCTGCACCATTCCATAGATTAAAGAGTAAAACAAGATGTGCAGTGCAGAAAATGAAGGGCTGGGGTTCTACTTTTTATCCAAATATCATTAATCAGAAGATGCTTTCTTGTAGGTTGCTTCAAAGTATTGTGTTTTTTGGGGTTTTTGATTCTCTAAGCAGCCAGGTGTGTTGAATCCAATCTGGACAGTCTATCAGGCAACACGCAGAGCAGGTGATGTAGTACAAGTTCCATGGGATAATATTGAGTATAATAAGCGAGAAAATCTGCAAAGTGTGGGTGGGAACTAGATCCAAATCTGGGTTTACCATTTGGGAATAACCCAATGAGGATTCAGTCTGAAGAGATTCCAAGCAGGCCTTATCCTTCTACGACCTCCCAACCCCAAGCTCTCGGCTCCATAATAAGCTGCATCATAACTGAAGGCGGATTCTGAATGTGGCAAATCACATGGCGTGTGGTAAGCCAATGGGGAATACACTCGCAACTAAATGAAACATGTATGTTCGCAAACCTTCTGGAAAAAAAAGGCCACTCTGGCACAAGCAGATAAGGGAAATGAAGTATTTATATGAAGTAATTGGTATGGGGGGGGAGTACTAATCCATCCCATGTGACATGAATGTAAAATCCCTCCCAATATCCCATCAAGATCCTCAAACGCAGTTAATCATGCCCACTGTGAAACACGGATTCGCTTTAAATCCTGCATGGCCTCTTGCAAGCTGACCGTAATGCAAAAAAAAAGAAAAAGGTATTACTCTGCAAGTCTGGCATACGCAGCCTAAATCTGTCAAGAAAGGTTTGATAAGGGCCTGCTTGTATTTTGTCTTCTTTTTTGTTGTCTTCCTCCCCCACCACCCCTTGTCTGGGGAGGGCTCTAAAATAAGAAATCCCTTTCCGCAGATATAATTAATCACTCTGGGAGAACAGGGCGTGTAATTATTTAGGTTACCACAGAACTCTCCAAATCCACCCCCCCTTTCACTCTACAGCGAAGCAAGGCTTTTAGGAGACACAAAACCAAACCAAAACATGGCAGTATTTTTTGCCAAGCCCTGTTTTTGTTCAAAGGGCAAATGCATGATCACCATGTAGACATATCTTAAAAACACTCTGGGTAATGAAAAAAAGGGGATTTCTGTGATGTATTTTCTAGCAGGTGATGTTGATGCTTTCTGGCATTCACAACCCCCTGTGAAAGATTTGAGTCCGGATCAAGAATACACTTCGATTTCTCCAACCAGGAAAGGAAAGCCAGAGGTATTGAGGCTATCATGCAGCCTGGTATTACAGCGCTGCTGACGATAGTAATGACGATGATCGCTGACGTCTAGTGCTGAGTCGAGCAAGTATATCCAGGGAACCTTGTTTTCCCCTCTTTCACACCGCAGGAAGGAGACGTGTTGGCGAACTGTGGCGGGATATTTGTTGAGCATGAGTGAGATAGTGTGTTTAAAAAAAAAAGGCTTGCCTCTCCTTTCCTCCGCAGCTGCTTTCGCAGGCAATTATACACCCTCCCCCTCGCTGATAAAGAGTTCAGCATCAGTTCACGAAAAGATTAATACGGTACGATGAACGCACCCTTTGGAATGGTCCCGGCCGATTCAGAATTAGCCCGATTAGAGGGGACCTCAGGTAAAATCCCGCTGTAGACGAGTCCAGCGGCCCATAGAAAGTTACTATTGTGCAGCGTCAGCGGGTTTGCGCCAAGCGGCCAGAAAAAGGGGGGGGAGGCAAGCCAGCGATGTGAGCGCTGCCAATTGGATAACGCGGGTGTCCAAATGAGAGATGGCAGCTCTTGTCAGGAGTGTGATTGAGCCATGCTTTCTATAAAAGGAAAAGGGGGGGTAGATGGTGTACTGCCTGCAGAGTATGATGCCCAAAAACAGAGGGAGACATGAATATGAGTGTTTGAAACAGCCAGAAGACCCAAACATGCATTTCGCTAATTTTCCTGATGAGCTATTTGATTAAGGAGGTGTCATGTTGCTGTAGTCTTAGCTTTCTGTGATGTAAGAACGGCTAATGTGGATACAAAACTGTAGTGCAGGACTTTTCAGAGAGTATGTCCATGCTAGTGCCCAAACAACCCATGAATATTTGTATCCACAGGACGCCAGGCAAACGTTTTAAGACCGTATCAGTGTGTGGGTGATTTTAATAAATGCGGTGTACATTAGGGTGCGTTTCTTAGCCGTTATCATGCCTGTGTGCTATGGAAACATAGATGCAAGTCCATGCATCCGCCTTTGCCCCATCTTTGCCTTTCATTTCTCGCCCACACGCGGTCTCAGCCCGGTGCCGACTCTTAAGTGACTAATACTTTAAAGTTCCCGTAGCCAGGGGAAAGGCTGTCAAGCAAAATTATACGTTGGAAGGATCTTTCATCGCAGCGAATGTTCTCGCCTCCCCCCGGCAAATGACACAAGTTTGTGGTCGAAAAAGTTTCACTTTAACATTGAGCACGGCATAAAAATGCTGCAATTTACATACATTTCCACAATTTGTCTTGAGTTTCAATGTATTCTCCCTCGTGATGGGACGAAATGTAGCATTCAGAACTGACAGCAGACTGCTAGCATTGGTGTTTTTGACCTTTAAATATGCTGCGACCTTTACACACATCCAAACCTGGGAGCTGCTCCATCATAATGACCATCTCCTGTTGGCCAATGAGGAGTTTTAGAGAGGCAAAGAGGGGTGAGCAGCTTTGCCAATGTGTACCTTATAATACCTTTTTTTGTGTCCAGATCTGTTCAGCGTCTTAAGTGATGAGAACCAGCAACATTTCAGAAAGAGCTGCTCTATTCTGTTCTATTCTACACTCAAAGGTTCAGGAATCTGCCATAGAAAATACTGATCGTCAAAAATAAATAAATTGGAAGAACGCATCTGCTCAGACCTGGCTCGGAAAACACGATCAATACGTCTCATCAAGTCGGCGCCATGTATCAGCCGTTCTGGTCATGTAAGCCATGCGAGAGGGCGCAGTGAGGCGATGACAAGATGTTAGGTTGGCCAAAAAGCGAAAGGTCAGAGGGAGACAACGGCGGAGAGAGTGAGTGAGAGAAAGGCCTTGGCAAGGGCAAATGGATGAGAGGGACACATGTGAATAAAGGGGATGTCATAGTCCTCGTAAAAATAGCAATGGAGGACGAAACGACAATATGCTCGATCTTCTTTTATAGGATCGAGTGTGTTGGAAAGGTGAACCCGAAGGCGGTTGCCGTATTCAATACCCCCGCCAGTGTTATTTTTAAGGTCTCGGCCTTGGTATCCACAGATTATCTTACAGGTGAGCAAGCAGAGGTTGGAAAATGAGATTTAAGGTCACGACAAAGAGTCCTCGCAATAAACTTGCACTGCTGAGAATGAAACAAGATTGTTGATGGTTCTCTGGGGGAGGGAGGCGCGAATATAGTGTTACAATTACAGATACCGAATGAAGAGGAGGTTCGAGAAACTAATCTATAGAGATCAGTTTTGCCGTTTCATTTCATTGACTTTCCTTGTTTCATTGACTTTGACTCAAAACTCCATAACGCAGTCTTAAAATAGGCTTTGCATTGAGTTGAAGGAAACCTGAGCCTGAAATCGGAAGGACAACATATGGCTCCTGTCTGTCATGGACACATCAAAAAGGAATTCTTAAATGGAAGCTCCCGCTGCTTGCTTTTATCAACTTTTGGCATGTAAGGTTTTTAATTATTAATTAATTTGAAAAGGACTTAAGACAAAGTTTTTTCCCGATATTTTAAATGACGCTTTCTTTCTTTAAAGTTTATCCCTGACTGACAATTAGATTAAAACCTGTATAGCTCTCCTTTTTTTCCCAAGCATGTGAATTGCTGGCAGGATGTGGTGGTCTAATCAAAAGCACTGGGCAGGCTTGTGTGCTTTCGGGGCAGCCCCAGCCACTGTAACTGACAGGGTACCAAAGAGTCTTTGGCAGGTCCGCTCACCCATTCACAGCAGCTCTCAGACATCCGACAGCCTGGGAAACAAACTAGCCGCATTGCCTTCTGATGATAAGAACCGAAATCACATCAGGCGGCGGCGAAAAGGCCGATTGTGCTTTTTTTGGTTGCTTTGCGATAATTTCTCTTCCCGTACAGTTTCTTTGATGTATCACATTCTGCGTATTCTAGGAATAAAAGAGGTGCAATGATTGAAGTTATTTAAGGGAAAGGGAAGTTCAGGAAGGCCACTTGGCTGCCACTCTCAACAAATCGTCATTTATACACTTTCAGTAAATGTTCCCTCCTCCATCTTTTAATTATGACATCCTAAATGTCTTAATAAAAAAATAGTGTTCAAAACAATAAAAAAGCTTATGGCAGGAAAGAGCCAAGATGCGATGGATACTGTGTTGGAAAATTGATTTACCCCACGTCTCAGTGGGATTTCATTGAATTGCTCGGTTTGGAAAGAGCAGAGAGACGGGGAAAAGGGTGTGTATTATTTGAGATTTATTTCTCCCCTCTATAACACTGTGGGTGAATTTTCTCTGCACACGAGAGTTTGCTCGTTCATGGAACCCCGCTTGCCGATCGTGGCGTCTAACCGAATGCTAATCGAGCACGTAAATGGTGACACGTTACTCCGAGTGGAGTTCAAGTCCTCGTCTAATTTGTTTTAGCATCCGAGTGGAACAGAGTTTAATAGGCCTCACTTGCAACAGCTCATATGCGGAAATTAAACGCACTTTGTCATGGACCCAATGTGTTATTTGAGGTACAGCGGGCCTGATTTTAAATGATTTTATGTATGGACAAAGAGCTCACATGATCATATTTGTGGATTGTAGGTGATGTGCATTTGATTTCTCACTTTGCACCCTTCTAAATCTCTTCCTCATCGTGCCATTTGGAGTCGAGTGATTCATTGTTTTTGACGGCACATGTAAAGGGTCTCCAACGATCCGTTTCGTAAATGTGCAACTTTATGTTAATTCTTGGATTCGGATTTTAAATTTAATTCTTACATGCATCACCTGGATGTACTTCCCACTACAATAAAATAACGGGAGATGGCGATATGAAAAGGACCCCCACCCCCCCTAGCGAGGGATGTTCTCCCCTGTTCATGTAACCCCTCCGGGTGTCATCGCCGAGGGTTGTGCCCCGCGGATGTCAAAATGCCATCCGCAGCACTTCAGCGAGCATCATTCTGATGCCAGAGGAGGATTTTTAATTATGAATTGACCTGTGGAATCCTAAGGAGGTGAGAGCTAATATAGTGAATTGGAACAATGCTCGCCCTGAGGGGGGGAAAAGAAGAAGCAGCAAGACATTACCTTACGCCTGGAGAGGGACGTGGGTCTGTTGCAAATACCTCAAATCAGCTGCAAAAATGTCCAGGACATAAGCCATATATAATAGATCGAAACAATATGTTTATATATTGATACATGTGAGTCAGATATTGGTAGTTATGGATTCAAGAGCTTTAAGTAACTGCTGGCATTTCAATATATGTTTAAAAGAAAAAAGAGGCCAAACTATTGTGTAATTTCCTGCAGAACTCTCTCACAAATCTTCCTACATATTAACAGCATTCAGTTATTCCCTGCTGAGAGGACATAATGAGACACACCTGTTCACACTCTCCTTGATTGAGCTGCTACAGCTCCTTCCAACACATGCTTGAAAAATCAGACACGGTCCAATAGATAAGGGATCAAATAAACCAAGACCACGGGTGAACAAAACAATCAACAAAAAAATATGGTGACGGTTGAGGTACAGGGCTTGGTAAAAAATAACTGAATAATCATTGCATGTGGCTGGTAAAAAAAATATTTTAGAAAGAGTTAGACAAGTACAGAGAGAAGATGCATATGAAATGTGAAATGCTCCTTTAAAAAAAACACATTTTCATGTTTAGAAAATTGCGTATAATTGTCCAAATCATCCATTCCAAAAAAAAAAAAAAAAAGAAAAGAAAAAGCTGCCTATCAGCTGTCGGCAGAGACACCTTGTTTTTAGCAGAAGAAATCCTGGTCGTTTCAGCTCTAATTTCTAGAGAGGCTTTTTAAGCTGCCAGAGATTTGCAATGCTCACAGGTGTGATTGTGTTGCAATCGTCACTCCGGCGGAGGAGACAAAGCCAGTGGCTCTTGGCACAAACACACCTTCCCACTCAGTGTGTCCTCCAAGGCTTCGCCCGCTTAGCACATCCAGGCCTCGCCATTCTCTACCTGTATTGGCCCCACTGTGTGAGCGAGAACAATACACACCACGGCTCCATGCTGACAGCAACAATGTCTTTGCACGGCTGCAGACTGCAGCCGGCGGTGGTAATGGCTCGGCTGGAGCAACCGGTCCCTCACTGGTTGATGGGATACATTTTCCACACTTGCCTTTTACACTGATGGGATTAACGACACACGTGAATGGAGGTGTTGGGAACCGTTTTTTGGTGATTCTTGGCTGTAAAGATGTTGGAATTGTTGACTGTTGGTGTCTGAGGATGTTGACATGGCAACTCCTCCATCAACTTGGATAATGGGTTAGGGTTAAGTGGGGTTTAACAGCTTTCTCATCAAATCCATCTGTGGAGTAATACAAATTCCTTTGCCTTGCATTAAGAATTTTAGAGTGTATGTTTTTAATAATAATAATACATTTGATTTGTATAGCGCTTTTCAAAGATTCTCAAAGACACTTTACATATATTGCACATATTTTTAGTGAATCAAACAATATCATGCAAAGAAGCTGGGTTTCCTGATGCCTGTGGTGACTTTGTTCCACAGCTCCAGCACAGCATTTTTATTTTTATTTTTATTTTAAATCTGCAAAGACCCTTTAAATCTAGAGTCAATAAATCCAAATTTCAGGAGGTGTCAAACATATGCAGTATGTGCGGTTTAAAGAGTGTAAGTGCCTTTTTGTTGCTTTGTATTATAAAGTAAAACTCAAATAAAACTGGGTCCTACACATTCTTAAAGCTAGGGTTTGCAATGTTACACATCATCGTGATTAAAGCTGTACACTGGAGACCAGAAAGTTAGATATTAAAATATCCATTTGATTTATATATTGTTGTTGGAATGTAAAGCCAGTTTTAACAAATATTTAAAAAATGTACATTCACAACATTACAAACCCTAGCTTTAAAGAGTGTAAGTGCCTTTTTGTTGCTTTGTATTATAAAGTAAAACTCAAATAAAACTGGGTCCTACACATTCTTAAAGCTAGGGTTTGTAATGTTGTAAATGTACATTTTTTAAATATTTGTTAAAACTGGCTTTACATTCCAACAACAATATATAAATCAAATGGATATTTTAATATCTAACTTTTCCTGGTTTCTCCAGTGTTTCCACCCCCAGCTTTAATCACGATGATGTGTAACATTGCTGGGAGTTTTCTTGGTTTAATTTATTCAACGCCCCGCCGAAAGATCATTCTCAAAATACCAAGAATGTTTTTAATCTGACATAAGCTCATTCAAGCACATATGAAACAGTTGTCACAGGAAATGACTGATTCAGAAAAGTGTTCCTTGAATGGCATGAGTCTGCCCAAACACTGTTATCCTGCCTTATGCCCCACAGAATATTATGACAATCCAAACTACGCCAATCAGATTGTCATGACACCCACACAATGTGATTCCGATGATTACTTCAGCAGTAGAAATGTGCCCTGATTAAATCTGCATCGACATTGAAATATCAACTCATACAAAAAAAAAATGTGCATTCTTCGTGAAAAGACAACCTGTCGCTGGAAACGCACTCCGAATCACTCTCCAGAACTGTTTCCATGACAACTCTACAATGGTGTCTACAATTCAAAGGGCCAGTTGAGGTAGATATTACAGTCATGGGTATCTTAGACCTTAACAAAAAAAAAAGGCAGACCTGAAACCAATGGTGCTCTTTTTTTTTTATATATGTCCAGGTTTGACATCAAGGTAGAATTCCACAATCTGTTTCCTCGGGCCCTTCCTTTTCCGTCTTTTGTGCTTTTTGTGGCAGCTTTCTCAGCGCTCTTTTTGTTCCCCTAAGGTTAGCCGTGAGCAAAGTGGCTTTGCTTGATGTTAAGTATTTCCCCCTCTGGAAATATACCAAAGTTTCAGCAAGCAAAGGTGTAGAATATAACATGATAAAGGTCCTGAAAGTCTACTCAAATGGTCCAAAAATTCATTTCGATCCGCTATGTTTCTTTGCAACCATCCTTTCATACTTTTAAACAGTAGCGATGGTTTATTTGAACTTTGCCGGCATAACCGTGCAAATTAGACACACACCAAAGTTATCCCTGAGCAAAAATCTGCACTCTTTCATATTTCGTCGTTATCTTAATAGACTCTGGTGGAATCAGAACTGCTCAATCAAAATGCAATCTCGCCGCCCCATCTTGGAGTTTTTTCTTTGAATGTGATTTCTGAACATTTACTCTCCAATCTAATCTCTCCACCATTCCCCCAGCTTAACTTCAAGAACGTGTCAGAAGCACATCAATGCAATGAAAATGCATAATCTTATATAACCGGTTCTTGTTCTTTTCACCAACAGTATGGTGAGCTTTTGGTAATGCTTGTTCCTTCTTTTAGCCAGGGAGATAAGTACGTTTCTGGCTGCCTCCCCCCCCTCTCGCTGCAAAGATATCTGGGACATCTGTTTGAACACACTTCCCCAAAGGGGTTATACAGTGTGTGTTTGTGTGTCAGCTTCCAGGGTGTGATAAAAATGATGTCAAGAAAAAACAGGCTGCGGAAAAGACTTCCACCGTTTTATGTTCCCAGTAATGAAAGGCTCAAACACTCAACCTGACTGTGCTACCCGAGCCCCAGAATCGGGTCTGTCATCGGACGAAAAACATGGGGAATAATAGCGGATGTTCACGAGCTGATGTTGACATAGAAAGACCTAGAACTTTTTTTTCTGGGTCGATGATCAAATCAAACGCTGTACTCCTACGGCAAGTGTTTTATTGCTGCTTTATTCCAGGCTGCGTTTTTTTTGCTGAGCACGCTGTTTCGGCTTGAGATCCAGTCTCTTGGCCTTGGTAGCTGAAATATCTTGCATTTGCTGGTAGTTTGCTTGCCGCCGCCGCTGCATTAATTGTCCAAATGTCAGTGGGTGGACACTTTACCTCCGAAGAGTAAGCCTTAAAAGACAGAAACCTCCAGACCTTGCAAAGTAAATTGCCGAGTCATTTGGTAGTCAACAACATTCCGTGCTATCATTTTGTATTATTGGGGGCTGCATGGTGTCTTTTTTTCTGTTTACAAGCTTTTAGAACATCGATATCCAATTCCGGGAACAACGCCTTTTTGGAGCTTCCATTTTAAAATCAAACACATAATAAGGGTTCGACAAATGCTTTGGCATCCCAAACACTATGATAAAGTCATCTGAAAACATGGCATAGATTTGGAGGACACAACGGATCCCCCTCAAAATTCAATACCTCTTAAATCTAGAGAGAGAGTGACAGTGGCATGATTGAAAAACATGTGGAAACAATTACTAATGAGTGCACCGGCTGATGATGTGCGTATATGCTGATTATTTGGGTCGGAAGCTGACGCCTCCGTGCTGTATGCAAATTGGGGCAATTCGGTGCATGCATTATGAATATTGACTGTTATTGCTCGTGCGCAGATTACAGATGAAATGAGATTTGTTGTGTTTATGTATCTGGTGTGTGTGTGTGTGTGTGTGAACCATAACTAATTCCCTGACTGAAATTACCCCGGGAATTCCTAGGGTTAAATTTATCTCCGAAAATTACACGTAGCGGCAATCTATTTCCAGGCGTAGCACTTCACGGCTTGTTGTTTTCTTTTGTAAATGTAGGAATTATGCATCAAAATAAGTACAATCTGTGATGTAGTGCCCCATTATGGTTTAGGAAAATGTCATCTTGGTGAGTCAAAACATTTCAAAAATGCATTATTGAGTTATTATCATTTGCCCCATTATGCGTCGAATGTAAAGTTACCAAAACATCTAATTTGTTCAACTTAAAACTAAGTTAGTTTAATGTCAGTTTTGTTTGCCTATTATCACCTTTTGTGTCTTCTTTTTTGGGGGGAGGGGGTGTTCCTGCATACAAATCAACAGCAGTGCCCTTCAAGCTGCGTGCAAGATGCAAAATTGTATTTTAATGCCAGGTTGGCAATTTCCACAGATCGGTACAAGCCAGTGTGATACTGGTCCTTGGATATCAGACACTGTAGGAGGCATGATATGATATAGTGTTGATACACAGTATATGTGAGTGGGTCTACTCCCTGGGTGTTCGTGTTTACATGCACCACGTGTTCCTCATTAAAATGGTCATGTAAGCGGTCCAATGTGTCAATCCAGGAAATACCTTTAGAATTCCGATCTCGCTCCCCCCGCCGAGCAATTCAACCAGGTCACAATAGAGAGCGTTCATGCCGTCGCGGCTCCATGACATATAGAATGTGTGAATGTGCCTGCAGGTGCTTTCCAAAGCAATGTGTAAACGCCATTGAAATGTTTCTTAAATTGAGCTATTGTGCCTGGCGTCACCTCTTTCAGAGGAGCAGATAGGAAGATGAATGAACTAATTCCTTTGCATAAAGATACAACATAGAGGCTTTTCAAAAAACTTTTTTTTTTTTAAATTACAAATGTTGCATTAGGCGTTGAAAAATGTCATTTTAAGGTGGTCCGTCCAAGTAGTACGAAGGTGGTGGGGGAAGGTTTTAGCGTGAGACAATGATCTGGCAGCATTCAAGCTGCGTTGTTTCTGCAAGTAGATTGCGGTTATTATTTTATAGAAGGTGTAGGAAGTGGAAAAAAAGGATAAGAGCATGCATGCTACGTACGAGCTAACAGCAGTTATTACACGATTCCAATCCCCCGTATTTTTACGGATGTTGTTAAATCCCAGTGTGACAACAAGCAACGCTGGTTATGGGCCCATAATGTCACCAATATGCGGTATTCACCTTACCCCACCCAAGCAGGGAGTGTTTTCCCATTCCATTAAAACCTCGGGGGGGGTACATCCTTATCTTAGCACACACACCAACGGGAAGGTCAAGCGTAAGGTGACCTAGCGAAGCAATGGGATGAAATTACGGTCCTTACACAGCCGTTGGCCCCGTGCCCGGTTCAAAGCGATTGTCCCTGACATTGTGCGTCGCAGAGAGGGATAGTTTGTGAGAGAAAAGTGGGGGAGTTTCACCTGCATTGAATATCAAGTAAATGAATCATTTTTTTCCTGCGGAGGGGGAGAAAAAGGAGATGGCGAAATTAATCGGAGGAGCCAGCTGTCTTTGTACCCCCGTGCACTTCTGCTGATGATGTATTCCAGTGTCTGAGAGAGGATGGGATGAGTAAGTGAGAGCCTCGTTGCTAATGTTATCCCCACACAAAGAGATCTGCTTGTTGGGAAGGGCAGAAGGTCAAATCACTTCACTTACCTCGGATGACTGTTGGATTTCAGCTGCTTTTGAGGCGAAAATCAGATCTTTCTTCTTTTTTTTCCCCTGCTGATGTAATGAGGTAATACTGCTTTGCCAATGGAACCCCAAGTGTGAGATTTCCGTCAGGCCACAGTGGATGCTAGTCAAAGAGACTCCTCCGCCTCCCCTATGGTGCAGTGCACTCCCATCTGCCACACATATTTTGTTGTCAGAATATCTCAGGTGGGTGGATGGTCAATAACTTCACAGTCAAAGTTGCCCAAAGCCTTTCTCATGCATTCGTTGACAGTCTTCCTGTCAAAATTGACCTTCCCCCGGCTGTCCGCTTCTCCACACTCGCCTGCTCCTCCATGCAGGGATATGGAATCACCACGGTAGGAAACTACCTGGAGCTGGATCGATGCCTTTGTCATGATGGATGCAAGTTCCTACGCCAGCGTGGATGACCCAAATGTCACTCTTGAGTTTTTGACAACTCTGCAAGGAACACGGGGTAGGGCACCAAAACTCAACTTTCGCATTAAGTCTGGAATTCTCCCCGAAGTTCTGTTATGCCCCTTCTTTGGTAAGTTACTGTTTTTGCTCCTTGTCACTCCAGTTAATTTGGAATGATTGCTATCAGAAAAAGCACATTTCCTCATGGTGGTCATTAAAGTTCCATGCAGTCCGAGCTGCACTAATAAAGCACCGAAAGTATCCTGACTATGTATGTAGGAGGTGTTATGTCTTACCTTAATACTTGACATTCAGTATTCTATGTGTTCTCGCCAGCAAGGACACATTCAAAGACCGAACTTTCCCCAAGAGCTCGGCATGTCCAGCAGTCAGCTTTAAAAAAAAAATCCTGTAGTAACATCACTTCAAACATGCCTGCACCACTGAGCTGATGGAGTCAGAGCAGAAGTCAAACTCACAGAAAGCTTTAGATTCTTTGTATTATTATTGAAGAGTTCTGAATATTCAGTGTTTAGCACATCTTAAGTGATCACAGGTGAATTAGAGACGCCTTGGAAGGTTTGACTTTATCTTTTTCCGCGGTGCCCTACCGACATTCTGGGAACTTCTAAAAACAAACTCTCATTTCTCATTCCTCTTTGCTGAATTCCATTACGAACCGGCATGCACAGGAACTGCAGGGACCGACTTTGCTGTCTGGCGGACTAACTTTTTTCTACTTGGTGTCTTCCAAAATACATATTTATGGCTACCTGGGGTTTCCAGTGATTGGTGTGAATACAAACAAGCCATTAATCCTTGTGGAAATGAAAAGGTTCTGCCGTAAAATGTCATGCATATCTGAAAGAAAGGACGGGGCAGTTCCCTCCCTTGTCACGTTTGTGTTACACCCAACCATAGCAAGCTCATGTCCGTATGCAACGTCCAGCCATTTAAGTCCTGGCTTTGACATGTCTAATCTTTAGATTTGCCAAAAAAATGCAGCCCAAAATAACTCTTTCTAGAAACGCCAGAGGGGGGAGTGGTGTTATGTGCTATCCAAATTAATTTCACAGGGACATTTAACAACTTGACGGGTACAATCCCACACAGCGCGAATGCTATGCGCTTTTATCCAGTTTTATTTACCCTAAAGGCACATTGGTCAGGCTGCGATGCACAAACACACCAATAATAATGTTATATTTGGTTCCCTTTACCATGTGTCGCACTTTGCATACCAAATAAGCCGTTTAGAATGATCCATCCGCTCCCTCCTGCTTTTATTGCCATGTGTCTGATATCATCTGTCGAACTCTTCCGAAACACTTGGGTAAATGACCTTTAAATTCAATTCTCAGACACCAATGATGGCACCCGCTGCTGTAGAGCAATTAACCCTTTTTAAATGTATTTTCTAAAGTAGGATGCGTAGGGCATACATATGTCGTAGTACTCAATACCACAAGCACATTACATTGTGCTGCTTGGCAATAATGACCAGCCCTCGTCACGAGCGGATGATTTTTAATCTCGGAGCTCTATTTTCGCTCCAGTAGGTCCACTTGAATGGTGAATTAGAACAGGGTAGTCCTAGTATTTCTCTATTGTAGCCCTCGAACAGTAATCATTTTCAATGTGTCACAGGCCTGGGTACTTCCAGGGAACAGTTTAAGGGGGGAATGTAAGGGTGGGCGTTTAACCATTTTGAAAGGAATATCCCCTTTTTTGTATGCCGCCATCTCATTTTCCATTCCCATTAAATTGCTTTGTTTAACAATATAAATACTGTATATTCCATCAATCTGGACTGGGTATCTTATCTGTCAGCCTTGGGATAGTCTAGCGACCTGTCCAGGGTGTACCCTGCCTTGTGAATACAGATAATGGCGTTAGTAGACAACAGGTGTCTTTCTTCATATCATGAATCCCAACCTGTGGAATTATTGCAACCTCAATATTCAGCAGCATTCAGTTAAGCATGGCAAATGCATCAGGCGGACTTCTGTATACGCTTGATTACGATCCAACCGTACCAAAGTTCTGGAGCTTATTTGCATGACCTGTTCCTCTGTGAGCGCGCTCAGTGGAGGGGGGGCAGGAAGCGCAGATGAGCCAACGGAGGCAGTCATCTGAATGGCTGCATGAAATTAGTCAGGTGTTGGCACAGCATGGGGCATATCAATAGCACCCCCACCCCCACCCCACCGTCCCCTCTCCAGTAATGGTGAAGGAAACAAATGCATCTCTAAAGACTCATCATTCCACCCAGATGATGTTGTTTGTCGAACGCCTAATGACTGCGTCTGTGGGCGCATGCTCAAAATTGCATGTGTCTGTGTCAAATCCAACCTGTCTAAATTTAGTTTGCTCCTTTTCAAGAAAAGAAAAAAAACCCTTCAATGTGCTGCGCCGAACACAATGCAGGCTCGTTTTCCACATCCTGCCAGGCACATTTCAACGTATTCGTTACACTTTAAAAAAAAGCAATGTTGGCATCTTCATCAGTTCTATATGTTCTCCCCCGTAGGTGAAGCCATACGTGGGTTGTTTTCAGTGAAAATCCATTTTTATTCTAATACTCAGTTACATGTGTTGATTGGGTATCGATCAGACCACTGTAATTGGGGTCATATTTTTTATTTTTCCATTTGGTACACTGTGTGAGGTGCACAGCTTCACCTAATAAACAGTGTAGCCTTTTCCTGAGAGATAAGAAAATGGAGAGAAAAACATGTTTTCAAAAGACAGGATAAGGGATAGGGATGGCTGTTGACAACAGCTGGCAGACAATGATGCATCTCCTGAAAGTCTTCATATCAAGGCTGATGGATGGTGGAAGGGGGGTCTGAGTGGCAGCCATTCTCCATTTTTATCTGTGTCATGAGAAAGCCCATTTTTTAAACCAATCCACTGGGTTCACTCTCTGGTTCACCTTGACAGTCAAAGGAGGAATATTCCATCTCATGATGACTATTTTTTCAGAAATAAGGTCCCGTAATGGTTAACTGGGTGAGACGTTCGAGTTGGAACACTAGTTTTCTGTCCTTTTCCCTCTCCCTATGGGTCCATGTTTAATCCCCAAAAGTTGCTTTATTTGGCTTTTTAAATTATCCAGAGCGGCAGCGGTTTTCTCTGGTTAATTTATGGGATGGCAATGTTTTTAATGCATTGGTTGAGCAATGATGGAGTTAAAGTGGATCGTCTTTTTTTTTTTGTATCTCTTGTGTAATATTTTGGCTTTGTGGAACACCCACTTGACGCTGCTTTGTGTGTGTGGTAGATGGATCTGTGCGTTTTGAAAGTTTTAACTTCAAGGTCCAGTGTCCAACGCGTTGGTGTCACACTGTAGTTATTATAGCAGACGTGAATATCAATTGGCCCTTACCGCAGCAGTCGTTTTGACATGTCAATGCAGGGTAAACGCAGGTGTAATTAATAACCTTAATTATGGCCCTGTTCCATTTAGGTGGTATTGTGCTCGCTGGCTCAATGGGAAGACTGTGACATGACGTGACCATGATTCATTTGATCAATTACACCTGTCCTTACCCTGCAATTACATGTCAATATAGCTGCTGTGAAAAGGGCCTTAGGAATATCTTTGATGAAGTTAAGTGGCTAAGGGTTTTTTTTCCCCTCCAATGACGTGGTTGGTTAGATGTGGACGCCAGGACTCTGACGGCAGAGTGTAGGGTTGTGTCCTGTGTTTGTCCCCCCCACACTCTCCTCTGTGTTTGTAATTACCTCTCCACCGTGATCCCTTAATACCTCCTAGTGGGCAAAGACACCTCCAGGGGTCTGGCCGTGTGTGTTTTCATGCGCTCGCCCCATTCCCATGTGAGTGGAGCTGTGTGTTTGTGTGTGTGTGTGTGTGTGTGTAGATTTAATTTCGTGTGCACGTGTTGGAGTCCTCTGGGCCTTTTTGCGCTACATAAATAATGATGAATTACAGATTGATTACCCAGGAGTGAAATCTCTGGTATAACTTATTATGAAAGGCTGCAACCTGTGAACCGTGTGTGTGTGTGTGTGTGTGTGTGTGTGTGTGTGCGCGTGTGCGCAGGAAAACACTCTCAGCTCTTGCTTTGCTCATAATTAAGAGAGTAATGTTTCTGGGTCATAAACATAAGGATTGGCAGCATGGGGTTTTTCAAACCATATTGATTGGATATATTTTTTGCACTGAGGGCAAGGCAGCAGCTTTTCAGAACGTCAATATTCTACCTGTGTACTTCACGCCGACACATCGGGTGGGTGGTCGGAATTGATGTAGCTTTTACAGCCCCTTGCACGGTAATTACCCCGCGTCGACCTGCGTTTTGCGCAACGAGAAAAGACGTGTTTGTTATGCTCGGACACGTCGGCGAATTGCACGGTCAAGTTCTTGGGAGTCTTTTGACGGCAATGTGGAGATAAGTTGTAGATGAGGCCAATTGAGAGAAATGCCCTCTGTGGGGCCACTTTTGCTCTCCACATCGAATCAATAGTTGAGTTTCTCCCCCCAAAATTAGGCGCAAGTATCTGCAGGTTTCGTCCACAAGTGAGGGGTAAGACTGAAAGAATGAGATTGCAGATATGAGTGCCAAAATTGGGTTTCCCACAAGGGTGTCCAAGGTCCGTTACTCCTCTATGTTGATGATGAGGTGATTTGAACGTCTGATAAGATGTCTCCCAGCCATCTCTCTCTGGGGGGTTTCTTTGAACTCTTCACTCAGAGAAGACCCCTGAGTCAACCCAGAACACATTGGAGGGATTACAAGTCCTATCTGGGCCAGGGGAAAACCTCATGATCCCCCCTCCGGAGGAGCTGGAGAACGTGGCTGGGGAGGAGGACTTAGCCTCGCCATGCTGCCACTGCTGATAAACACGGATGGATGGATAAAACCACACTCTCTCTTTGAGCTGCCTCTGAACTTTGACCAGGAGGCTGTTTTGGATGTTTGTTTTGACTTGACATTTCCAAGCTTGATGGCAATTTTAATCTAGTTCTCACAAATGCTTAGTTTCTCAAGAGATGCATTCGGCTACTGATTTGTTGTTTATAGTCGTTCCTCCACTTAGCTCCATCTGCTGTCAGTCATGTGGGCACTTTTACCTCCACCATTGGAACAGGTGTAAAATGCCTCATCTTCTACGGCGGGGCTTGATATGATCACTCAGAGCAATCGGACGGCACGCGTTTAACTTGGAGTCGAAGTGACCCTTTAGCTTTTTATGTAAATAGACATCTCGCTTGCTCATTAAAAACTTCAATTTGTGCACAACTTCTGGTTTCTATTCTCATCACTCCAGGATACATACCTCTTATCCAACCGTGGACACAAGTGGTTTTCCGTATGGCAGTTTTATAAACATCTGTTTTAGCCAGTCAGAGACGTATTGCTTAATGTCATTATTTTGCCTCTGCAATTTGTGATTTTTAGTTACCATGCAATTCATGTTTTATTCCTGTCCCTAGGTGCACTTTGGGACATAATACCTCGCCAACAATTTCATGTTTTTGTTCTGTGCCTCTTGCCAAATAATAGTAATTAAGAACTCAGTTTCTGTGGCCAGTGCACCTGTATGTGCAGCACAGCATGGACTCTTTTGAAACTCTTGCTTTGAAAAGTGACATTAAAAAGAAAACTCATACTGCTGACCGCCATTCAAATGAATGTCTTTTCCTCTGCATTCGGTTCTTTACGCTTCAAAGTGGAAAATCTCATTCGCATTGCCTTAGTTTTGTCCACTTTTGCACACCAAGCACTGTGTGTGCGCGCTGTAACATTTACATGTATGCCCCTTGTGCTCACTAAGGCAAAAAGTCAATTTCCCCACAATAAATGCTGTTATTCACCGCAGCCAACTCTTTCCTTCTTTACAGGACAGTGTGCAGTCCAGACTCCCTCAAGCGTTTTCTCTTCATTGAAATCATCCTGATGCCGCTTGAAAAACATTGATGGAGAAATATATATATAAAAAAAGCAATATCTTCCATGAGCAGAATGATGCACAGGCCTGTGTTGTATAGTTGCCCTGGGGGGTCCGTGCTGATAAAAGACCAAAGACCCATGAGAATCTTTTACACTCCCCGGGATTTCATGATCATCACCATTCGGATGCTGTCTGTGATTACTTTATTCTTAGTGCAATGATTGATCACTTTACCGAATGTATTTCCAGACTTTTTTTTTAGGATCTTCTTATCTGTTCTACCCCTCTGATACGGAGTCGCTCGATTGCCGACGTTATTAGCTGAGTCATTATTCTATGAGTGAGACCCCGGGGCTTGGGAATACCTTGCTGGACAGAGGTCGTCAGCTTGCAAAGCGACAATAGTGTAACGGACTGACTGACTGACTGATTTACCGTTTGATGGAGCGCAAGTGAATTGGAAGGACATTAAGGCCGTGCCTCCTGCTGCTCTGTCAGACCGGAGTAAAGAGGGTTGGCGGGTCTTGGTGCCTGACTCCGTCCTGGCTTGCTAGCATTAGCAGCTTTTCCCCCTCAGCCTACTGACTGTGCGGGGCAAAAACGGAGAGCTCCTGTTAAGCTACTTCAGTGCCGGTTGAACTTTCTGTTATTTTTAGCCCGCTGCACTTGCTTCATGTGGTCTTATTAAGAGAGCTGTCTCGAATGTGCAGTCACAGGGAAGGCAGTGTCGTTAGACAGACGCCTAATAACACAGTAATTATAGAGTTCACACACTGAAGTAATATCACACACTATTGTTTTTAACAGCACAATATAAGGGCTTAGTTTTCGTCTGACTGAAGTCACAGCGTCTAAAAATATGAATTAATTGATTAATTCCATCAAGTGTCAAATAAGGTGCTCTCAGACGAGCATGGTGCTACCAACTGCATCCAATCCTACTACACCACAAGTCATCATCACCGTGACGACAGAAATGACACGATGATCATAGATCTAGATCGTTAAACTGTAAAGTCAAGGCGACCTGTTTTATTAGCTCCCCCATTGGTTTGCCTCTGGGTGGTTTCTGCAGTTGCCATGGTGAACCATGGCGGTAGTGGCAACCAACCATGCACGTTGACACTAGAGGCGGCAGCAGGTCGCCGACTGGGAGTCAAACAAATGTTGCTCAGCAACAAATATTTCAGAGAGTAATAGTGTTTATGTATGGATTTTGGAGCTGGTACTCCTGCCTGTTTCTCCACACTAGGATACATGTCGATCGTCATCAACTATAGGTATAGGTGTTATAAACTGCACAACGGTGTGGCTCATTGATGTGTTTTTAATAGTGTTTGCAAAGTGGAGTTTTGTGGCACGGAGGAATACGATACAGCAGGATTTTGCCTCACATGCAATATTTGTTTTATAGGATCCATTGTTGTTGACGATAAGAAAATGGTACAATATCGCCAGCCCTAAGTTTATCCAAACCGCCCCTTAATTGGTCAGTTTTTCTAGTTTATGGGGACAGTTCTTACTCTTTACTCATACTTTGCAACTTTTAATGCAGACTACATCCAAAAAAGTAACACATTGTCCCAGATTGAAATGTTCGGAAATCGCTTCTTTGTCGGCTTTGAGCCAAGTGCAGCGCTGTATGGTTTTGAGTGCAGAATCCGTGACATCGAGGGAAGAATCGAGTTGATTATATTGGCAGGGAACAAAATGTCCTATGTCGGTACGTTCCCGCATTCAGACAGAGAGGCTTAGTTCCGATGCCAACTCTGTAGCTCCGCCCTCTGAACGGGAACGCATCATTGTCGGCTTTATATCAAAACGATCGCGAACAACAGCGTTTAGAGCTCCACTCGAATATGTTTTTTTTTTACCTCCCGACTACACATCTTACATCTCACGAGCCAATTTAACTTTCATTGTTAATTTGGCACTGGCTTTGGGATTAGCTGTGACAGTTATGCTAATGCTTTCCCTCCTCTTGGCACATCTTTCTTTTTGCCTACAATTAAACCATCAGTCAGAAAAAGACAGTTTAATTGAATTAATTGGGTGAAAACAAAAAATCCGGTACACTGTAGAGCAAGAGTTATGGCGATTTGACGATAGGCTGAAAAAGCGAGCTGGAAAAAATGTGTCGACTGACCGGAAGGCCGAAATTCGACAGTCGTAGCAGGTTTCCGTGGCGATAAATGCCTGCCCATTCCCTCACATGCCCCTGCTCGCTCGTTCTCACGCACATATACACACTGTCGCATGTCCCCAGGGACACATCCACTCCCTTGAAGTCTGCACCACCAATCGCAATCTCCCAAGTGTCTGAGAACAGAACCACTGCACGCTGCTGTATCTAAATATCACTGCCAATGTGTTAGTCACACGGATCCTGCCTCATAGCAGAATGAGTCATGTTAAAAAAAAAAAAAATGGGGGAGAGGGAGGGGGATTGGTTCTTCTTATTAGCATCACTTACGACATCGCAGATAATGCATACTAGCTTTGCCGACAGCTTTGGAGACGAGGCGTTCAAGTGTCCTATGCAGCCGCGATGAGGCTCGCTGACATCATCTCCCATCATCGGATCAAAACACGAGGGATTGTCGGTGGGGGGGGATGAGAGGAAGGCGACAGAATGAAAGAAATCAGAAGGGGGGGATGAGAGGGGAGTGGATGAAGAGGGAGAGCAGAACAGAGGGAGGCTGAGGGGGGGGGGGGGAAGCGGTCTGACTAAGCAAGACGAGCCTGTTATGAAACAGCAATAGGCTGCATACCGACCGGCTCCTCAGATTGATTTATAAATGCGAGCTGACAGCTGAAGACGAGCGAAAACAAACTTTCTGGTTTCGCTGCCAACAGTCGTCAGAGGCTCGCAGTCATATTATTCACTGTCATGTGATGCAAGTTGTAAGGATTTTATTCGGGCTCCCAGGGGAGACGTCTAAATAAAATGTAATAAAAAAAACAGGGTTATTGAATGGCTGGATTTTTCAATTTCTTTTATACATTAGCTCTTTATTTTTTATGCCGAAAACGGCTCGTGTTATGCGTTTGAACATCATAAAGTATGAGATAAATTGACCTTCTCGGTGATGAGAAGTTTTATGTTGGAAATAGAGCAGATATGGCAGATTAGATTAGATATAAATACAACTATTTATATATATCGTGGCTTTAAAGTGGCAATCTCATTTGAATACACTGAAGAAAGGTAATACAATGGCGATCAAGGCTATGGCCTAGTAATGAAATGATTGCAATATTTATATATTTGTATTACTAACTGGGTTTTATCATTAAGTTTTGCCAATGTTTTCATTTTTGTTATTATCATTGGCAAACTCACTGGCTCTCTGAAGCACTGATTTGCATATCTATAGGAAGCTTTTTCTTTCATCCAATGTCATATCCCTGCTTGTTAATTCATATAGAATGAAGACTCCGTTTTTTCAACAGCAAAACTCTTATTTTGGCGAAGAGTGTCAGGTTGGATTTACGAATGCACCCTTTTGAATTTAAAATCTCTTGCCTGAAACTCCGACCAGAATCCTAAATGTCAAAGCAAAGCAAAAAAAAAAAAAAAGAAGGAATGTGCTCCACTCATTGCCTTTATATATCCTTTACTGTACTGCCTGACTGGAACTCACAAGTTTAGGACGATTACTCACACAGCGAGGAAAGGCACAGCTCGTGAAATGTCTCCATGTGTAACTGAACTGTTGCTTGTGGCTTAATAGAAATGACAAATGTTGGATAAAATTTGTGGAGGCCCACCTTAACTTATGCCGGCATCTTTAGGAGCCGACAGAACTATACGAGAGCAATATATTTTGATGTGTTTTGCCCAATACATACAATCCGACACAAAAAAGGCTCAGGTAATGCTTGTGTAAAGGTCCTCTTTGTGAGCCTGTGTAGATGTAATGTGTTAAAAAAAAGCCTACACACATTCTACCCGTCTCTTTCTGTGTATCTAACCCCTCCTCCCCTCTCCTTGGGAGACTGATGCAGCGGCTGATAGTGTTGGAAGTCCCTCTGTCATCATTAGCGGGGTCGGAGGTGCCTGTCAGAGGCCACATTAGGAGCTTCCTGTGGGCTCCCCCTTTGCCTCCCGATACCAGTCGCCTGAGATAAGTCTCTTTACAGTGCATACACATTTTCAGGCCCTTAAAAAGACATTATGCTATTTGCTGCATGCAATCGATTGAGGCGTGATGGCGAGATGAAACGGGCTTATCGTCGGGAGCAAAATGAGACGCCATCGCTTTGATCGACTGATCAGTCGCCTACCTGGCACCAAACCATTTCTGTTCTCTAAAGTATGCATCAGCGAGGATTGGAATTATTACTCTTTGGAAAAAGGTTACCTGCTCGTGCGCCGGGCGCCCCTTATTGATTCATCCACCAAAAGCGACTTTTATTGATATTTGGCTTTTTGCCGGGCACCGATGTCAGAACCTGCACGAGTTGGCCGGGGCCTTTTAATGTCAGCTTTTTAATCCATAATGCAATTTTTCCTAATCCTGAAGGGAATGAATAACTTGCACAACAACCACTTAGATGCCCTTGAGCAAGGCAACGTGCATCCAGCTGTGTGAGAGTAATGCCAATCCGCTGAACCAGCAGCAAAATGGCCAGACTGCACTTCAGAGGAGCCCACAAAAAAAATTGCTGAGGGAGATGCAATACCAAAATCTGATGGACCTTTGTGTGCTCGTCAGATCCTCAGATCACAAAGTGTCACCTATCACTGCGGCTCGGCGCCATCATCGCCATGCAGCGTGAAACCAGAGACGCCGAAAGTGTGCATGAAATACTTCAGCCCGTCCTTCAACAGCGGGCGTCTGCTCCCCGTCCATCATTAAAAAGCAATAGCGAGAGAAAGAAATAACAAAAGTAACCCGATGCCTTGATATTTGAGATCAGATGACGGCGAGGGAAATGAGATGCGTACACACAATCATATGCCAAGCTTCTATATTGAGATGAATCTCGCCCCGCTTAGCGTATTCAGAAGAACAACGCAGAAATATAAAGGGCACTCATTTTATTGAGCTTGTAGTCGCCCGGGAAGGTCACAACAAAAAAAGGGAAAGCAACACTTGTGTCATCTTAAAAATGCCTGTGCATGATATCGTCCATCCCAAATGGGTTTTGTTTTTTTGTTCTCACCATGGTCGGATCTCCCGACTGAATTCAGCAGATTTTCAAATAAATCTCTTCCTGTATATGAAAGTCCTTCTAAACTAGGATCAATAATCAAGACTATTCCCAAACTAACTAATAGATATTTGATTGTGTTTCATGTGTGAATATTGTTGGCAGTTATAGTAAGCATTATTACCTAAGAGCACTAGCAGGGGGTGCACTTCCCCTTTCATTCAATGCTATCGCAAGAAGCTAATATTGGGCTCTAAACAATTTACAACAAAAGCTAGTATTGTCACTACGCTGCCTTTTAATGAAGTATGCATATTTTCTTCTTGCATTACTTTAAAGCTGCTCAAATCCATATATATATATATATTTTTTTTTTTTGTGGTTTCATGGTCTGCAACTTTAATTGATTTTTTTGTAAAGGCGGAAGAAAAAAGTCAATGAATGCAAATTTAAGGTCATATATTGGAATTTAAAAAGGGTATGTTGTATATCATATGCATACTGTTTTCATTGGTGTTTTGGTATTTTCACGTAGGCATTGTATGTATATATATATTCTAGTCATTGGAGGCACCTGAGGGAGTTGTGTTGTGGGTTTACGTAAGGTTTACGGAAATATGATTTATGTTTGTTTGCACTGTTTATTTACAACTACTATTTTCTGCATGAAAAATGTGTGTGTGTGTGTGGTGTGTGTGTGTGTGTGAACTCCTGAGGTTTCGGACCGGGTAGCTTTAGAGAGATAGAGGCTCCCTCGGAATGGGGGGAAGTGAGTGTTTTAAAGCCAAGGCTCGGCACGTCAAGGAGATTAATGCGCCGCTATTGTCTCCGGCTCTCATCAGAACACTTTTATCTGCAGAAAATGACAGAGCTTGCACTTTTCATTATGTACGTTAGCTAGCGAGCTGCGCTCCCGCGCCGCTCTCAGCCCCCCACTTTCCCTTTCAAAAAAAAAAAAAAAAGGAAGAAGAAGAAAAAAAAAAAGGATTGCTTTTGGGGGTGAATGCGAATTTATGTGTGCACTCCCTGGACGGTGTTTGCGAGAGAAGGCAAGGGAGAGAGTGTGTGTACATTTTGTGCATGAACCTGTGTGTGTGTGTCCAGGCCTCATTTGTATGCCCTACTTGTCATTCTTGACTCCGGAATAAGATTTGACACAATAATTGATGTTTTATGTCTTGCAAACACGGATATAGAGAATATGGATCGCTCTGGAGAGGGCATTGATTGCTTAAAGTGTCTCTGTAATGTCAATAGCCGAGTGGCTATATAATATAATATAAAAGTGGGTTTGTGTGCAAAAAGAAATGACTTCCAACACTCAGGGCTTTTGTTGACCCAATCAAAGGGATGAAGGGGACAAAATAGCTAACAATAGACGAGTAGCTACTTTTCCTTTTGCTCCTATTGATGGTATAATCAGTGTGTTTCCCACCAAAGTACATTATTCAAACGCTGACATGTCTACTCATGTGGGGAGATGAAAATAGCAAATGAACACCTCCTGAACTCCTTTTTTTTAATCATCTAGTTAGCACGCTGTGACTATTAATGAAGGCCTTTATGTTGCAGCTACTGGAATTAATACATAGATTAATACTTGTCATGTCTGCCTCCTAAGTTTTTCATTTGTGTTGTCGTGTTTTGTTAAATCCTCTTCCGTGTTCTCACCTCTCTCTCTGCCCTTGTGTGTTGCTGATTAGCTACCTGCCCTAACGAGTCTCACCTGTGCCTCGTTGTGGCCCCGCCTCCTGCTCTATTTAGTCTTCCCCTCACTTCAATTCCTTGTCACTTTGCCTTGTGAGCAAGCTTGCCAGCGGTCCCTTGTTTTCCTCATGTTCTCTCATATTTATTTAATTCTTTTCAACGTTGTTTGTGACCCATTTTTCTCAGACGCAGACTTAGACTCTGAAACTGTGGTCCTTTTTGCTGCGTTCGTACCACTGTTAATGAAATTATCTTTTGGTTTCTGACCATGAACGCATCCTCCTGGGCTCTGCTTAAATGATTAATAAGGGGGGGATACTGTAGAAGCAATGGAGTGCAGATGAATTTTAGGAAGTTAGCATCACTGCTTCCCTCTTTTCCATTTGGATTATCGGATTATTGTATTAAATAAGCTCAAACAAAAATATATGATACTTTCACACTGATTTTTTGTGCGTCAATGCAATCGCCATAGATAAAAGGCTAATGTTGGGCTATAAAAGAAGCGTACCCACTTCAAGATGAAGAAACTGGAAACAAACACATTTTTCAGATGTTTGGACTCCTGCAACACTACATAGCCCTCCATATCAGAAAGCAATAGTCTTGAAGTAAGACTGAAGCCGTTCTATGTTGAGCATCGAAGCATGCTTTGTCCACACCCTATGCATACATACAAGTCAATAAAGCATAAAATTGTTATGAAAAACCCACTGAAATGCCAAAACCGCCTTTTTCTTTGTGGCCTGCAGAGGCTTGACTGATACAGTCGGCCTCTGCATCCATTTGATCAAAGGTTCTAGATTTAATAGCAGGGAAAACTTTGATGCTGCTCAACCGATTTCCAACAATCAATCTCCTTGACAGTGATCATTTGGTTTTGGGCCAGTGCACTTTTTGAAGGCAACTCTTTAGAAATGCACAATTTGTTTTATACTATGATGTAGCCTCGGAGAGGACAAACACATAGGGAAGTGGTAGTAAAGCCGTCCATGATCACATGGTGCTCCAAGATCCTTAAGGTATGGTAGCGGGAGATGGATCGGCATCGTTATGAGGGAGATGAAGAGGGGGACGGCGATCTTTCCAAAGAACTCGTCATGGAGAGGGCACATCACATATATTAGGAGTCTCAACACCGACACGCAAACAGCGCCGTTACGGCTGTTTTTGCATAGCGGCAACCATAACAGGTGCCGAGGCCCGGACTTGATTAGATTTCACAGTGACAGTGCAATATGTCTTCCTCCAGCCCCATCCAGAGTGACTGCGGAGAGTGTGGAAATTGAATTGCGTTGAGGAGCACACTGAGCCGTGTTGTTATGGACGGTGGGAGGCAAATGTAGTCACTCGACTTTAACAGAAGCGGAGTCCGCTGCCTGGTTCTAACGTTTGCAGTACCTCCTCCATTATTAGGGTTGAAGTAAAAAAAAAAAAAACTTGAAGCACATAATCCAATCTTTATTGAGGCCATTTCTTTTTAAAGGTGCACTCCACTGATTTCACACATGGAGCCGTTTTCTTCTGAGGAATACTGCCGAACATGTGGAAACAAGCAATTGTTTTAACGTGCATTCTATTTAATGGCCACCAGGCGGTGATTCATTTGTTTGCAACAAGAAGTGCGATTGAGAAAATGACTTCTTCAAGACAGCATGATGTTCATTTCGATTCAATTATGATCCATTGAGAGGCAAATAGACCATAAAGCAGGGTAGCTTCAGGGCGGGACTACCGTGTGATTGACAGGTCGCTACAATATACAATATTTATTATTATTGAGTTTTATTTTCTTACCTGACGGACACAAATATACAGGGTCGCCCATGAAGTTAGAATAATGTACAAATATCTTCACCTCGAGTCCCCGTGTTAACCATTCCTCAATGTTTAAACGTGTGTAGTTCACTTCCCAGTCGTGTTGCTTAATAGTGGGGAGATGAATACAGCAGGCAGTGTACCACACCAGGCAAATGAATCCTTCTTAGCTTATTACACAACTGAACTGGGACACGCAATGTCAGCCAGTCATTTAATTCCAATTTTCCACGGCTTGTCGTGGGTTATATAATCATTAATCATCCGTGCCAATTAGCCCAAACAAACTGCTGAGTCGAGCTGCATCGCATTGTGTTCCCTCTCCCTGCCTCCCGTTTAACCGGCAGAATGTGTGGTATTTTCAGTTTCACTTTTCTTTACACATCATGAGGCCGAGATTGGATGGAGCCCAGCCCAGCGGCACGGCGCCCGTCATCGGAGCAGAGGCGAGCGCCGAGGGTTGATCAGCCTGACGGACGCTGCGAGGATCCTCATGGAGTGTGGACTGGCTGATAGGGAGGGCGGGGGGAGGGATCCTAGCGGGGGCCAGGGTTGGACCAGTCTGCATGGAACAGATTGACAAAGTGACCAGGTTGACCACTGCAGGTGGGCCATATGGCAGACTGTCATTTTCTCTGTGTGTCACATGGACACTGCTGCCGCCACGGCCTTCCAAACGAGCCGGATCAGACGGGTTTGTTCTGCAGTGTGGTGCGAAAAAAAAAAGTAGATTAAAATACAGCAAGTCATCACGGCTGACATTACTACCTGCCAGCTTGTTTGGGCAATAACGCAGATGATGACGCTGACTAATCTGTTCTGTAAAAATAGACCAAAAACAAAATGCTAGCCGATTAATAATAAAGAGCTCGAGGGATGGTTTTGGCAAGTCCTCAACTAGGCTGAGGTAACAGACTTTTTGAAGATTGGGATTGTCTGTTCTTGAGATATGAATATAATGAGTGCAGCTTGCAAAATGTAAGCGTTGTGCTTCATTCCTCACAAGGTCATCTTTTCACACCTTAAGCAACGCGTTAATGGAAGGCACACAAAGTCAATGAGATGTACTTATGATCTGCAACCACGTGATTTATCGTGTTGATTGACCCGGAACTGGTTTAATACATTCCGTGCAAATAAATAAATGGCATGCAGGGCACTAATTGAAAATAGGGGAATTGATTGAATAGACAAGCGTCACACAGGGGTGCGTATCTCACGGCCGCCCTGATCTGCAGCGTTCGGAACAGCCATTGAACCCTGAAATGGGATTTCTCCACAGAACATTTGACATGCTCGTCCGACAATGTTCACGTGGCAGAGTTACATCTATGGCTAAATGCAGCAATGCATTTAAAGAGATGCAAATGAGTTGCAGCACATTTCTTTCTAGCTGATACTGACGAGATGTATCGGCTCAATCTAAGAGCGTTTGCACGGAGACGAGTGCGTCTTATCCCCAAATCAAAAATTTGATCGACTTGAAGATACGAGGCCAGCTAGTGGTTAATTGTTATCCCAAAAAAAGCATATTGCGCTCCCCGCCACCACTCAGGGTATCTCCATGGAGAGAGATGGAGAACTGGACGGATTAAGATTCAGTTCCCCCTCATTGGAGGAGGGAGTTTGGGTCTTTGGGGAGGCAACCGGATCACCCATTTAAGGAAAACCATTCAGGGCAGCTCTTGGGAGATGGAGAAACTGACCTTGGGAGGACGAATCATACATGGTTAGAGGTTGAGTTTAAAAAAGTTCTGGGAAATAACTTACAGTACAGTTGTTTACAAGAACGTCCCTTGGCAGGAAGAATGAAAAGCCATGTTCTGGTTCGCACCTGAGCAAAACATTCTGGATCAAGACGAATAAGCTCATGCGGGCAAAATTCATTTCCACCTAGAGCCCCTTGTTCTCAGCGGTGCGAAGAATCCGTGTTAAGTATGTCGTTGTTTTCCCACTTTTTCTTTCACGTCAAGGGGAATTACGGATGCTTACAATGGCTGTGTATTTACCATAAGTAACACAAACAGGTCCCTCTCTCTCCACTTATAAGAAGGTAGTAACGATATAAGATGCCAAGAAGGTACAGGGTGCACTGCAGCTCTTTTTGTAATGCATAATACAGTACAGGATCCAATCTGTCTCCTTTATCTCGATGCTATTTTTATCGCCTTTTGATCAGAGCTGCTCAGTTCTTAAAGACGAGCACGCACCGAAGCATTTTTCTGGCAAGACTGACACATCGGTATAGACGGTTCGGGATGAAAGGCGCTTTTTTCCTCTTTTTTTTTTGAGAATATTCAAGCAAACATCTGAATAAAAGAGACTCTTCAAGCAGGTTCGTTAATGATGAATCCTTTTTGATGTTTTTGACGAGAATAGACGTGGTGGTCTTGCCTGGAGCTGCCCGACGCAGCAGGCGTAAAACTTGGGGGTCCCCCCATCGTTGGGACGAGGGAAGAAATCCGACGGGGAGTCCTGGACACGAGAAAAAATGTTACGATAGATAAAGATCCAATGCAAACTTTGATGATGCAGTGTTCAATTATTTTACGAAGTTTCCGGTGATTAAATTATTCTGTCAGAAAAAGTAGTGCCAGGGGCCTCTACTGTTTTTCGGATGTGCTGAACTTGTTAACACACATTTCTAGCAAGCAAAGCAAACCAGTGCAACCGTGGCCGTTTTTTTTTTTTTGTCAGTGCAAAACCACAAAAGGGAAAGTGTGTCTTCTTCCAACAAACACACCTGTGGCTTATTTTTGTCTGGGACACGGATCAAAATCTCCCCTTAATCAGAGAGACGTAATTAGGAGTTGTTTGCACAGGCGGAGGGCCCAGATGGGAGCGCTCCTACCTCCCCAAAAGTGTTACCTGCACCGCGTCACGCCGCCCCGCTTAGAAATTCCATCACAAATTAAATCTCAGTTTTGTGATATCTCATTCCTCGGACTCGGCCTTATCTCCCGTTCCCACTTCAGAAGTTGCGGCGGAGCAAGCGATAAGAAGCAGGATGGAGAGGGATGCTGCAGTGCTGGTCCTGATGGATGAATTCACGGGTGGTTGGGGGGGGGGGTTCTGCTAGCATTGCCGGCTTGGCATGTTGCGACGTCTGCGATAATTGGGAGGAGTAAAGATGGAAATGTGCCACGGGCAATTGACTTGTATGTACTTGCTGAATGTGCTGAATGGAGCTAAATCAACAGTGTTATCACGACTGGAAAAATATGACTGAATATGTCATAGAATTGAAAAAGTTGTGTACTGCAGAAAAGAGAGGAATATCAGATCAAAAGAGTAATTATAAGCAAAATATGTGTGTTTGACACAAAGTGCGGTGCTTTAAAATCCGATGACCTCTGTGGTTGCAGCTCAGCAAGATCTTTATCATTTTTAACTGCCCAACCGTGACAGAATAACTCCATCCTTGATGATAATAGGGGTGGAATTTATTGGTAACACATTCAAAGTGCTACTAGAAAAAAAAAAATCAAAGAGTGCAGACTTGTACATTTTGTGGAACGGGGTGGGGGGGGAAAGGCTTCACTAAAGAGAAATGCTTTCAGGAATGCAAATGACTTTTTCTTTTTGATTACTTCTGAAAGTTGTTTTCTTAAAGGGGCACTGCACCAGTTTTACACAGCGAGGTCAGATCAGTCGGTCAAAAAAAAATCATAGTTGCATCATGGGAACGTAAAGTTCCGACGATTTGACCCATTGCAGCCTTGATTTCGAGTATATATTGTTTTGTTAACCTGCAACTGTTCAAATGTGCAATACAAAATCTGCTGAATAGCCCTTTTTTAATTTCTGACATCTGAATTTTGTCTTGCCCCGTTTGGCCCCTGATTCATGAGTTAACGTCAAACATTCAACTTCTATGAAAGGAACCTTCTCCTTCCACTCACTGTTTCAGCACTGAAGCCTCATTTCTCTCTTTCTTTCTCTCTGCTCACCATCCAGACATATTTCAGCTTACGGTAACTCCTGTTTCTATGGCAACACGAGTCAAGTCCTGTGGACATCGGGGAGGGGGGGATGGAGTAGAACCAGCGGGAAAGTGTCTAAGTGTGCAGGCAGTTTTCAGAGTTCACTTTTTATCTTCCCAGAACTGTCAAGTCGTCACTTATCTTCACCTCCTTTTTAGCCTTTTTAACCCAGAAAAACACAATTCGCATTCATGTTCGGCAAAGTTTTTTCAATAACAACAATAACCCGGCTTGAAATCACCTTGATTTTTGAGCACTCTAACTTTGCGACTTTGCCAGAATCCTCTTCCGGAGATAATTATTCAATTAAAGAATACAAGTCAATTAACAGCTGGTTCCCTGATGTGTTCCGACGGTCCAAATATGACCTAAAAACTTTTTTGTAAAGCGCCGATTTGGCTCTTGAATGTGGGGCAGCGAGGAAAGAAAAAAGCGATCCCCCAGTCGGATGAAAAAGCCACGAGGCAGTCGAGGCTTAAAAAGGTCCGTTGCGATTTTCTAAGAGATGCAACAATAATAAAAAGCTGTGTCACAAACAATCTGTGAAGGCTCACACAGGATTCTTCACCGAGCGTTGATGTCACAGAATGCTTGACGTTTTTCTCTGCTTTTTTCCTGTCCTCGGATAACATGACACACTTGCACATGCCTTCATGAGCTCAACTGTCCCTAAGCTTTCAAGCACTGCAAACTGCTGGTTGCCTTATTTCTAAAGGCAATTATTCATAATCAAGTTGCATCCTCTTGGGGTGACATTGTGCATGAAAATGGAATAAAATGGCGGATTCCAACCTGGTGAGGTACAATCACAATGATGTTCTCAGAAGTCCAGTCATCTCTACTGAGCAACAACCCTGACATTTGAAAAAGCGGTGACTCACACTGATGCAGACATTAAAAAAAAATGTGCATATTTGCGAATGCTGTATCATATCAAACCCTTTTCATGGCTTGTTTAATCTGCAAGTGCCAAGGCCTGGGTGATAAACACGCATCTGACATATGCAGTGTCTTTTTTTATGTCATATATATTCAGTTAGTAAGAGGTGGTTTATGAAAAAATCCTTGAATTTCCAGTGAATTGAGTTTTTGTTCTCCTCACTGTGAATGCATTTGCCTGAGCCTGAAGAGCCTGAAGAGCCTCAAGAGCACTACAGCAACGCTAATGCTGGCTGATAACACATCAGTGCTTATTGGCTGCACAGAGACTTTTAAGAAACGTAGCTGCTAAACGCCAGACTGCATACTGTATATTGTAACACATTCATTAGGGTTTCCTTTCATCTGCTGCAGTTGCAGAAATCGAGAAATCGTTGGAGTTGTTGGCTAAAATTTGAGTAAATCTTTACCCAAACGATTATTTCCCTTGTTTCATGTGTGTCTGTGGAGGTTTTCTTTTCTCCACGGCTTAAAGATGAAGTGGATAAGTGTGTGAAGCATCCAAGATCTCAAGGCTGAAGTGCCTTAAACTTGCATTCTCCCTGCTGGCCATCAGGGGGCGACTCCTCTGGTTCCAAATAAAAGTCTGATTGCATGGAATTCTATGTATTGTCTCAAAGCCAGATGGAACCAGATTCAGTAAGGTTGTTGCTCCTCCATAGTCCAAATATGGTCACTTCCCTTCACTGGTTGCAAGAAATCCAAGATGGCGACCAAACCGCAGAACTCGAGGATAGTCCACTTGAAAAAAAAGCTTTTTTTAGCATTGAATTTAACAATTTAATTTGCTTAAATAACTTGCAAAAACTGTCTTATCGTTGGACAAAACCCATTCCGCTCTTTTTACCCTACAAAAGTGATCGAGGCAATAGTTTTGGGATACCGTTCCGCGCAACGCTTGGCAGGGAGGTCATGTTGCCCCAACGGTCGGATCTTTAGATAACGACCATGCTGGAAGCAGTTCCAGCCTTGCGAGACAGTGGGGGGGAAGATGACATAGGCGTTAATGGTGGCACTAATGAACATAGATGATGCATACGATAAAGACCTTGTCTTTGTGTTTCCTTGGAGGCCGAGCCGCGGACAACAAAGGACGATCGTGAGCGAGGACGAGAACAAGGAATAAAGTCTTCCTCGTTTATTATATAACGGCCCTCAAAGCACCTCGTGTCTGATTTCCTCCAGCATTCGTATCGTTTCGCAAATTGATGCGTCTGTTTTGGTTCCTGACAAAAGCGGTGCATCATTAATGCCGTTTGAATGTTTTATGAGGTGACGGCGTCGCTTTTGTGCGCGATTCAAAGCAGCAGGGGCGAGTCGGGCTTTAAAAATCTTAAAACGTTAATCCACTTTCTTGCCAATTGTAGCGGCAGCTAATTCCCTAAGTAGTTTAACATCTACCAGTCGGCCATGACCAACGCTTCCAATGCGAAATGCATCATCGCCACATTAAAAAAAACTGGGATGTATCCTATTTTGTTTCCCAACAAGCATCACTTTCACACGACTCTCTGTGGGGATATAGGGAGTCAAATTAGAGCAGAGGGGTTATGTTTGACACAGTGTGATAGCAAGTTTACTGCTTTCACTCCCAATCTCTGGATTATATGAGTTCATCCTCTTATCGTCTTTCTTGTTATTCCTCCTCATCTCATTCTTTAATATATCACCCCACACCAGCCACTCTTTACTTCCCTATTCATCCAGGACTCTCTCGTGTTCTCTTCCTTATCTCCACATTCCTCCACCGTCGTTCTCTATTCCCTCCTCTAGTCTTCCGTCAAGTAATCTCATATTTCTGCCCTGGACCTGATTATGAATATGCTGTATATAATGGTGATGTCGCCAGGCATCTGTGAGACCTCGGTCCAGTGTGAGTCCATCATCGTCTGTTCTGTATTGACCTTCTTCAAAGGTCCATTTCCGCTGCCAGTAGGCGCATCAGTCGGAAGTCAGCGTTTCCAAGAACAAGCTGCTCTGAAATTACATCGTGGGCACTCTATATTCAGGCTCTGACTGCACAGGAATTGTGGATTGAAAAGGAAACAAAAATCTAGAAGAAGGCTTAAAAAAACTAAGTATTTTATTTTCTTGAAAAAGGTTTCAAGGAGAAACTCTAGATTGAAGGATGTGACTATAATAGGGTGGTATATGCGAAATGCATGGAAGCACAATAAAAAAAAATTTAATTCCTCCTGCCCTTTTTTACTGTATCAATGGAGATATATTCCAAAGTAAAAGCCCCATATTATATAATTCCATTTCTGAATACTTGAGGTGCTATAAATAGACATTGCTCCATAATTCCTGAAAATTACTTGATATATCTGACTGAATGAGTATACAGTGAAAATCAAACATTGTTACACCGTTGATTTTCAAAGTTTAACTGTGGTCCAGTAAAGAAATGCAATAAATCGTGATGTCAGATCGTAATGCATATCAAATCTGCACAAGTATTGTGGTAGTATTGAATCGGGAGATTTCAGCCCCTCAACCCCCACCCATGTTTCCTTGCTCCGCCACCCCCCCCATCCTAATATGCAGTAAACAGAGGCGCTGTACCCTCTTCACTCAGAACATCCTGTGTTTGGTGAGCTGCCGTCGTACCCAAAATAGTTGTTGTTCTTCTCCTCAGCATCCGATTGTCAGGGCTTTGAATCATATCTCTGCTCCTCCGAAAAACAGAAGGCACAGCGGCGTCTTAAACCCCCCACCCCCCAACTCAAACATCAAGCAGGCAGCAGTGTCCTACATAAGGAAAAAAGCAAAGTGTGGTGGGGGAATGAAACCCCCAATGGCCTCTCAGGGGAAAGAACAACAAGGAGAAGAAGACGGACGATGCAGCAGGCAGACCCCATATACATTACCCCATTACACACTGATTCTCACACACACACACACACACACACATCAGCAATCCCCCTTGAGGAGAGTTTCTTATTTTCTTACTGTTAAAGCCCTCAGTGTTCATGATTCACAACGCGTGTGAGCATGGGCGGTGGGGGCTTACAGGCCAAACATGAACCAGTTAACACACGCCGAAACAGGGGGACAAATAGGAACGCACACATTGACGAAACAAGCGTCTCCTTTTCTTTTTTTTTAATTAGGTTTTTGCTGACAGAAGTGGCTTTTTTTTTTTTTTTTTAAAGGGAGGATAAAAAGGAGACACCAGAGGTGCTGTACGTCTTTGCAGCTGGTAGATGTTGAGATGAAAGTATCCTCACATACGTTCAAGCCTGCTTTTTATTTATTCATTTTAATTCAAAGGGAGATGAAATGTATGAAATGAAAATAAGGTTGTACATGGCCAATAAAAATGAGTTGAATGTAATTTGTTATTATATCTAACAATAGGCCTTGCAGCAATATAAAAGACAATGAGAGCAATGTGATCAGAACGCATCATTGTGAGTTTGTGATCAATGGATTTTTGGATGCAATAAATACTCACATGAACACATTTTCCCTGAGGTGGCTGCTATAAGTGATTTAGGACATCTTGCATATTATTCGGTATTATTTCACATTTTCTCTTCCTACGAACACAATTTACGAGTGGCCCCAGAACCCGTCGCAGGAGTTCGTTTCCAATTAGTGTGCCGTTATCCAAGATTCCTTCTCTAATGGCTTTTGCATTTTCATAACTTTGAAGCGAGTTTGAATTTGAAAAACCCGATATAAATTACGCTTCATAATTATGTTAACATTATCCTGTTTGATTTATAGGCTCGTATAATTCCAAATGTATTCCATTTATTCACACAACCACACGGAACACTACACTATCAATAAGAACATTTTCAAACCCCCCCTTCCCGTTGCACTCATCTATGGCCTGGCTGTGGTGTTTTTCATATGGAACCATTTCTTTTGACAGTACAACCCTCGGGGGGGCACGGCATTAACAGAACTCGTTATTTCCCTCTTATTCCTTGGCTTTAACAGCTCTCTTAATTTTTCTGCTATTAAAAATGTTCAACTTTTCATTTGTGGGTTTCCAGAAGCAGGACTTCAATACAGGACATATGGGTGTGGCTGTATATGGTATTACCATGCTAATAGTTAGCATTCATCATGCTACGCTGGTCATGAAAACGGGTGCATTTCCTGTAATCTGTAATAAGAAAGAGAAAAAGTAAATAAATACAACTATGTTCATGTAGCAAAATCCTCCATATAAAACCACTCAAGTCATTATTTAAATTGATGAATAACATTTTCCGAACCCCAATGTCTGAAGCGTAATCCTTTTTAATGGGAGCTCAAACTAAAAGTGGAAATCAGTGATTTTTTTTTTCTTTACCAAACAGAAAGGAAATCTTATAATAAGAGAAAAACAAAACAACTAAATAATCCCTTGTTGTTAAGCCCCTGAAAGCAACCTTTTATTTTCTCTGCAGCTTTATGGTTTTAATAAAAATAAAATAAATAAATAACTTCTTGTCATGATAGACCACCATTTCTGAAGCATAAATGCACTCTCCGGGCTGCATCAGGGTCAACCTGAACCATAATGGTAAATCGATATCTCACAACTCTCACCCACTTGAGATGTGCTCTCTCTCTCCCTTTCACTCTCTATCTCTCTCTCCTCTATGCTTTTTGTCTTGCTTACACAAAAAAAGTGATCTCTCAAATTCCATAAGTCAAAAACAAGTTAATTATCACTCGGGAACGCTGACAAATCTCTTGGCTGCACACAACGGTAGCGGACAACAATGGGTTTGATACTAGCGACGCTCATCTCCCCATGTGTTGAAGAGCCAAATAACTTCATAAAACCCTAATGATGTGGGCATGAGCAGTAATTACAACTAGTGGTAAGGTACCGGAGTTTGGTGCGAGGAGAATGTCATCTCTGGCAGCTACAGTTTAAACCTGACACTCAAACTTGTTAAACCAATTAGCACATCCAGTTCTGTCTGAAGCGAACTGACAAGACGGGATGACAGAGACGAGCTAATGGCCATCGCTGTTCAAACGCTCCTCGCCTCTCGGGGTCAGTGCTCTCGGTGGACGCCGAGCACTAAGAACAGGCAATTATCTGTTACCGGGGACAAACTTGGCAGGGATCAATCAAGTGTTTTTCTTAAAGCGTAAACTTTCTCATTAGATCGGCTCCGATCTCAGGTGTCTGATTACACGATTCCGATGCTTGAAAGCGGGGAAAACCTCAGAGCAACAGCTGCCGTTTGACGAACTTTGACTGACTCACTGTCGTTTGCTGAAGGAATGGCGAAGGAGGACATCACCGGCTTCCCACCCACTAGAAAGCAAGCTGAGCATCAGCTATTGGCTTGATAACAATTTAGAGAATAACGGACAATATTTCTGGGTTATGAATGCAGATACCTTTTCCAAAAAATTTAAATCATTGTCAGACGATAGCCAATGGGTTGCAAGATCTGTTTTTAGACATGACCCAGGAAGTAGCCACAGTCTTACACCATTGAGTCATAAAGAAAAAGACAATGTTGGACAAAAAGGTGGGAAGGCAGCTCATTTGACTTGCGGCGGGCAACTTGTAATTTGTAGTTTTCGAGATAACATAACCAGCGTCTCCAACATACGAGCAATACAAACTCCGAAAACCTAAAGACCCAAATGAACAAGTTGTTGATCAAAGCTCCGAGAACAAAAAGCCCCCAGCAGTACGAACAGTATCTAGTAAATGAGCTCCTTGAATCAGCTCAGACTCATTATGGTTGCTTAAAAATGGTTTGGCTCCCCTTCCTTGCTCTGTCAAGTGTTCTTAGGGGGAATTAGGTTAACATTTAACACTTGGAAAAAGAAGGCAACAACTGGACATGTGATTTCTACTTTTTACAAACGAAGCAACCGAGAACAATGCAGAGTTAAGACTCTAAATTATTATTTGCCCCAGAGGGTTCTCAATAAATCCCCAAAAGATATAAGCCCCTTTTACCTGGATGCAGAAGGTGGTTACGCAACATGGAGTAGTCTCCAGGAGCGCTCCATTAAAGAGCTGTCCAATTAAGCTCTACTCTTTCATCTAATATTGCACATCAGTGCCACAAGATTACCGCACATTTTCCAAGAAAGTCTCCATCTGCCGCACGTGCGGTCATCATCGAAGGCTAGGGACCATTTATTACATTTGGTGAGGACTCTTAATATTCTAGAGAATCAATTTCACCTTTTCAGTAATGACTCACGAGACAGTCAAGAAGGCTTGACTAATTTCCACTGGATAATAGATTTTTTTTAATTCTCTTTTTTTTTCTTGATTTCATCCTGTTATGGTGTTCTCTGACAGAATGAAGGAGGGGAAGGAAAGAAGGAATCAGTTAATGAATCAATCAGTTAGGGATTTGGGCAAAATCCTTTTATGCAAAGTACAAATGTTGCCACTTCACTTGCTGTTATATATATATTTTTTTTTTCATCCATTTTGCATCACAATTTGAACACCCAGCAGCAACAAGCATTAGTGCTCATGAAGGACATACGATGGTTATCCCTGCCCCTGCCTACCTTCCACATCTTATCATTCAACCTGCCTCTTCTTACCTTCCCCATGTCTCTTCTATCATCCAGTCTCTCAAGTGTCCACAAGATTAACAACTACATTATATCCATTTACCACTTGCGAGCTACAGTACCAACATAATCCACCAAGAGTGATTCAGGCCCTCTGAAAAATAGAAAGAAACTCCCCCTTTTTCAACAACCCTCTTTTTTCACTCGCTATGTTCTCATTAATTTCACCAATGGGGCCTGTCAGCTGGGATAGTGCGTTATCCATTCATCACGGCGTCATACTCAGGCGGCGCCGCATATTGGCTAAAAGAAAAGGTCAAACAACAAAATTTTTTGCAAACCCTAAAGTGTGCCATTCAGCATTTTAATTAACAAGCCAGGCCCAATGAAAAATGAATGAGTTGGGTGTAGTTAAAAAAAGAAAAGAAAAGGGCTTTGTATCGCCTAGAGGAGTACAGTGCGCAGACATGATGTACAAAGTCCCCGAGTACAATGAACCAGCTAGCAAGGGATACCGAGCCCGAGTGGATGAATGGCATAGCAAACATTCTGTGAATGTTACACCTGTCACGCGAGATGGATGATTTCTCCCGTTCTTTCATTCAACATTTAAAAACTCGATGAGAGTCGTTATTTTCAGCGGAGAAATGTTTTTTTTTTCTTTCTTTTTTCGCCACGTGTGATGAAACGGCCAGAGACGTTTCAGAACCTTGGACAACATGATGTAATACAGAAGGCGGTCTCAGCCCACACACACTTTTCTTTCTTCATATTCACCCTTTGATATGAAATGCACCTCAAAAAAAGGGTCATTTCCCCCATCCCTATAACTCTGACTCGTAATTTCTATTTCATTTTCTGAAGTTTTCTACATTTCAATATGTCATCGACCCCATCACAACTTCACAACAGTTCCCTAGTTTCGCTTTCTACCTAACAGTCCATATTGCTTTGGGTAGGACATTGTTTCCAGCAGATTATCATTCAAGTCTTCATTTTCTTTCAATATCCTAGTTATGGATCTTTCCAGTAAGCCACTCTCCATCACAAATCCGTCTCAAACTCAAATCTCACATTTATGAGTGACATTTGGAGATTCCCACCAAATATCACCTCCGACGGCCAAAACGGGTTTCAGCTTCTGAAACGACGAAACTCTGTAATTACAGTTCAAACCCCTAAATGTCAAAAGCATACTCTGAATATGTAATATATTGTATAGAAGAAGACATTGTCATCACGTCCACAACATAATGAAAACGTGCTATCGAACACGGTGAGACGTTGGCGAAATGACGACGAACACATGGGCAGCAATCATGTGACTAATGAGTCACATGTCACACATATAGAGGCGGGTTATGACCTCATTATCAAGCTCACCAGTATAACTGCAAGTTGGATGTTTGCTTTATTGCCGAAGAGGAGGCAACGAACACCTTTCCGAATGATCCCCCGCAACTTTGCTCCCTGGAGTGGAATGTTCATTGTGGAGTGGGCGGAAAGGTCCACCAAGGTGCATAACTTGGACCGCCTCCATTTTCACATCACCCTAGTGACACCGAGAAGATAAAGCATGCACAGTCAAGCTGTTGTTGCCATGCAAACTCCCTTATAGGGAAGATTTATCCTTCCTCCATTTATCCGTTCTCTTTGCCCACTTATTCTTGTTTGGGTCGGGGCTAGAGCCTTTCCCAGCATGCATTCTGTCCTTGGCAGACAGCCGGGGGAAACACAATGAGGAGTCCATCACATGGTTTGCACAGACAGGTATTCCCATGTCTCCAACACATTTGACATGCCTTTACAATGTCAGAGGAAGACGTACACCCTCGGGGAGAAGCCCCACCGACTAGACTGGGAAACAGAAAAGCTGAATTCCTTGTAAAGGTGAACATTTATATACTGACCCACCAGACCAAACCTGCGCTTTAATACCATTTATTAAGGATAAGGAAATAGCAAAGTAGGGTAGATGACGGCCAATATGATGACAATCCTAGTTTAGTGGTCTGTTACAGAAAAATAAGGAAAAATGATGAAAGGTCAGAGGACTTCAAACCCCCGTAAAGGTCAGTGTCTTTTAACCAAGCATTGCATCACGGCACTTTATGGCACATCTCCCAACACAATATAGCCCTGGGTTGTGTGTGGGAGAGATGGTTTGTTGAAATATTCTTTGCACAAAATCCTGAAAATCCATTACAAGTAAAAAAAAAAAAAAAAAAAAAAGTCAAGTTAACTATTTGTACCAACATAAAAATCATAAAAATGATCAATAAGGGGAGAAATTGCAATACCAACCATAAGAAAGTTTTCAGGTTAGCCCTGAACAGATTTTCTTAAAGTGGGACGTACTATTCCTTTTTAGCAGGTGTTTAATAGAGGTGAGGAGGCTCTGCTTGATATAGATCATCGCTTGTGGGATCAGTGCAGGCGGAGGGTTAACTAGATATATTGTGGCCTTACCATGTAAGTCAAGTGCTGTGGGATTACATAAAAAAAAATAATAAATGTAGACGCTTATAGAGTTCTGCTTTGTCGAACTTACTGTTCTGTGAGCTACATCTGGCTGCGTTCGCTGTTAACCTTTAGTCAATGATATACTTTGGGTAAGTGGTGTGTTCTTTTAATTGCTAGCCTTGATTTTAGAATAGCACTCTGTAATTGAAGCCATTAAGATGTCCTCAGGTGGCTCTGGTCAGCCAGAAAGGCACAGCATGCACACAGCAACTGGAGTGTTAACAGTTTTAGGACCGGAGCCAGTTAGCAGCCAGTTAGTGAGTGTCATCCGCAGCTATTATATTTAATATCATCAAAGAAATGTGTAACTACAAAGAGTAAATGGTCCAAAAGGCAGAAAAAAAAAAAATTCAAATGAATAAAAAAAACGGCATGAATCCCTTTGACGCAGATGAGAAGGAAAGTCACAGATTATTTACTCGCTGGCACAAACGCTATCAGCTAAACATGTAAACATGCAGCAGCATAATGATGCATATTATTATTCATGCTATTTATGATGTCTTCACACAGTGACAGGAACATTTTTTAATGGGTTTTCGAGTGTGCCGACATGACCCCGAGAGCGGAAAGATATGACCCAGAGAGCCACAATTTTCTGCAGGAGATAAAATTAAGATATACTAATGATTGATGGTTAAAGTTAGGGGCTTCTCATTATGGTTTATTGTGTTTAAAAGCATGGAAATCACTCATTGAAGATCCTTTTTTTTGGGGGGGGGGGGTAAATTTAGTTATTTTATTTCTAAGAAAAAAAAATGTTCTTCACAACTGTCAGCCTTGAGAAGAGAAGCTTCACATACCTCTGTTGTACCCCTTGCTATCATAGAATCATTCATCCAATTGCTGTAGTTTTAATTAAAACCCCTCACCCCATGTGTTAGATACCAAATTCACTTGCAGCATTTAATTCCAATAAAAATGGCCCTTAGTGCAGCATTGGTCTACATGTGGAACATCCAAGGCTGCTCATGTCATATCAAAGGACCTTAAGTGACCCATCAAGGTTAGATTAAAGAAAAGTCACAGATGTGGACAAAGCTACTGCAGTCTATCAAACATTCCCCTGGTATGTTAATCTTCTATGCCGCCGCTGTGGAATCAAACGCTATTTAGACACAGCTGGATATAAAAGCCTTGGATTTGTACTGTATCTGGCCAAGATATCTGTCTTTAAGTTCGTTATCCAGCTGCAAAAATGCTGGATCCTACAATTTCCATAATACAACCAAATCTCTCTATATATATTGAATAAAATTCTATGTAGTACATACATTCATAAGATGAATCAAATTGCTGGTGGTGATCGTCTGAGTCTTACCTTTTAGCACCACCAGGTGGACATTTTGGCTTGTCAGCAAATGGATGGATCGCATTTTGTATCGGCATTCGTGGTTCCCAGAGGATGGATCCTAACCACGAGAAGTTCCAACTGTGTCCAATTTTTAGTGCTAATTAGCTATTTTAGCTTCCTAATTTGGCTAACATGATTGGCAGTACACCTGCACTAAACACGCTGTTGCTACCATTAGCTTGAGTGCTTAGTACTAAATCCAGAGTGTCCCTTTGATGCTGAAATGAGCACGCTCGCTGTAAATATCTCATCACCATGAATGAAGAGCCCGTCTCAAATATTTAACCAGCACTCTGTGGTTGCGACAATTTAATCAACTCCCTCACGCACAAATGTTGTTTTCCAGCCTGTAAATAAGGTAAGCAATGAAAATGTACAGCACGTCTGCAGATATCACACACTAAATTAATAACTGCATTGTGAGAGGTTTAGTACGTTGTAATATATTTGGCAGGACCAGTAATTATAAAACTAGGCCATATTGCAATGGGAGATAATTAACGTTAGCTCGTCCCTGGGAGGTTTTTGTGGAGTGTGTGGGGGAGGTGGGGGGGAGGGGGGGTTTGACATGGCCTATTCAATTATGTCCTTCCCTGTGGGTCCGGAAACCCAGAATATAGAATATCTAAATTAGGCACATGACAAATCTCTCACTGAGTCAGATGGAGCAGGTCACGGATGGCAAGCACGTTTTTGGGAGCAAATTGGGTTTGCAGTTGATTGTAGGTAGATAGCGAGTTGGTAGAAAGTTGAAGACTGTGGTGTGAGAAGGCGAGAACCGAGTCGACTTTCAAGGCCTTTTGTGCTGGAGGAAAGTTATTTTTCATGTCTCTTTATAATTAATAAACCTTGATTATCATCCAGACAGTCTCAACGATTTGCAAGGCTGAGAAGCATAATATGTCTCTATATTTTTCAGGTTTCTATTACTGAAGTCATGAGAGAACGGAAGATAAGGGCACCGGCGTGCACCAAATCAATTAATGAGATGCTGGTAAACCCTCAAAATTACCTATTGATTTTTTTTTTTTTTTTTTTGCACCGCACACCGTGTGTGCATCTAATTGCATTGGAAATTCCTACACTGTCATGATTATAAGTTTGCTTGATGAAATTTAGAATGGCCCTCCCGAACGGCGCCCATGAGTTGATGGGATTTAATAAGGCTGCAATTATAGACAGGACGCTAGCTGTGGTACTTACACCTGAGATTTCAGCACTATAAAAATTATGGCTGAAATTGGTTTGCAAATAGATGGAACGTAGGGCGCAGTTGAGTGCAAAGGGGATTGGATTGATACTGTTCAAGAAAAGAGAAGGTTCAAGAGGACGGGGCTTGGATTGATTGAAAACCCATTGCATCCATGAGCCATTATCTCCTTATTAAAGTCGGTAAACATGCATCATAGCTATTCCATGCCTCGTGGAAACGTCGATGTAGATTTCCCCGCAGCCTATTTAACAATACCTATGTCGATCTATATCTGGCGGTCACATTTTTTAGGCATGCTTAACAAGTCTTGCAGTGCAAGCTGCAAAAACCTCCCGCTGTTCTGTTTCTAGCACATTATAGACAAAGAAATAGGCCACTTGTATCAACACGGGAATCCAATGAATCACATTTGACCCTCTATGCTTAGCCCTTTCAACACCTGCACGTTGAATATCTCGAAATAACATCCGTGCAACCGGAGGATGAGGGAAGTTCTACTTTCCGATTAGGGGAAAGGTGCTAACAACCAAGTAGGTTAATGTGAATTTGACAAAAACAATTGAAGGACCTGAAGCAGAGGTGTTTGCAACAATGCATCCATGAGAGCTAAATGCATACAGGACATGGTTTTGGAGGAATCGTCTTTGCCTTGGTATGTTTGCGGTTGCATGCAGAGTTTTTTCCTTTTGTCACAATTCCATCCAACTAGCGGAACCATACATGTAATAATATATCACGTTCCCCCTGGAAAATGCTGCAGTGTCCCGTCTGGTGTCGCAGCCCTTTCTTCTATTGTTTCTGAATAATTCCCAGCTCCTCTCAGGTCTGACAGTGCAAATTATGAGTTCAACTTTTTCGTCTCCGCCGGCTAATGATGTGGCAGCAGATGATCATTCAGAGACGCGGGAAAGCGACGCGCCTCGGAGATAAAGCTGAATGATAATCACTATCATCCCGTCTCGCCGTGCAAAACATTCCGAATGCTTTCAAGCAACCATCCAATCTTAAAAAAGGTCTGGCCCCTTAAACATATGGCTGCGTACCTTTACTTTGCATTCAGGGGACGCTGGCATAAAAAAAAGCCCTGAAGTGCCATTTGGGCATTGAAGTTATTGCTATAGCATATTTTTGTGGAGCATGACTGTTTTATTTAGGCCATTTGTCTCGATACTTAAAAAACCATTATTTATGCCATTCCCCATCTTCAGTTAATCTCTTAAAGGCAGAGATTTATACCTATAGAAGGCGACCATTATCCACGTTTGAATTAATCGGGATGGCAAATGGTGTATTTCATCTGTTTGACGGTAAGCTCAACACACATTTCTCAGGCTCTGTCTATGGATGCAGCCATATGTTAAAGAAAAATGTATTCTGTTGGGGGTTTGTCACCAGTCGAGTATCTACGTCTATGATTAAAACTTAATGCGCATGCCCGAGGTGCAGGTCCACCTCGGCTGACAATAAAGGGGAGGTGAACTGTGTCGACACCGTGGCAGCACCCCGGGGGGATTTCTCCGCACACAAAGGCACATTTTCTGCTTCAGATCTGCTTCAGAACACAACGATATGAAGCTTATTTCAGTGCAAAGCTCAGATGCTACAGATCTTCATCACCAACAGGGCAGCTGGCAGTTTTTATCTCTTTATCACCCAGACGACCCCACTGAAGTCTCCTTAAATATCACACTTCCAGGGGTCAGACAACCACTGCGAGGGGGAAAAAAAACCCTCAAAAACCAGAAGCCACCCTCCTCCTTATGTCTGCTCTTCTTCTGGATTGCGACTCACAAATCCTTTTGCTTGTCAGCGCCGGCAACAGCTTACCAACCCTTCACGCCACTTCAAAAGCCGCTATCTTTTGAAGTTGCCGTGCGGTGGCATTTCGGGAGCCGAGGAGTTAGTTTATCCAGCAGTCGTAAACTGTCACATCTGCGCTCGACTAAGCTAATGCTATTGATTATGACGACGTGCGGAGTTGGTTTCGGAGGGGATGAAACGAAGGGTGGGGGATATAGCAGAGTGTTGCACATCAGGTGTGTCACGTTGCTTTGCCTTCTTTTAAAGGCCCCTGTGGATCATTTTTTAGCCCCGATCAATTGAACGATTAGCAGATAGCGGAGAATATATGTGAGCTAAGCTGGTGGTGTAACCAAAAAGACAAACACAAAGGCACGGTCAGGCATTGCATTTGTTGACCGATTAGTGGGCGGTTCTCCAACACAAGACAAGTCCGTCAGAACATTAGAAAACATGTTAAATCCTGCTTTTCTAAGCACCGTGGATGAATCAGACGGATGGGAAATGAATGAATGGGGGTGACAGAAAACACGTGGGTGGGCCTGAGAGCCCCCGCCATCGCCATCTCTGAGCTCGCCGTGCTCAGCGATAGGCCGCCTCCCCTTCGTGTGACAGCTCTCCTGTGAGCCATATTCCACTCTGTTCCGGGCATGGTGACACACACACACACGAGTGATGCGGCGACTGAGACAGCTCAGGGCTCCAGCAGGAGTCACAGAGGCGGCGTTCCGCCCCGGCAGTGTGCCACATGGCTCACTATAGATAATATATGACCGGCGATGTGATGCTAGCAAATCAGTACGTGATGTCCATGTCAGCACCTCAACAGCCAATGGGAACAAACGCACAAATGGATGGCCTGCCTCGACGTTTCGCGTGCATGCAAAATGCATGCAGACATACAGACACAGAAATGCATTTGCTTGCAGCCTCCTCATGTAGTCATGCATAATGCATGCGTAAATTGTTCCTTGGCAGCGTGCGTTATAGAGTCGGAGCAAGCACCTGCACTTTTTTCTTTTTTTTAAAGAAAAACACTTGACATCTGGACTCAAAGTGCTTGTTTGTCATCAAACACGCACTTCGTCCAACAAAAGCTGCAGAAAACATTGTTCCCGCCGAAATTGTCTTTCGTAATCACGTCAAGGTAGCCTATTTTTGGCAACGACCTTCAAAACCATAAATGTGACCTTCAGAGACATGCACAGCAGTTTCCTGGGTGAAAGTCCTGTGTTTGTTTGACCCCCAATGTCCTTCTTACATTGACTTTGCCGCTCACCTCCTTTGCCGCCAAAAGCCACCAACCAAAAGACTTGATTTGTCATACTCAGGGATTCTACCCCCCACCTCCCCCCGCCTCCCCCCATTGTCTTAAACCATTAATTCCAGTCCAGTGTTTAAGTTAATCAGTCAGGTTATGCCCTTGACTGAACACCAGCGTGTTGAAATTCCATGAGTTTCAATTGGGGGTTGATGTACGATGTTTTCCCGCTGCTAATGCTGGGGCAGGTCATTTGCTCATTGAGTGATAATGAAAACAGGTGTGCATCATTAGCTCCTGTAAGCAGTGAGTGACTGAGCGTTTGTCAGGGTTTTTTGAAGGAAGAGCTTCGCATCTAGTGACGATTCTTGGTTTGCTTCTTGGGGTTTTTTTACACTCCATATGATTTGTATCTGTCTAGCTCGCCCCATGGTAACCTGAGCAGATGGTAGGCTCCAGTAAGCTGCAGCTGAGAAGGTAACAGTCACTGATCAGCATCGGGAGAGTTGATAACACTGTCGTGAGGGGGGGGGGTGGATAAATCTGCAACGCTTTATACCAAAGGGACAAAAGAGGACAAGCATCGAAATGTTGGTCTGATAATGTTGCCGAGTTTACAAGGCTATTCAGGAAGCCGTTTGTGTATTCAAACATTTCTGTTTATTGCTACCTGAGTGCAGAGAATTGGTCATATCTGAGAGCTAAGTGCATCAGACGACTGAGCGAAATCTCAAAGCGAATTACCGTCATTTCTTTTGTGGCGTTCTTTTATGTATTTTGAGCAATATTTGGTGGAAAAAAAGTCTATTTGCTGATTCATTCGGCAAATAGACCGTCATTCAATCGATTATGATAACTTATTTTAAGGGCCTAAGTTTTCAGAAAGTGTTTTTACATAACCAAGTGCTTTTCACCACTTTTTATTAAAATGGTTAAACCCAGTCCAGCATATACCAACCCAACTCAACATAAAGCCAACAACAGGGTAATGGAAAGGCTGACCCCGTTGGATTGAAATGACCCGTGCACCATATGTATCTGAGCAATCCCTCATACTCAATTCCAACCGTTAATGTTGTCTTGGTGCAACCTCATTGTTGCAGCGAGAAGAGGCTTATGGGAACGAGCAATGAAAGTGTTGCTTTATTCTGCTGCGCGGCTATAACAGTAGTCTGAACAACAGCAACTTTGGAGAAGAAAAAAAACAAGATATGTTGACATGTTTCTAAGGCCTTGAGGACAAAGAAAAGCTGTCGAATGCAAATAAAGAGTTTGTTTACAGTGAATTGCCTCCGCCAGGCACGTTTAATGGCGCTATCTCACGATGCCAATTCATTTTAATGTTTTAATCTTCAGACGATTTAATTAGCCGTAATTAATTTGCTCTGCTTTACGAGATTCACATCGACCGCCATCGCAACCGGTCGGTCTTAATGAGTCCAATTTGTGGCAATTTTTTTATTTCCGATTCGTTTTACATCAACAAAGGTTAGTTTGACTAAACAGATGGATGATATGATCCAAAGAAATAAATGGTGTTTTATCGGCAACAGTAGACGCACTTACAGTATATATTATTGAGTAAATGTATAGCAGAAAAAGTACAATTCAAAGACTGTTTTACATACAAAACTGCATAAAACGTTTTCTTTTTATTGGCATCTGGGCCCATTATCATGAGCTTTTTCAAAGCACAAATGATCCACCATATAGCTTATAGCGAAATATATTCAGTTTTATGTCACTTTAAATGTATAAGACATCCCATTGTGGCTTTGATACAATCCAGTGGTGCATTTCCAACTAGACAATCAGGTTAATTTTTTTGTCCACGATTACCCAATGAATGAATCAGCAGCAACGCTTCGTGATAAACATTGCATGTAAAGTTGAGCCCCATTAGAACTTGAAATGTCAACCTTTTGGCCTCATTAAGACACCACAGTATAGTACATTTGGTCTGACTGGTGTTTTTACGATCTCAGTATCTTCTGAAGGAATAAATGGCATGCTGGAGGGAGACACTGTTCTACTTTCACCATTTTATTAGTTATTGGGTAGATATAAGTGCTGCACTTAAATGGGAAATAGCCGTATGCACAGGAGCCACATGGCCTGAAGGTGGTTTTCCAAATAATGTTCTGTTTTGAAAGTAATCAAGCAAGTCTGTCTCCGATTAGGACATTCGTAGACCACCTTTGGGGAGCACTTAGACTCATTCCATTTGTTTCCAAGGCTCTTGTTGAAAGGGCGCCAAACCAGTTGATGGAAATGCAACTGAATCTCATTTCTCTTCTTTTTTTGTGTGACAAACATTCAATATCCTAGAGACATCCAGGCACGGAGGTTGTTCCAACTCCAACTCTTCCTCTTCAAAGGCAGAATGATTACAATTCCAGTCTTTAAACCCCCCATGGGGTTCTCAATCAAGAGGATGAAATAGCCCTGCACCTATAGCGGTAGCTTCACACCTCCATGCAATCAATAGATTGAGATTCCGCTTTTGAACGACAACAACAACAATAAAATGTCTTTCTTGCCTTTACCACCACAATCAATACTGCTTCTTTCTTTTCTCCCTGATGCTTGCCGCTCCATTTTAGAAACCAGCATGGAACATTTACAAACGTTTGCATTCACAGCATCATTTTACTTTTGTTTAATTTATATATATATATATACTCTTCCAGTCCCAGTATGTTAAATAGACAGGCTTCCTGCTCGTGAATCCAAAGACAATGAGCGCCGTGGTATAGCATGTCGGAGCGCCACCAGAGGAGTTGGGCAGAAAATGGGACACCGGAACAAACACCAGAAAGATCAGGCTTTTGTGTCTCCCTCTACATAAACAGAATTCATGCTTTCTGTGGCTGAACAGAGAGAGAGAGAGAGAGAGAGAGAGAGTGACATAACCATCCCTTGGAGAGGCAGACATTCTCCTGCTTGTGTCACAAGCTTTTAATGCCCTCTTGCTGTCAGACGGTAAACTGCATTTAAAAAAAAATAGTCACATGTGATCATTTTCATTATGTCATTATATCCGGGGCAGTAAATTAGTGGTTGCACGGGAACTTTAAAGCATAAAAAGGTGCATGATTTCCTGATTCATAAAGATAATGAAAGCTCAGATTCACGCCCTCGACAGGGTAAAGCATGGGGCGTTTCACTGATTGCTTTGCAAGGAAAGGCTCCACCGAAACATTATCAAACAATCACAGATGATATATACTGTCGGGTAATGACCTCAGACATGACTCCTCTTCAGATTCTATGTAAAAGTCCAACAGACAGCTTGTATCTGGGGAGAAACTGAGCTGATATGAAAGGCTTTTTTTTTCCTCAAGGCCTGTGACTCATAACATCACATGGTCTGATCTGGGATCCCAAATGAAGAGCAGAAGAGTTTTGAGTCACACGCCATCCCCGCTGACCACGCATTCAGATGTCATCCGTAGAGTCTCGCCGCATTGTTGTGATCGCACTTTGATAAATTGACGCATTTGCACACAGTTTCATGACCTATTATCATTTCCCGCCTGCTGAAGATATCAAAGGTATCAAAAAAGGGAAGCGGCCCTTTGACGGGCTCTGTGTGAAAACAAAACCTAGAAGCGGAGAAATAATGAGCTACTGTGGCTACACCATATATTTATATATATATATATGTATTTATATTTCAAAATATATATTTCAATATATATATGATAACCTCCTGCCTAAATGTACATTCCTGCAGGCCGAGTGATTTAATGACTCACCCAAGATGAGGAGCAACAGATAAGATCCCCCCCCTCCATCTCACCAAAGCAGAGGATCATTTACTCCACATTGCAGCTCAGATGATTTTTCAATTTCCATGTTCCTCCTGGGTTTCCACGAAAACATATTGAGACTTCTTCTCTGAGTAATGGCTTTTTCTGACTGTCGAGGTTGCCTATAGATACAATTTACAACCTCTGCTATCTTCAGGAAGCACCGTGGCGTCAATAGCCGTATCAAAAAAATGACCACGGGGATGGTCCGATTCAGTTTTTGAGGAAATTCTGCTTACACTCGGCGAAATCGTCGCTTTTTTTCGTCGATTTCGCTTGTTTTATTCGAAAAGTGTTGCTCTTGTGTTTCAAACTGAGCCCTCCTCCCACCATGCACTCTGATCCTGCGCAGTTGTTGGCTTCAATAATATTTTACTGTATAATTTCCTGCACAAATGACCTGCGGTGCTCCAGGTGTCATTAGAAACATACTTCCGCGGTATGTGTTTTATTGCCACTGTTAATTTTATGAGGGCCGTTAAGTTAAATGGAGGTGTATGCTGCCAGCAATCATGCTGCTTGAATCAGCGGTTTATTAACACCCCACCCCATGTCCCTCTCCCAAAAAAAGGCAGAAAAAAGTAGATGTAGTTTGGGTTGCCACTTGTGCCAATGGGACTCCGTGGCATGATAAATCCCCAGGAGGAATTGGAATGCGGCGGCCATCGCCTCCATCGATGTTTCGCACTAAACCTCCTTCACTGACTCCGTTTAAAAGGGGCAATGAGTGAGATTTATACCGCCCCATAACACTAAATGACCGTAACATATCATCGGCGGAGTTATTGATCAATGCCAGCGATTCCCCCCCCAAAAATACATGAAGGGTTTGGAATTTCTGACTCACTGCCCAGCACACTACTGGCATTTTAAACCAGATAGCATTGGAGGGCACGCCTGTGGTTTCTCTGACCATTTCTCAAGCACAAAAAACTGAGTCGATATTGTAGTTTTGTAGGATTTTGGATCCATTTATCACCATAACTCCTATAAAAAAAATATTGACTTTTCCCAACAGTATCACGTTCGGCTATGATCCGTGAGGATAAAGTGAGAGTAAAGAGGGAGCTGTGAGATTTACAAGGACAGAAGTTACCAGACGGTCACATAGAAAGGAAGCTAACACTTGAACTGATGGTGTTTCTTAAAAAAAACAAAAAACAGACAATACAGCGTTTTGTTTGGACCAGACATGCACAGGAGTTCAAGAACACTTCATTTCAAATTCAAATAGCTGTACTCTTGCATATATTCTTTCAAATTCACTTCCCTTTCTGGCATTGGAGTACCCAAATTTACAATTATTCACCATTTCCTGACTTATCACGTTGAAGGTTGAGAGTTTTGTGTTGAGTTTGTCAGGTTTTGCATGGTCCTTTACAAGGTCATTCTGATCTCAGTAATATTAAATCATTTCCCACCAAATACTAGTTTGGTTCACAGTGCTTAATTGTTGGTTGTTGCCTGGAAGTGGACTAATTCAGGGTTCATTCCTACTACAAATGCTACAATCTGTCATTTGGGTAGTATCAAACGGGGGATAATTACCATATTAGAAAGAAAATGCTGTTAAGGGAGTATTATTTTTCTGATTCATCCAATAAAAGCAACAGGGATATGACAGGAAAGAGATTATAATGTGTTGTTTGCAGCCGTGCAGAGCATTTCAATGAGAGTAAAGGGGGCATCGGTCTTTACGAATAATCGAGAATGCCTTTCGGATGAACTGTTGACAAGGTGACTTGATTTCACATGCAGAAATATAATCAAATAAGTGACTCTGGATGCGTCTCCACGGTGACGGACACCAGCAGTCCTGCTCCCGGCTCCCCGGGAGTCACTTAAGATGAAGGTGACACACAACATTTAACCCCTTCCTCTTGATATAAGGATTAAACGTGCGCACGCCTCGCCATCGGCACTTTTTCATGGAGTGACTTTGGCCGCCGTCTGCCCCCACCTCGAGCATTAACCCCCGCCCCCTGGCACATGATCAATAGAAGCTTGGGAGGGACATGCGCATGCACACGCCACCGGGAGTCATTCCTTCCATCGTTGAAACTATTAACACCATGCCAAGATCAATCAGTCACCCTTGGCAACCCCTCCACATCCCCCCCTCCCCGCACATCTACGGGTGGATGCATTTACATGCATCATAAGATGCTAGCATAATGTTGTTTCCCGAAAAACTATTTCTTCCACTCTTCCATTGTCTTCTTGTTTTCCTATTAGAAACGCATCCAGAGTCAAGAGGCACATCTGTATTGGAGCAAGCCGATTCTATTTTTACCCCTCGTCCAATGATTGATGTGTCCTTTCAGCATGTACACCCTCGCTATCCACGGGGACGAATAAACCACAGATGAGCGGCAATCTGCGGGGAGTACACACACACACACACACACAGATGTCTGCTGAGGTGCAAATGTGTGGCGAAGGAACACACAATTAAAAGGCACAGTTGAACACACATACCCACTGCGCAAAGAGACGTCCAAACGACGTCTTTTCCAAGTCATTTTTGGACGTCTAATTTTGGTCACCTCAAGGTGCAGACTGTTACTCCAGACGACGTCTTTCTTTCAACGTATACTTGACGTCCATTTATGACGTCCACAGTACCGCCGTGCAGGAGCTATTTCTAGTCCAAATATGGTCGTTGTGGACGTCTTTTCTACGTCAAATTATAACTCATTAGGGCCCGAGCGCCGACGTCGGGCTGCGAAGCCCTATTGAAATTGAACGGATTTTTATAATTCTTATTATTATTTATTCATAATATTTTTTACTGGTTTAGTTCCTATGCATAACCAAATGACTACAGTAAAATTAGCTGGTACAGGAAAACAGGTTCCTACCTTCTGGACACGTTTCTACAGTCACGTTATAATAAATCACAATCAAATCCTGACTGTTTTGTCACCCATTTTTATTTTCCAGACGCAGTTGACAATAAACAGCAGGCAGTATATACAAACGTGTATATAAAAAAACAAAAAAGGTAAAATACAAGTACTCTGACTATAAAATTATAAGAATATAAAATATATACTGTATATAAAAGTAATAACCCTATGAACACTGAGAACAGCAACTACAGTGTAGAACATGTAAATCACAAAATTAGTCTTGAGTGGCGGTGAAGCCCCCCCCCCCCCTCCACTCCTTTGCGGGGCATGCTTCAGATGTTCTGAAGCATGGCTCCTTATTTTGTCCTCTGTGGCCTGACTGTCGAACTGCATGACTCCATCTGCAAGTAGATAAAGACAAATTATAAGAAATATGTAAAGGCAAACGGCGGTCAACACCAAGTCTGCATATCTGTAAGCAAAAATATGTTCCAAAATTCCTTCAAATGGAGGACCAACACCACCTGACAAAAGGATAAGAAAAAAGGATTTAGAAACACTTACTAAAACTTTACAATACAGTACTCCACTGCACTAAATTGTTTGGCTGCAAACCCCCACGTGGCTGTGTCTGAAGCGCCCCCCCCCCGCCTGTATATTGGTCTGTGCTGCTAGCCCCTTAGCTGTCCCGGGTGTTAGCAAGTGCTAATCTCTCTCTATCTCAGCAGCAGCACGTCAAAGAAAAAGAAATAAGCGCTGGAGCCCGGACCCATAACCGGCTGTCACCGACAAATAAAGCCTCGACCGGTAACAAGAAAGATGGCTTGTTGTGAGGTAGCTCGATGCCAACTTCGACTACGTTAGCGGTTAGCATCCGCTGCTAACACCCGGGCCGCTCCCCAGCTCAACACAATGGCCCCTCCTGCTCGTTAACACTGGAGGCCTGTTGCCGATAACGGTCGTGTTATGGCCCACGGCTCCAGCGCTTCACTCCATGTATTTATTTTTCGCCGGTTTCGTTGTACGTTAAACTAAATTGGTCGTGTTCAAAAGCTAACGTTAGCAGATGTAATGCTAATTGTAGCAACAACAGGTTTGAGGCATAAAGCTAAAACGGCAAACGCTATAAATGCATAAATGAACATAAAATTAACTTATGGGTCTATGTGCTGACCGAACTTACCTGCAATTTAGTGGACGACGCTTCGGATTGCTGTTGTAGTGGTCGAGAACAGAGCCGAGAGGCCATTCGCTTTCACCGTAGAGAAACACCTGGCCCAATGGGAGTGGCTCTTATGATGTACGTTGATGACGCAATGCCTCAGCCAATCACAATGGCGTTGACTGTAACACCCCCCCCCCTTCCCCAAAGGCTACACCTTTATTGTTGTAATAAACAGAATAACACTATTTTAAAAGAGAAAAACAAAAATGTAAACAAACAAAAATATGACTTATATTCAAAAATAATGTTTAATCACAAAATATGTCATCATGCCCATACTACTACTACTACTACTACTACTACTACTATGATAATAATAATTATAATAATAATAATAATAATAATAATAATAATAATATAAATAAATAAATAAATTACATCATGTCAATTACCTGCACCTGTCTTAGACGTCGAAATAAGTGACCTAGCCCGATGTTCAAATGTTCAACTGCATATTGACGTCCAAGTGGGGTCATGATTAGACGTCCAAATAGCAGACCTAGTTTGCACGTCGTGTAGTGGTCCAGAATTGGTCTTGGACCGACGGACGCAATATAGACATGATCTGGACGTCTATCAGACGTCTAATGTTTGGTGGGTAACGCACCTTTCAGTCCTTCCCATCACTTTGTTGTATCTTGGATGCTCACTTGTTTGGCAGCAGCGTTTGTGTGTGTGTGTGTTTTCATCTCTCTTCCCTGCATGCTTTGCAACAGATATGAGACACACAACCGTGACTGACGAGGATGCACGTCTGTTGGGGGGGGGGGCAAGGTGAATTATGGAGTTGATGTGGGGTGAAACAAAAGATACGGGGTCATGTGCCGGCGTGGAGGGACATAAGGTCTCAATCTTTTCCAGTCAGACCTAATTGTGATCCCTTTTACTCCCCGACAGGCAATTTATAGGACATTCACCTTGGGGGACTATTTATATATGAACAAGTGCCAGAGAATGGGCTACTTACTCCAGGGGGCATTGCAGTATGATTGACTCCTCCGGATGCTGGTGCAGTGAGCACTTTTGGAGAGTCACCAGTGCCCTCTTGTGTCCATCCCAGAGCTGCTTCCAAATGTCTATTTATTTGGGGTTTTACTCAAGACTTAGGGGGTATTAGATGGTTGTGGTGAAATCCGTCCCCATGTGGCCCCGCTTGACCCCGACGGGAGCCGACCTGCAAATGGGTTGCCACTGAAGCAGACTCAGCACCCCTTCACATTCACAGAGGAGGCCTTGCCCACAAGAGGAAGTGGACAGTTCAAGCTGGGTTAAAAGGCAAATTATGGAGCGGGGGCGGCGGCTGCGCGAGGAAGAGCTCGTAAATCCCCTGTCTCAAATCGGATACAACAGCTTCCGTCTGTAGTCTCTTCTCTGTAATTTCTTTTATTTTTTTTACAACTTCTGTTAATGCAGTGTGATAATTGCACCGCCGTGTTCGCTCCTTTAGAGCGGTTTCCTGGAGACTTGAAGGAAAAAGCACGTTCAGAGAGATCCCCGGAGTGATATCAAGCGAATATCACGCCTTTCTTTTTCCTCGCGCAATTATTTCAGCCCGGGCTAAGATAATTGGCAGATTTCGTTTTGCCAGTTTGACGGAGAAATAACTCAATAACAGCTCTGCCGTCTTCTAATAAATCCCATTTAAAGCGAAAGCTATCGGAGCTTCGAGTTCAGTTCCCTTTTGTTCTAATGAGAACGGTTGTGCTTGCGTGTCACGCGCCAACCACGGTGTGTAATCAGGAGTTTACATCTCATCCATCCCATCGGATGATTCCGGCATTTTTCCAAATAACACTTCAAGTCATTCTATAAGACGCAAAGCTGGTTGGAAGAAAGCAAAATCATACACATTCCTGCCAATTATAACATGTATGTGTCTCCGTAATGGCACGCAGCGTCAAACCACATCTGGCGTTAGCATTGACAAGTGTTCTTTGCGGCATAATTAGCTTGGAGGCGGATAAACTAATACAAAGCATACCCAGCATCTATAAAGAGCTCCTCTCCGACTGAGCAGGTCCGTGGCAGGGGAAAAAAAAGCTGGAACAGAAGTCGTATTATGTTTTTGGTTGCTGGATAATTAGGTGGCAGCTTTTTCTCGGGTTCGCGCGTGTGTTTGTGCGTGGGTCTCCCCGTGCATGGCGCCCGTTTGTGGCTTGTGTTAAGCTCATCTGTCAGCTTGCATGCCCCCTACGCGCAAATGTGTGTGTAAACGTGTGTCTGCGTACCTTTTTTTTTTTTTTTTTTTGGCAAATCACCTTCATTATGAATGTGTCTCATTACAGTAATGAGACGATTTCATTATCACTTAAACGACCTTGTCCCCGGTGCTAAACAAGGCCGGCTGTTACAAACTCAGCGAGCTTCTCGAGTTGATTCGCAGCAGGGGGGGAGGGGGTCCATGCAGGTGGGCCGGTAGGCAGGTGTTGCCAGCTGAAATTTGAATGGAGACGTCTAATTGAAGTGCACGACTGCGTGGTGGCACGGTGTGCACTCGTTTGATTGGAGGATGAGAGTTAACGACATGAATGTTCAATAGATTTAGCGTTTTACTTGTGTTAACGTTATACAAACACTTATAGGCTTAACTATGAAGGCTGGATCCAGAATGGACCTGGATCCAACAACCTAGGGGGCCGGAAAAGTAAAGCCAACACAGAAATGCCTTGAGTTTGCATTCTTTCTTTGGCCATCAGGGGGCAACTCTTCTGGTTACAGAAGTATGATTGTATGGATGTCTATGAGATAATGACCTTAATTCTCATTTGAGTTATTATCTCAGTAAACCTGGTGAACATGATCTTATGGTGTCAATCTCTAGTTTCAATCTTTAGTTTTTTATTTTGTAAATAATCCATCCATTTAGAGTAAAATAGACGATTAAGCAGGGGATGCTTTAAGGCGGGGCTAACCTGTGATTGACAAGTTGCTACCAAGACGTTGCTACCAATACGTTCTACCAAGACGTTGCTATGTTCTACCAAGACGTTGCTACCACTACGTTCTACCAAGATGTTGCTACCAAGACATTGCTACCAATATGTTCTACCAAGACATTGCTACCAAGATGTTGCTACCAAGATATTGCTACCAATATGTTGCTACCAAGACGATGCTACCAAGACATTACTACCAATACATTCTACCAAGATGTTGCTACCAAGATATTGCTACCAAGACATTGCTACCAATACCTTGCTACCAAGACGTTGCTACCAAGATGTTGCTACCAATATGTTTGACCAAGACGCTACCACAGCAACTAAGATGCAACTTTAACACTTAGCTGTAAAGTTGCCCTTGAATCGTGAAGCTAACTTTGTACTATTGGACAGATTTAATGCTTTTTTTGGTCTGAAAGCCCGCATAGTGAAGAGCAATTAAGTCAGTCGAGCGTTCCCCATTTTAATTGCATAACAATAAGTACAAAGCTAGTGTTGTGACTTTGACTTTAAAAAGTGGAGTTGCATTCTCCGGAGGTCGATTTTTATTATAAGGCAGGGTATCTCTGCGTCGGATACATAAAGGCTATGCACTATCAAACCCACTTTCCCTTTTCCTGAGCTCTACCTGGCTGCCACTGAGATCTTCTCTCGCCCTCCCTAAGCACTCAATCTGTTTGGTGAGTGACCTTTAGTTGTTGGAGAGCTTATCTCCTGCTTTTAAAGGGCCCTCCACCCCTGAACTAATCCTTGGAGCCAAACACTGTAGCCTTAATCCCCCCACACCCCCTCCCCAAAGTCCTCATTCACGATTTGCTTTCACTCCAATTGTCTTGGAGGCAATTCAAAGCTCACGCAGGTTACTTTCCCTTCGTGTGACTTTATTGATCTGTGAGTGTATGCATGCGCCATCGCCTCATCCGTGAATGTGGAACACGGCTTCTCAGTAAACCAGTGTGTGTGTGTGTGTGTGTGTGTGTGTGTGTGTGCGCACATGTCTTTATGAGTTTGAGCGGCACGGCGGGGTGGCAGGGACCAGTGACCACGCAGCCATCAGGGTGCATTTAGGAGGATTGCCACTGTAGGAAGGGATCAGGACCAGAGTCGGAACCGAAAGCTGCACAGGCAGAAGCCCAGAATCAGCATTCAGCAGGTTAGTGGTGTGTGTGTGTGTGTGTGTGTGTGTGTGTGTGTGTGTGTGTGTGTGTGTGTGTGTGTGTGTGTGTGCCAAGCCCAAAGGGTGATAGTTCCTGGTCACAGTCTGTGGATGAAAGTAATTGCCAGTGGAGGGCAACCTGCAGCTGAGGCCCAGAGATGGTGTGTGTGTGTGTGTGTGTGTGTGTGTGTGTGTGTGTATGAAATTCAGGCCTGCTGCTTTTGTCCCGTGAGCCAATACTCCAAACACACTGTGCATTTTTAGACACACGCCCAAATATGCAGTGTTTGAAGTGGGCTAAAGACATGTGTTTTTGTTCTTACTTACCATGCAGCCAATAATGAACCTTCTTGTCAGTAAGAGGTTTGCCATCAGAGTACAGTACTGACACGGAGGCGGGGGTTAAGCTGTGTGGGCGGCCGACTCGCTGTACGGACGCTTTAATGGGTGGCTTCCTCTCAGTCGTGGGTGACCTGAAAAGAAAACCCTGGTTACAACTCAAGGCTTAAATTTAAAAAAAAAAAAGTAGAAAAACAAAAGTGTTGGAATCGTAAGCTGATTAAACAACAAAAATTAAAAAAATAGTTCCACATGTATGATTCAAATAAAGCCTGTAGACTTTGAATCAGAGTGTCTCTTATCTAAACTTGGGTGCATTGAAAAGAGGAGCGGAAAAAGAAAAAGCAATTAGCTGCTTCTTTTAATCCGTAAAGCACTTTAATTTCCACGAAACTGCAGTTAAAAATGACTAAAGCGAGGCTAGGACGTGATTATTTATATACAAGGATTATTTATTTATTTATTTATTTATTTTTTTCAGTGCAAATGATTAACTCGTATAAACAGAATAGTGCTGCTGCACTAGCTCCTTTTACATTCTTTACAAACACTGCAGGATATGCATAATGCACAGTAGAGACACCAAACCATGTTTATGTATGTGCATAATCCATCATTGGCTGGATCAGTATTTTTCACATCTCTTTTCAATTCAATTCAAGCAAATGCATGAACCATGTGTCCCTCTGCCTTCTATCAACAAATCTATATGTAATAGATAACATGAAGACTTATTTTTGCATTTTTCAACACTCCATGAATTTATAATTTTTGTACCTTCCCAATGAATGTAATTCAAATGATGCTTTTAATAATGTATACGCTGCAGGGACATGAGCAATGGTGTTCTTCAGGCTGACTTCCCTGTGTCAATTGTTGTTACGTCAAACCGCCAGCAGAGGGCCACCACAACTAACAATTCCCACCACTTGTTCCCCTTCAGACTGCAATGATTTGTTGAAATTTAATATGGGCTTTGTGGCGCACAGTGGAACTGTAATTCCTTCCCCTCTAATCTGTTAATCAATTCTCAAGACAAAAAAACATGCACTTGTTAATTTGTGCCAACTTATTACATCCCTTCAGTTCGCCCTCTGAGTTTTGGAGGTTTTCGAAATGAAAGCAGCCACGGAGTAATCGTTTTATATTACAAATTAGGAAGGCACCTGCCATGAAATATATTTTGTATGAATGTGAGATGTGTGTATTTTTAAGTGTGTTTCACCGCTGAGGCTGCTAAACCAAACCGGGCCAGCAATTTGTGCAATGACCCAACCGGTCTGCATGTGGTTCCAACCAAATACAGCAGAGTGACATGCAGAGTGACAGGCGGAATAAAACCCAAATCGGAGAGCAATAGACCGAAGGGACCATGTGTCGGAGGGGCTCGCAGGCCCCCGGGGGCCCTTCCTGTCCCCTCTCGAAGCCACTTCATGAGCGAAGCTGTCCTCTTTCACCCGAATGTCCACCAGCCGGGTTAGTCATACCTGGAAGTGGCTCATAGATCACGAGTCAATAAAGGAAGTCAGAGGTGGCACCCGGCCCGGAAACAATAGCTCCGGGTGCTTTTGTTGCAAACAACAAAAGGTTTTAATCAAGAGTCGTCCCAGGTGAACAATGAGCAGGATATTGGCAAGGTAGTCATCTTTTGTGCTGAAGGGGTGTGGTACGGGATTGCGAAGGGGGGGTCTCGCGCAAGGATGTGTGGATGCGGTATCGGGTCTCCGGAGAGCGGGCAGGTGTTTTAGCGGGACGGGGAAAAACCACAAGGGCGACATTATCATAAGCGCTTATGACACACGCAGGTAGTAGAGGCGAGATGCTGAAGGGAAGGGCATGGTTTGAGAAATGAGATTGAATTGCTAATAAGATTTCGGCTCGATAATAGATCAATGGGGTTTGGGCAGCATGAGTAATGCACGTTCGGGATAAGTTGGCTCGACTTCAACTCAAGGACAGGATTTCATGTCGAGGGTTTGCTTTGGTCGATGTGATTGAAAATGGTCGAGCCTTTTCAATCACTGGAGCCTTAACGTTTGTTCAAATCTACTCCCCCATGTGCCATTGCGTGACACTGCACAGGTGTGTTCAATTAGCTCCAATTATAAAGGTGCTTGATTGCCACCTGGCAAGCTTTTGCCTTGAGTGTGAGACTGACAGTGTGGCTGTTTGAGTGTGCTCTTTTAGTTCTTTCGATCTGCTGTGTGTTGTCTGAAACTAGAAAGGAGAGCATTTCAGGGCAAATGGTGAAATAAGGCTCCTGCACCTCCGACAAGACATCAGGGAGCACTCTGTCCTTTCCTGTCAGGCCTTTGTTCTGGACCAGGTAGCCTCATGGCACCTGTTTTTCTTACACTCTGTCATACACTTGGAGCGTGTCGCCCAGAGGGGAACGGGATCAAATGCGACACCTGCCATGTCCCCGTGTCCTGACCGGCCTTTGCATCTGGCTTGCCATGCGTTCACCTTTTGCCCTGTTGTCACAATAAGAGTTTAAAAGTGGAACTGAAAGCAATGCACCACCCCTTTCACCAGAACAAATGACTGAAACTGTCCCAGAACATTTAAAGGTGCAGGAGGAATGTGATGGACAAAGGAGGGGAAATTATACAAGTTCCTGACCTAAGGTCCAATGGCCTACTCTGTTTTTGTTTTTTTGAAAAGAGAGTAACAGTACACAGCCAAGTATCTCATTACAACCCATAAATCATGCTAACCACAGGGAGAGCAACATGTTGAGAACAAACCTGTCAATTACTGTTAACGAAAAGCATGTCTTAGCAAAGGTTGTGTTGAGAACATAACCCCGACTGTGCGTCATCATGCCTTCCATACAAATGCTGAACGGTTGACATGAAATTACCTTTCATGGCCCCAACCTGTGTTTAAAACATACATTTCCCATGTCCCTTTGTATCGCCTATTGAAGGATCACAAGGCACACATTACTGTATTTAGCCATTAGCTTTGGATGAAGACATGCATGCACAACAGGTTGGACGGCTACAGCGTAGCAAATGTCCTACAAGCCTGGACCTGAGTGAAACGAGGGGAAATTAGCATCCCCTCGTCCCGTGAGTGTTTGATAAAAAGGCAGGGTCGGAAACCTGGTGTACTCAAAGTCACTGCTAATAGAAGGCAACCACGGCTGACCCCGCACCGCCGCATGAAAGGGGCTGTCGTCAGGAGATTTAAGAGAGAGTAAGCTTGTGTAAATATCAGGCAACGGTGCAATGCAGTGTTGGCTTGCCCGCATGCTGAAAGACTGCTCTTAAACCACGTGCTGAATGTAAATGTCATGCGAGTTGTTTACGGGAAAAGGGCGTGTGATAATGCCTTGCGATTTGACCTGCGTAACCCCCGTGTTTCTGGTTTACTTACCTCTGATTGAGCAAAGAATTTTAGGTAATGACATTTTTTTTTTGTAGCCTAAAAATCACACCAGAACGGCATTTGAGCGCTTGACTTGACCACAAGAGCCCTACGGGAATTCCAAGGCAATTATCAACCAGCTAATGCAACAGCAATGGCAGTGGGGCCAACCAAAGGAGCACTTTGGGAGCAACTGTTTGGACAAAAGGGCACTCTGGGGGCACTGAATTGCCTCTCGGAGGAAAAATGAAACATGGAAGTGGCCCATTAGGACACACGGTGATAAGTACGTGGGTTAAATAAGGTGTAAAACAGCACCGCAGACTCACAGCTGGAAAGCTCCAGGAGCTACTTGAGTATATAAACACAAGTGTTTTCAGTTTGTTCAACACTTATTATGTGATTGTGAATGGCGTAGTCTGGTGTTTTACATTACATTTGACTTCACTTGCTTGTTTTTTTTAACAATTAAGGCGTAAAAAAAGGGTTCCAAAGTTTGGGTTGGAAAGCTTCTGGTGGTGGTTTGACAGGAGAAGCAGCAGAAGCAAGACTAAATTTACCCAGTCTGGGTTTTGGCTTTTTTTTTTTCCATACGAATCCCTGATGCAGAGCATGTGAGACATTTCAGACTGCAGCACACAAATTGTGCAGTGTAGGACTGTGGGTGGGATAGCTCCTTGGGCCAAGACAAAGAGCAAGAAAAAACACACACACACACCCACCCAAACGCATGAGAATCTTCCATTATTTGGGAAGAGATTCTCAGTGCAGCATAAGCAAAAGTTGTCTTCCGGATGTCATCACGCAGTCAGTGTTTTTACTCCTTTTGGCTCCGTGCGCGACTTCCGTGAAGATGAGCCGTCGTGACAACAGAAGTATTGGAAGTAGGAGCGGCTATGGCTGCGAATGGGTGGCAAAAAATATGTATGCCTTGAGGTCCAAACAAAGCCAAGAACACATCCACTGTTATTTTTTTTCATAACGCAGGCAGAGAAAATGACCTTGCCAGAAATATAGACAAACAGCTGTGGAATACATTGATGATAATTGCGCATATTATTCCAGTGCCATTATGCAAAAAATATGATGCAAAAAAAAACACACACACACAACAACTCTGTTGAAAGCTGTGACTCGAGAGCTCTTAAATTATGCATCAGAGCAGCTGTAACTAAGGAACTAACAAAACTGGAGCTGGATGACACAAAGATTTTTTTCAACCGGCGATCTTCAACCCACGTGCGAGTCTTGCTCTTGAGGTTGGCTAATGGCGCTCTGCTCTTGCGTATCTCCAGGCTCTCTTTCAGCTCCAATACATTTCTCTGCTGCGTTATCAAACGAGTATTTCTATATAGCGAAACAGGTAGCAGAGACAGGTTTTTTTCTTTTTAGTTCCAATGATTTGAACCCATGCACGGCAGATTCTTTTTCAGTGTATTAAAACCTTCAAAATAACCACACAAATATGAATAAAACAACAAGTTTAAAACCAGCTCTCACAAACAGAATACGAGTGACGATTTCAGTATGTTGCCTCTATGCAAACACTGCAGGATTATGTAACGTAGTAAAAGGGAAACTCTCAAAAATGATGACACGAAAAGAAAGAAAAAAACAGGCAACGTCGTCGCAATGGAGAATCCATCACTTACAGGATGTTTGCTCGTTTCGAAAAATAGCAGGTTACAGTCAAACATTAGACTTGGAGATGGTGGAAGAGCAAATATTCAGTTTTTTTCTAATTTCATGACCCCACATCCACGCCTTCGCCTCAGGCCTCCACTGCAATCTAACACTCATTAATTTCACGTATCGACGTCCCATCTGCACATCTAATATTTCAATTTAATTGAGAACACCTCATCATGCGTTCAAACAATGGGTAGATTAGAAAAAAAAAAGACAAATAAAACGCCCAGGATGCAAATACATAACAGATATGACTCTTATCTCTGTTTTATTCGTTCTTGCATGTGTGATAAAGCACCCCGACTGCTTCGGGATAGCACTTAAAGGACTACTTAATGGCTTTTTGTGTCTTTGGTTAACTGGGAAATCCACTGTAGAAAGTAGTTAAACGCCACTGAAAGGATGAAGTATTTACTTATTGGGAGAGTGACATTGCGAAGACCATTTTAAATCCACTAATGCTTGCTTTTAAAACATTATCACTGCCATTAAAGGAGCGCTGGCTGTCAAATATCGATTTTGTCTAAATGTTCGAATATGAAAAAAACGACACTTTTAGCTGATATTAGGGCGTTTAAATGAATTACTAAGTGATATACTGTATCGGGTAACTTTTTCATTCTGTAATCACTCCTCAGGGCTCCATTATAATCGCTCGAGTGTTTTTCAAGGTTGTCATTTTTTTTTTTTTTCACTTTTGCTCCCTCAATCCTCCGACCGCCTCCTCTGAGAAGATCTCTCCGGGTCGGGGTCACTGGTGAGTGACTTGCACCAGATTGTGATGTTCCAGATGGGAGCTATTTGCACTAATCCTGACGCAGACGCATAAAACGTCACCGTGGTGGGGGGGGCGCTCCCCGGCCCCATCTGAAAGTGATCAACCAGAAAAGCACCAGAAAGCGACAGCCGGGGTTTAGATACAGATGAATCGCTTGATACCCGCTATTTTTTGGTAGATTACCGCTTGGATGTGCTGAAGTAGCGACATGAAGGGACCGCAGGGAGGTCAGAGGTCACTGTTTGCACTTCAGTGTCTCGTTCCATGCCACAGTGTATAAAAAGTCTCCTGTTGATTTGTGGACTACAGTATTGAAGCCCTCATTCCTCATTTGGCCATCGCCATCTTTGATTTGTTTGCAACCAGATAATGGAAGTGACCATATTTGGTCTGTACTTTCCCTCCCATAGAGACTGATATTAATACATTTTACATAATTTTGTGATTATGTGATTATTATATTAATTTAATTTCGAGTCCATGAATGCAATTTTCCTTTTTCTTTGCTATGAATCCAAGAGGAGGAGCTCTGTATAACTGCTACTGAGCTTTCCCACTTCATCAATTATCACCAGATATAGTCAGGGATATCCCGGAAGTTGGGCGAATTACCCCTTCAAAATAAAATTACTGATTTTTTCAAATTTATTTTTGGTCAAGCATTGACATAATTATTTTTTATAACTATTACTTATACATGGAGGTGTTATAATTAATCCTATGCGTATTGATTGTGTGCCTCTCTAGGGAAACACAAAAATAATACATGCGTGTCCATTTAGCGTCGGGTTTTATTGTGAAAGGCTCAACCAGAACTCCCTCTATGCACAGCGACTGTCTTGACTCATCTTCCAGCCTCTGCCATCCTCCTCTTACAGCATGCAAATTACGGAGCAACTCCAATGTATCGCAGATTGAGCACCTACACAGAGCGCGCTGCGCGGCGCCAGAGCTGGACACGTTACGCGCGTCATCATTTAGAGTGGACTATAAAAGAAAGAATATAGTCTTTTTATAATAATATTATTATGATATTAGGATCACACCAGTGTGTTGTCCCCGTGGCTTAAACTTAAACATTCATTCTGAGGAGGCTGCGGATCATCCCGGGACCGGAGTGAAACCTCCACCGCGAGCTCCTCGCGCGAGGGAATAATTAGTGGCCCTGTGTGTGACAGCGGTGTCAGACTCGAGCAAAGACTGAGGACCCGAGGGGGCGAGTGGGAACTGAAGTTTCTTCTCTCTTTTTTTTTTTTCATTCTTTTATTTAATTATTATTGAAGCACCGGAGGGGAAGTGGAGGTTTAGCCCCTCTCCAATGCGTCTCTTCAGCCGTGTACCGATGGACTGAGTACGGTGACATTTGGAATAGCCTTCCCGTGTTTCCATCTGTGTTAGACGGTAAGCACCGATGCTAATACACATTTCATCTGCTTAATTACTTCTTCTTTTTTTGGGGGGGGGGGGGGGGACCAGGTGTGCTTTCTGGAAGCTGTCATTCTGCTGCATAATGAAATAGCCCAAGTCGCAAAGAATCCAGGTGTCCATTATGGGCAGGTTCCAACTAGCTACAGTATGTTGTAACCCTCCTTTGGAATTACGTTTAAAGAAAAATGTACATTCCTTTAAAATGGGACTGTCGTGTAAAAATAAAGTCATGACAGGAAGGTTTAACTGTGTGTGTGTGTGTGTGTGTGTGTCCATTATCTCGAGCACACCTGGCTGCGTGCCACACACAGTTACTGTATCCCACTGCGCTCTGCGGGCTTGTGGTAACCCTGCTGTGCCTTTTTTTTAAACTGCTCTGTTAATCGCCGAAACTTTAAGTGGGGTCTATTTTTTTTCTCGCGTAACTACATCTCCGCTCATACACCTCCAGATGCCCCGGCAGTGCGTCTTTCTGTGGCGCAGGGATATTTATTATTACAGTCAGCGGGTCACAGGTGTGTTTAATGAGGATCTGCATCACGACTCCTAAGCCAATCAGAGAGGAGGGTATTTTTTTTTCTTTTTTCCAATAGCGTTTCGTGTCATTAAAGGTTCCATACAGCATTGTGAACGTTAATCATGGTCACACTGTAGATAAGATACATATCCAATTGAGTTCAAGTCTAATTGGATGTATTGCCCACCCCCCCAACCCCCTCCTGTGTGTTATAGTCCTATTTAAGTGCGAGTTGATGAAGGGAGGAAGATGTGTCCAATTAGCTGTTGGTTGTGATTTGTCTAATTGAGTTTGGGGCCCAATTATTTGCTTGGATGAATCAACGGTTAATGGCGTTAATAGATTCGATGTAAGCGCCCGCATACCCTAAATGTATGGACTGCTGCATCCTTTGTGTGTCTGAATAATATAAGGTTAATCACTGGTGGGGCCAATTTAACAATGAATTCCCCGTAATAATCTATTAAGAGGTCTGAATGTGCGAAGACTCCCTCTTTAATTCTGCCTGAAAGGAACTCCATATCAATATTCAAGAGTTATTGATTACACCTCAGTTGATCAAATGGGTTGCACTGATGGAAACAGGTGTTGATGCAATGTGTCAAATTGGGAATTTGGTTCGACCAGCGAGAGGAGTCTACAGTTTTAAGAGTATCGGGGGGTTGAGCAGGGAAGGGGGGTATTGTGAAACTTTATTAAAGCACCTTACTTTCAGATAGAGAGAGCCAGCGGATATATTGGAGAGCCTCTGCCTTCTCCGTGACACAGAGAAAGTAGGCACCGCGAGCCCACAGAATATTGAATCAGTCCCGAAAAGAAAGGAAAAGGGCTGGAACAAAGGGCAAGGGAGTTGAACTATCTCTTGCCTCTTGAGTGGGCGGATGCCATAATTATCATTTCTCCAGGATTGCGGTAGGCTGCGGGCCCCGCTGGCAGGATCTCTGCAGATCCGTGGGTGTAGCGGTGGTGTCGACCCTGCGGGGCAGGCCACGTCACTTCCAATACAGAGGAGAGAGGGGACAAGTCCCGCCGTAATTGGTGCCGTGGAACGCCGCAGGGGGGGGGGAGCTTGATAGACGGTCGGGGCTCGGCGGTACGCAAACAAGGAGCTCTAATCTGCTATCCCATGTCAGGCTGAAATGAAATAACCTCTAGCCGGACGCAACAAGTCGAGCAAAAGGGTTCAGGCTTTTGAGTATAAATGGATACACTGTTTTGTTGGTGACCTCCAAGTGATTGAGGAGGAAAGTCAGGAAGGGAGGGGGGAATGTTTCTCCTTTGCTGCTAAGCCAGGTCATTTTGTGTTGGAGTGAATTAGCAGCGTGCACACCCTGCAAAATGCTTCCTAGTAATCATCCGACCGGTTATTCAGTATTTAAAAGTAGCATTTTGTGCCGAGACACGTCCTGCTGTATTGTTCTTGCCCAGGAGTGTGTTATTCCAAACACCTGGGTGAAAAATGGCCTCTTTCAGGAAACCTCTCTGACATACATAGGAGGTTGCGGCAGCTCCAGGCCACTGGATCTGTTGTTGGAGTTCTCCACTAGACTTTCCCGCTAGGAGCACTCCTTACTTAACCATGTCAGGGGCCTCGTTTCAAACGCCAGAACAGCACTTAAATCCAACACGGTGCATTCATGCCTTTTTAAAGAGGGTCGATCAATGTTTTAAAAGTGACATTTGAGGAACGCCGACGCAGGGGAAAATTGTTGTCTCCTCGAGGAAAAAAAAAAAAAAAAAAGCAGACGTGACAGGCGCTGACGAGCCTACCCGTCTGTCCGCCGATCAATCTCGCCGGAATGCCTGATGAATGATGAAGAAAAAAAAAACCCTGCTGCTTTGGAAAGAGGCGCATAGGACCATGAGATGCAGATTATTTATGACGATAAACAGCCTTTTGTTTGAGATTGCTCCCTTCTGTTGTGTCACGTGTAATACACACACACTTCTTATGCCAGAAGTGTGCGTGTGTGTGTGTTGCCTGTAAATACTTTTAATCTTCAGGTTTGTGTTATGATTTCCAAGCAATTCCAAGGTGCCAGGCGGGCGGTAATCCATCCCGAATACAAATAGAGGGTTTTGTGAGCGTTGGTTGCTCCGGCAGGTTTAAACGGGAGCTTCAGAACGCAGTCCGGCTCCTCTAGCTGCCCGCCGTGGCATTCCTCTCTTAATTGGTCTTGAAAGGTCTTGCTCAGGAAGACGATGCAGGTCAGCTCACGTCTCCGCCGTTTAGAAGTCATTAGGCAGTCAATTAACTCAGACACAGTAGCTGATCTTTCCTGAAGTACACAAGCTCCAAAGCCGATTTTGTACAAGGAACTTTTTTTTTTACTCCAATGCATTATTTAACGCTTTCCTTACAGACTTGTACAGACATGATGGATGGCGTATGTATGGAGGGTCGAGTGAATAAACAGGGCGAAGGCACTGATAGAGAATCGCAATAAGACGTTTTTTTTTTTCCCTTCAGGGGTAAAACTTGCCGGTGCATGTTTCCCAAACAGTAAAAGATAGTCTGTGACTTTGTGCTAATCTGGCGGCCTGTTATTACTTTCTCTTCACAGCAAGAGTCGAGGGAACTTTGGATATGTTTTTTCGTTAAGTTCGCCAAAAGCTAATCCCAAGGGTTTAAAGCCGGGGCGGCTTTTTCTTGTTTGTTTATTTATTTTTATCCTCTTTTTTTTTTCATTCTGCTTATGGACGTGCATGGGCTCGAGATTTTCAAATATATATCTACTCCATTTAGGCGAGAGACTACAGGCAAACACACTGGTCAATACCTTTGCTTATGTGTCTATAGACTTCCACTCAATTCATCCAAAGTTACTATTCGATAAAGCCTCATTTAGACATTTAAAAGCACCTCATTTACGTAGACAAACACACTGAAATAAGCCATAATGTAAATTTCACCTGTGTCTCCCCATCAAATGTTGGGCTCCTTGCCAAAATGACAGCAACAGTGTCGCTGATTGTGTTGTAACCATCAGTGAAACACAAGCAAAGCGAACGCCATTACCTGCGCCCCGCACAAATCATCCAAAATGTCGTTTTATAGCCGCGCTACCATTCAGCTGGTACTAATGACTACACACCCGCCGCAGCTGTGATCGTAAAAACAGCTCAAGACTTTAAATTAGCTTGTCCTGCCGAAAAGCTCGATTACAAGCCGGGTGCGCATCTGCAACAGATACAGTACACAATAGACCTCTCTTCTTTTACTGACACAAGAATTCGTAAAATCAAATCAGATCACAAGATCAAGCTGTTGTATGGACACCACAGAATGTTCTAGGTTCCTATTTATCCCCTGTAAGCAGGTCTACCTATAATGTGTGGCTCCTTTGAGTCACACAGCACATCAAATCACAAGACCAACCTCCACCCCGCGGCCTTCTATTACTGAGGATGGGTACTCATTTTAAATGGGCAATTCAAACTGAGCATAAAGCCGATCATTATGTCGGAGATCAGCTGAATATGATTATATGTCGCAACAACTTCTTATTTAGTGATGAAACTGATGCCTCTATATGCCCCATATCGGTAAACACCAGCATCAGAGAGAATATGAGCGACTTCTAATGTGTTATTCTCTGCTGGGCCCCCTGCTGGTGGGGAATGGAGGCACGGGGGAACCAGGATTGAACAGGGCAGCTTGACCCTGCTGCAGTAAAATGAGAATTAATTTGGGCTTGCACAAAAGGAACGATAACTTTTTCGCAATTAATAATTACCAAAAAAGACAAAAAAAAATGAACAATCGTGAGGAATTTATGCCAGACGTATTCCAAATGAATTTATCTCCAATTTAGCAGTCCTCATGGGCACTGGTTACTCCCGAATAGAAATGTGTTCCAACGTTAAAAGGGACAATAATGCACACAGTTTTTTTTTTTTTTTTACATCTGTTTGGTGCAGATGTCTTTCCTTCCATGCTGCACCTTCGATGTCACTATTCACTGGTGTAATCTGCCGGCTCCTTTCTGGAGAACTAATTACTGCGCATTAGTTAAACAGACCATTTGAAATGCAAGCCTGCTAAATCACGCTTGCCAGGGGAGCAGAGCCACCCCACCCCCCCTCCCTCCTCCTCCCCACGCAGTCTTTGTGCTTCTATTATTAGTTCTATCATGCATATGTTCGTTATTAGAAAACAAGGCCCACCAGCAGTCGAGCTGTAAGAGAAGAGGCTCAGTATGAAAGGTAATGAGAGTGTGCATGTATGCAGGGAATGCGGTTTTGTCTATGAGGTCGTATGCTTCCATATGATCAGCTGCAGCTTGATCCTTGTTGTACATCTCCATTTCAAACATGCGTATGATACACCGGTATATAATAGACTAATTATATGGTTCTGAGTGGGAGCCTTGGACTTCAGTGAATTAAATAGACTCCTTGTCAGGAACCATACATCACCATGGCTGCAGGTAGACTAGCAATGAGGATGCCATGCATTTTTTAGAAACCTTTTTAAAAGATGAATCAAGTGAAATTAAAAGAAATTCCCAGAAGCCACTTGAGATGTTTTACCAGACAAATATGGAGTTGGCTGATGACAAATGCCATGAGGGATAATGGGCCTTTCATACTTTAATAAATTCATGAAAAAATTCATAAATGTACCTCTCACTTCAGAAAAAAATCTCCTGCCTCATGGGCTATTTGTGGCCACAGCACACTTCACATACTTTGACAGTGACAAGGACGGGAACATGACCACAGCCGTGTTCGTATTATTTCAAAATAATGTCCCAAACTCTCAACTGGATGGTGTGCACTCCAGTCGGTTCCAGTCCAGGTTTCCCGTGTGTGTGTGTGTGTGTGACGGAGGGTTAAAATAAGGGGTCAGGCTTGGTGGATGAAGCGTGCAAAATCCATGGAAGTCAAGGGGCCACTATGTGCCCGCCTCTTACACTACATGCTCAGTGAGACATTTCCAAATGCATTGCAGAAGTCCATATTCATTTTGGAAAGAGGATGGGAGCATGATTTTGTTTAATTATTTTTTTACTGACGATTTTAATGTTGCACGCTCTCATCAGCAAACCCTTTGGCAGCATACGTAGCTCCATTACAGATTCATATTTCATAGATGGATGGCGTCCGTTAATTGAATATCTCTCATTATTTTGGTTAATGGCGCAAGTTAGCAAAGTGTGGTTCAGCTGGGTAGTTTGCGGGGGTAAAGTCTAAAGTTGAACTTGAGTATCATCCAGCAACGAGTCATCTCTCAGTCATCAGTGTATATCACCTGCATCGATCATCAGGGGAATATATTGACATCTATTCGTTGGAGAAGTCTATGTGTATTAATGAGTTATCCGAGTGTTGAAGAAGCCTCGTCACCATGACGACAGCGGGAGACCAATTAATGTTAGCAGCTGGTGGGCAACACGGTTTTCACAGCGGCGAAAAATACATATCAGAGATGGGATTATGAAGTGTTTAAAGGCATAGTGTGTAGGATTTTTGGGGGGAATTTATTAAAAGTAGAGTATAGTATTTATCCTCTTCATGAATTCAGCCATCCATCACCATACAATAACACAGGAAGTGCTGTTTATGGTTCTGGAAGTGGCTGACGCCTATTGTGTATGTTACAGCGCCTATAGAGCCTCAATGTGTGATGAATATACCATCAAAAGATTTTATTTCTTCTCCACTTTCCCGGCTCTCGACTCACTTTTTTCCCCCTCCCCCCCTATCATTTGATGTTGGACCAAAGAAAGTTGGCTTCACACACATGCATGAGGTGAGATCTCATAGGGCTTCACTTCATTCCTAATTGAACTGTCTGAACTGAGAAGTGTACGTTCGAGGGGGAAAAAAAAAAAAGAAGAGTGCACCGGAAGAGCGTTTCATCTCCTGCGCCCCCGTCACGCCGACTTCCATGCAACATTGATTACCTAAAATGCAGTTACAGGAGTCTGTTTGAAAGCCAGAAGAAAGAGTGCACGGGCCTAATGCCTTTCCGTATCTACCCTCCGCAGCGTTATCGCGCCGCGCGGCCGATAGCATCTGTTCATAGTCAGTTTCATTTCGCATTGTCTTCCGAGCCATCAGGGTCACAGAGGTGAGCGCCTTGGGTACCATGACCACCGCCAGACTTCTGGACAAGCAAATACACATGAGTAATGAAACGGAAATGGCCAAAGATTGTTTAGATATTCCCAGGTGCCAAGTTTTTGGAGCCATTTTTCGGAATGTTATCACTGTCTACACAATGAATACTTAATAGGTTTGGCAAATTAGATTTTTCTATTTCATCATATTCCCCTTCCATTTATAAACACTGATAATTGGAGCTCAAAGGCAATCATATTTCCCCATTTTCTCCCTAATATTTGTTTAAGACGGTCATGTCTTTGCTGTAATGTACAAGATACTTCACAAATGTGGGCGTTTTTAACACTTGGACATGTGTGACATCACATTTTTTGCATATTTTCCTGCATTTTATGTCACCTTTGTCTGTCTACATGCCTAATATTACCAACTGTATGCAACATTATAGAGAATTTAGAGAAATACATGGATTTGACGTTATCGAGGCTATTCCAAAGTTATGTTTATGCTAATGTTTTTCTAAATGATTTGGAATTATTTTTCAATATTATTATGTGTTGTGCTGGTGTCCATGGCGACGCCCAGCCCAGGATGTCCCCAGTGGCAAGACCATGCAACTAATTGTAATTGTGGTGTAGTCTGGCGGATGTTGAGGTGGTTCCCTGTAGAATTTAAGTGATTATAATGCATTAGTGAGAGAGATTGTATTTAAGTCAGAAGGTAGACCGTTAGTGAAGATACGATTTTTCTTTTTTCATATTTTGTATTCTCCATAAGATTCCCCTCGCTTGGTGGAGTGAGAATCTAGCATCTAGCTCTGGCAGAAAAAAGTTTAGAGTGACCTTGGGGTATATATGCCTGAATACATCAAAGCTGTTGGAGTTGGTGTTGTCTTGGTTTTCATCAATAATTTTTACTTCACCCAACAGCGCAAAAAAAAAAAAAGGTCTATAGAGGCACTTTGAAATTGGAGGAAAAGAAAACGTCAAAGACAACAGAAGTACGAGTGAAGCTACAATTTAAGAGATTTCTTCCAATTCTGCTTTTGTCTTTGGAGCTGAGAGCTCCGTTGTGTTTGGTTGTCTCCTTGGACGGCGTCCGCGTTGTGTGTGATTTATCTTTTAACGTTTGTAGTCAGGCTCTAGCAAGTATTTAAATTCAAATATAGTGAAGTACGAATGATTAGAACGAGAGTACCAGATGGATCAGTGAGTTTGACTCTACATGAGAGACTGCTTGAACTTGTTTTCAGTGGCCAGTGCTGCCCCTTCTGTTTCTTTTCTCTGCATGGGATAACCCAATTAGATTAACAGGACGAAATATCAGATTGATGGATCGTCGGGGTTCATGATGCATTCACTTTCAGCCCAGTCGGGTGAGAATTACTCGGTCGAACAACGAAGACACGGCGATTCATTTTCCGTGCTTTATTTAGAACGTCGTTTATAAATGTTGCTTTGACACGGACTCAAAGAGGGGCCGAGCTGCCTCCCTATGACTCACACTGAGTAAGTCTTTGTTCGGCCGAGTCTGCACATAAAGAGTAGAAAAATTAGCCACATGAGAAAGTCGTTTCTTTAAATGTGCCATTATCCCTGTGTGAGTCACTGGAAGAAAGATGCTGTCTTAGTGTCATTGCTCAGCATGTGAAATGCATTTACTCACTGGTGACGCCATGTCCGGGTGGATCCTGTGGATTCTGATGATGAAAATGTAGATTATTAGGATTCCCACACTGTGGTTTACAACCATAGCACGTATAAACACCACATAGGGTTACTTAGCAGAAGCAAAGGAGTGTGGAATAGTGGGTGCCAACTGTTTGCCTTTCCGGTTATATATTTTTCATGCATTTTTACTATATGAAGACGGTTCACTGCATGAAGACAACTCTTTTATCCGTGATGAGTGCGACTTCTCCCCTCATGCATATGATTCATCCATAAATGTAATTTTTACACTGTTTCACTTTCACACATACGACGACAAAGTATTGTAACACATGAAACTTGTATGACGTTTGGACTGAGAATCATGTATTGAAGTCATTGTTCACAATACAATTTGTATGAAAAGATGTACCCTTAATGTTTTTTTTTTTGTTTCCCCCTCCCCCACCCCTTCTTCCCATGCTTCTATGCTTCACAGATATCACAGACCGAAATGCTGCCCTGCATCATTTTCATCGGCTTGTTTCTCACGGTGGCCAGATCCCAAGATATCCATCCCTCACAGGCATCATCCTCTCTGAGCGAGTCCTGTGACTCCTTGTGCTCCTGTGAGGGGAAAGATGGCGTCCTTCATCTTAACTGTGAGCAGAGAAACATCAGCAAAATCTCTCAAATCAAAGTCCCGTCAGGTGTGCCCTTCCACCTGAACCTTTACAAAAATGACTTGGTTGAGCTCCTCGCCGAGGAAATGGAAGGGCTTAAGAATGCCCTTTCACTGCACATCGGGGGTAATAGCATTCAAGAGCTGGAACCAGGGGTCTTTAGCGCTCTCGGTTCACTGAAAAAACTCCACATAAATAGCAATTTCCTCGTCACTCTGAAAGAGGACACTTTTCAAGGCCTGGTGAATTTGGAGTTTCTCCAAGCTGACACAAATTTTATTCGGGTCATCGAGCCTGGGGCCTTCAACAAACTGATCCGCCTCAAAGTCCTAATCCTCAACGATAATTCCATCGAGTTTTTACCCAACAACATTTTCCGGTTCGTGCCCCTCACCCACCTGGACTTACGTGGCAACAAGCTGCAGACGCTGCCTTATGTCGGCTTTTTGGAACATATCGGGCGGATAATGGAGCTCCTCCTGGAGGACAACGAGTGGGTCTGTGACTGTGACGTTTTGCATTTAAAAATCTGGATGGAGAACATGAGGTCCCAGTCGGCAATAGGGGATGTGGTCTGTAGCTCACCTCATCACCTTAAGGGGACCATTCTGGCTAAAGTCAAGCGGGATGTTCTCTGCCCGTCCCACACAGAAATCAACCTGGAGGAGCCGTCAAAGTCACTCGATATGGTTGTTACACCCTCATCAAAAGTGAATCCCAAGTCGATCGACGCCAAAGACGACGCCAAGGTGCCAACTCCGTCTCACGTTCCCGGCAGCCCTTGTGTGGAGCACTGTTCTTGTCACAATCACCCTGTGGCTGGCTTTTTGATGCATTGTCAGGACAGAGGGATTCAAAAGGTATCAGATATCGGAATACTTCAACAAAGCCCCACTAAACTGGTCATGACGGGGAATATGATTCAGAAACTCTTAAAGTATGATTTTGTCACGTACGACAATTTAGAATTGCTCAACTTGGCGAACAACAGAATTGATTACATTGATAACGAGACGTTCCTCAGCTTGAGCAGTTTGAAAAAACTGTATTTAAACGGCAACCGAATTGAAAAACTGTTCTCCACAATGTTCGTGGGGCTCCACAACCTTGAATATCTGTATCTGGAATACAACCTTATCAAAGAGTTTGCCCCAGGCACATTCAATCCCTTGCCCAATCTGAAGCTGTTGTCATTAAATAACAACCTGCTCAGCTCTCTGCCAGCGCAGATATTCCGCAATGTGCCCCTCACCAAATTAAACCTGAGGAAAAATCTACTCATGCACCTGCCAGTGAGCAACGTGCTTGATCAACTCGACTCACTGGAGCAGATTTATTTAGAGGACAACCCCTGGGACTGCAGCTGTGACTTGCTGAGCCTCAAACAATGGGTGGAGAAACTCCGAAAAGACACAGTAGTGGGCTCCATTTTGTGTCACACCCCAAAGAAAGTGATGCAAGCCGATCTGAGAAGCCTTCGTCATGAGATGCTGTGTCCAGGGTTGGGGACCTACTACCCAATACCCCCAGGTGGGGATGAGGGTGTGACCGCCACTCTGGGGCCTGATGGTGCTAGCAAAAGTTTTTTCAGCTCCGTCATGGACACAGTCCCACTCTCGGTGCTCATCTTAAGCCTCCTTCTGGTTATCCTCATGATAATATTCTGCTCGGCCGGATTGGTGGTGTTCGTGGTGCACCGGCGGCGGCGAAGGGCAAAGAAAAAAGCGACGGAGGAGCCACCCAGAGAAAACACCAGCAGCAGTCCCATTCATTTACATTACAGCATGTACGGGCAGAAAACGACCCACCACACCCTGACACAAAGAACAGGTTCGGCCTCTCTGTACGAAGAGAGGTCCCATAGTCCCATTGTGCAGATCTGCCGCAACCCCACCTACTGCTCCCAGCACAAGGAACACGACGCAGAACTGGATTACGGCCTCGACGAACCCGGTGCCAAGCAACACCTCTGCCGGAGCATCATGGAGAAGGAGAACACCTCTCCGCTCACGGGGAACCCCGGCTCAAAGTTCCGACCCATGACCGGGGAGTGCCCCGCGGAGTTCGTCACGCTGGGAAATCCCAACTCCTTGTACAGGAACATTCTGGAGAGGGAGAAGGAGCTGCAGCAGCTCGGAATAACGGAGTACCTTCGGAAAAACATGCCCCAGCTTCAGTCTGCGGTGGACATGCAGGTCCCGGGGCACCAGGAGGAGTTAAAGCTAATGGAGACCATTATGTACTCAAGACCACGCAAGGTCATGCTTGAGCAAACTAAGAACGAGTACTTTGAACTTAAGGCCAACTTGCATCATGAGCCGGACTATTTGGAGGTTCTGGAGCATCAAACTGCGTTCAACTGAGCTTAAGCAGTAGAAAAAAAACAATATATATAATCTGTTTTCAACCAAGTGCCTTGTCCTGTTTGCCCTCCTGTACGTTCCACAGTGTGAAATATATATCATGGGCACATCACGTTTAAGTTTAATCGTAGCACAGAATGTAAACTGGTTCCGTTTGTGTTCCCTTTTTATCTGTTGACAGCCATGTTATGTAGCTGGTGGAAGGTGTAGTCATTTTGGGCCAAATGTTAACTTAAAGGAGCGATCACGGGGTGTTCAAACCCACTTTGAAATCCGCTCAATCAGCTTTTGATGATTGATTAAATTTCCATGGCGCACTGCCACCGGATGAATTGATCCGCTCAGCCCACACACACACATCTGAGGGGATAAAGCAGATGTTTGGAAAGAATTGAGTGAATTCCAATCACCGCTTGACCCAGAATTGCTGTTTAATCAGTCCATTCTGACTGTAGATATGACCTGATTACACCCTCTGTCAACATAAGCCAGCTGGAGTGCTAGAACCGGAATGCTCATTGTGCCGTAGAAGCAGCAGAAATGCCAACTGTACAGTGGGAAACGGTGATAGGAGTGTGGCTCCAATGCAGTTATGATCGATCCAACACACACTGCACGGTTGCAGTCATAGGACCTTTATTTATTTTTATACACAAACCGGTGGAATTCACTGAAAGGATGTTTATTTTCTCTCAATCAGTAAATACAGCACTTAAGTATATACTCTGTAATCTTGTAAAAAAATAAATGCATTGCACTATTCAAATGCCATAAGATGGTGCATGACAATCAGTCCTGCTGAAATGTTTTTTTTTGTTTGTTTTTCTGCCAGAAGAAAATGAGCCACAAATGATGTATGATACTTAAGTGTGTGAAATGTATGCAAGATTCCGTTTTACGTCACAATTTTGTCGGACAACGCTCAAAAACTCTGTCCTCGTGCTGACTGGGAACTGTTTTGAACCAGACAAGCTGCCGACTGACTCCAGCCAACCTTTTTCTCCGTTTCTCAGCTCATATATATATTAAAAAAAAGCAACGGACTGCTGACATTTCCAACGTGGACATTGTCCGAATTTACACCCACATCCTGGAAAACATTCAACTTTTGAAACGGTTCATGTAAGCACACGCTCTGTAGCTTTTCTACTTAATTAGATTGAATTATTTATTCTGTATATTTTGTATATACTTCCGTTCCATTATAGCTTTGGGTTTTTTTTGTGTGCCTTCAGTGCTGTACAGAATATAAGCAGAAGCTGTAACAAACAGGAAATAAAGAGTTGCAATATGATGTAAACGTGGAACTGATTTTATGGTTGCATTCAGACACACGTCTAATGAAGTGGAACCAGCACTCAGAAACATGACTGTCTTAATGGGTTGGTATGTGTTTGTGCATGCATGTACTAACCTGTACACCATTTGGTTGTTTTCCTGCTGTGTGAATAATTTAACCCCCCATGATGGCTCAAACCTGGTCCTTAATCACACAACAATGGCCGCTGGGTTGGTTCCACCCAGCCTCGCTTTCTTTTGCTGCATTTCCTCCTCCTCTCCGGGGGGAGGAGAACACTGGACCCTCTCGTATTCTCATCATAATTGATGCATCCGAATCTCCATGTAACCTCGCAGTCTAAAAACACGCACACGGACAAATAAAGATTCCCCGACCAGCATGAATAAATAAATATTTGTACATTTGTATGCAGACACGCATCATTTGCGCGACGCAAACTCACAGGGGGAATCACACACACACAGCAGGGAAGACAATTTATCCATTGCAGCTGGATCCTATGAGACTCCTAAGCAATATGCTCCTGTAAAGGTGAGACATTAGCAAAGTGCATAACTGTGTTTCAGAAAGGGATTCGCTACTTTATGGAATCGCTTCTGAACTAAAGCTCACCATGCTGCGCTGTTGAGTACATTTAATAAGATGAGCAAACAACCAAAGAGGAGGGGAACGGAGAACATTTGGCTCAGCGCTGGCTTCTTAAAATGTACTTTTGCATTAATGCTTTTGCAATTCCCATTTGGTGAAAAGTCAGGATGACCCAGCCTGTTAAATAAACATCCTATTTTTTACCTTTTCTCAAATGTAATTAATCCCTGAGGATTTATTTTGTTCATTTAAAAAAGCACATTAGAGTGGAATAATTGAGTTTTAAGCAGAAATGTTTTCAGCCTCTTGTGCATGCGATGAGGTTTTTCCTGCACCCATTTGCAGTGATGATGATACATGGTGGTACATTAAAGCATAAGTACTTCTTTTTGGTGCAAGCTATGACCACGTGGCTCTAATGACTGGGGATGTTCACTTTACATGAAGCGGCAGCTGCTGCAGAGGTGTGTGCTTGATGTCCGCACGTACGATGAAACGACGTGGAAGCGTGAGCAATGCTGCTAATTGTGGTGACTCGTAGCGAAGTGTAAAGGTAAACCTGCATGTAAAAAATCCAATGCTTACGCACACACAGGCGCACAAAGCACACAGGGCTGATACACAAACAAGCTCTCAGTCCGGAACTCAAACAATGCACCAGTAACCAACTGTGACTATTTACAATTAATTCAACACTGTTTGTTTTGCACCGAAGCCAGACAAGAGTCGTGTCTTGTGACTGGAACTGTAATTACAGACTTTTTTTTTTTCTTTTTCTTTACACATGAGCACTCAAAAACAGCACACAAACAATGGCTTTGAAAGTCCAAATCACACAGCATATTATTGCAATAATATCTATTTATGTTGCCTCCATTAACACAGGCGCTGCTGTGGTACGCTGTCTCATTTGTACTGTAGATAATATACGAGCTTTGTTAGCGGAATGCTTTTCAAATAACGGTCTGAAGAAGCCGTTTGTAATTTCATAAAATGGTCTGTTTAAAATTGGCTGCATTGTCCCACGCAACCACAGGTCATTAATATTCATATCTGGGAGCAACAACAACAGAATGTCTCTTCTGGGCAACATTATCGATCCCCTCTTTTGCATCTCGCCAGGTTCTGTGTAGTGAGCTGCAGTCAATTAAATGTCTTGCACAATACATTATTCTAGCTTATACTACTTCAAAATGGCAAATACAGTTGGATAAATGCCGTAAAATAATGCCCTGGTAGAAGAAAATGCTGGAAATTCTGGATTCCCAGTCTGCCACACCCATAAAACTAGGTTATGCAAATATAAAAGGTTGAGTAATTAAAGTCAGTATTGCATTTCTTGGAAATTAAGGGACGTTCTTTTTTTTTCTAGCTTTTTTTATGTCAAAATCGAAGCACTGGAGGCTGAGAGAATCTGACTTTTATTCTTTAATGAGGCAAACTACCAAAAACACTGGGTCCTACATCCCCCACAATGCAAATCAAGTCACAGAAGCTATTATACTGTTTATATATCATATATACTATTATACCACTACTTTTACAGACTAAGTGGTACTTTATGTGTAAACTTGATTGATTGAGTGAACCCTTTACTTGCTAAATATGATGATTAGGAGCTTGTTTACTCTCATTATGCTTGAATTCTACTTGCTCAAATAATCCAATGAATTTTCCCTCAGCTGACTTTATCGACGTAATATGTAAAGCATGCTTCTAACATTCTGTCTGTTGATACTGCATCAAAGAGGGCGACATGGATGATTCAATTCAACTCATCTTATTATGTAAATGCAATGAAACTCACAGTTAAACCATCACATAAAACAAATAGGCATGTTTAATAGTAGTACTAAAATATGTCCCTCATCCGGCGTCCTTGGCTCTCCATCAACCACAAGTTGCCTAACGGTGCATTAAAATTCTCCCCTTCACAAACATGCCTAGCTTCAATCCAGCTTTGGTCACTTTAAATTGATGGGGGAATGATTTAGAACCAAATGCACATCAATCAATCATGCACTTCCTATAGCCAAATTTAAATCTTCAGGGTCAGGACGGGGAGTCGAGGCAGACGTGCATGTAATGCATGTAAATGTGGAAGACTGAGCATGTTAAAGCGGGAAACAATTTGCATGAAATCTATTAAAATGTCAACCGGTGTTGTCATGGCTGCCAAATGTGTTGGCGCATATTCAATAGACACCATTGGCATGGAATACCTACTTGAAGTCCTGACTTTGACAAAAACACTGACTAAAAGGGCCGAAACCAAACACAGGGGGGAAAAATCAACGGGCGGGAGCATTCAAGGCACTGAAGTGACAGTAATCCATATCAAGTGTCCATAATCTGTGACGTGTATTCGGGAGCCTCGACCATGAATGAGGAGCCATTATAAGGGGTGACTTTGTCTGTCAGTACGCCCCCACTTCCTGATTTAACTGTGGTCCGCGACTGAGCTTTACCCTGAGGGTGATCTTATGATGCTGGCTCGCCAAGCGGAGCAGCTTGCTACGAAGCTGTGGACGCTGAACCCCTATATCCTGTTGTTTGCTTGGCACACGGTTTAAACAGCAAGCCGGTGACCCAATTTCCCATCAGAACATCAGAAATATTTAGTCATCGGCTGTGTTGAATCTGTTGTTCTGAGAGCGGCCTCTCAGGTATAGGGGAACAACAAAAAACTGCTGTATGAAAGGGGGAACAAATCCTCCCTCAAAATCCCCAAATATATTTTAAATTCGGGTGTGTTTTGGCAGGCGGCAACCTCCAGTTCTGAAAAGTGAAGCCCATGCTGGAGTGCCTTAAACTTGCGTTCTCTTTCCTTGCCTCAGGGGGCGACCCCTCCGGTTGCCAAATAAGTCTGGCAAATAAATAGACCAAAAAACAGGGTGTGCTAAAGGCTACAGGTCGTAACCATGGCGTCACTACCGCAACTTTGCTAATGTCGCTACCACTGAGATGAGCTAGTAAGATGACTTAACACTTAGCTGTAAAGTTCACCTTGAATTGTGGGAGCTAATTTGCTGTTCCCCCCCTGATTGCTCCTCCGCTGTCCAAATATGGTCACTCCCTTTCACTGGTTGCAAAAATATATAAAAGATGGCCAAAATCCAAGATGGCTACGGCCAAGTGTTTCTTCTTGGTGTGGGAAAAGTCTTAAAAAAATTGGATTAACTAAATGCGTCACAGCTGGATGTTCAGGGATGCACTCAGGGAAATGTAGGAAGTCACTTTCTGGACTACAAATCACTGGTGAGAGAAAGTAAATTACAGCACTTCATCACCCAACAGCTCCTGTGAATGTGTTGAACATCCTGGATTGATGGTATATAACACTAAAAGTATCTAAGAGGGGATTTATCCCTTTAATGGAGTGTGTGCAGCGTTTTATCACGTACAGTATGGCCCGGTGGGAAGTGGATGGGGAGTAACACAGAAAAATGAGGGTTGTGAGTGAAATCATAACAAATTGATGGATTAAATGGTGGGTAACATTGGGACAAGTACGCACACAGATTTAATGTATAGTATTGATTTGCTCTGTTCTCCTGAAAAAAACTTTTCTTCTTCCTAAATCAACAGGAACAGTTGCTCTTTCATGGAGTAGATTATTTTATAGATTAACCCCATTAAACCCTTACTTGGATTATTGTATTAACAAAATTACATTAATTCTTAAATTCCATCCTCTGTGCCCTTTTTGTTTAGATCATCACATGATATTATATACTCATTATGATTTGTAGAAAATGGTGGAGTGGAAAATGCAAATGCTGAAAGATCTAACGGAATTGGACATGACCTTTCGGATGTCTAGACACCGAAAACGAGGCCAAGAATAGAGTTTCTCTGCATTCATGGGTATTCATGATGTAGCCCAACAGGCAGATAGTGTTACAATGCAGGCGGGATTTGTCGATTCGATCAAAATCAGGAGGACGTCGACGGAATGCCATGTATCACTTAATTCATTTAGAGAAACTTGGGCTTGCTGAGTAGAAGAAAAGTGTGGGATACCATTGCTAACGGATCGGACAACTCTCCTGACTTGATTGGATCACCTGTGGTGCTGGCTCCTAATTAAGAATTGAGAGCAGCTTGGTGCTTTGTTTTCCAGCCAATCAAGATGTGACGACGCCCCTTTCTTTTGGCTTAAGAGAGATGGGGAATAGCACACCGATGCATTCTGATCCACCCTTTGTGTTAGTGTAGAGCTCATTTTAGCATGCTGCTGGTTCTGGACCCTTTTCAAACTTCTTCTGTGTTTGAGGCCAGACTAATTTTTATAATTAAAGACTCATTTTATTATGATTGAAGAGGGATTTTAATGATTCTTGTTGTAAATACCTGTTTCTGTTATGTGGTTGGAGGCGAGTTCTTTGTGATCAGCTGATAATCGACTCTAAATCCCACATCTGCGCCAAAGCAATTTAAACCCTGCGCGTGAAAGCACGAGTGGTGCATGGAATTACTTGATGCAATGTTTTTTTTTTCAAAACAGGTCTTCAGGCCCTATTAGCATACCACAGCGTCTCAGAAAGTATCACTTGATGTTTGTGTCTCCTCCGTTTACACTTAGACACACGTCACATGCCGCCAGAAAAATGATTGTTTTCATACTTTTTCTTTATTTTTTCTCCATGTGAGACCATCAATGCTGATATCAACGCGGCAACACCCGCTTACAATTTGAGTCAAGAATGCCTAAATGCTTACTATGGATTATTTATCCACCGCTACATTTGTCCTGGTTCATTCTGCCTTGTTGGGAAATTGCCCCAAGCAGCGTCAACGGAGTTCAGATAGAAGGCAATATTGCCTATACAGTATGAATAAACAAACAAGCTCAATGAAGCTCATCCCTGTACTTCCCCCTGTATGGATTCAATGAATAGAATTTTACAGCTGAGGGACAGACCATTCATGCAATTCTAATATGTAAGCATGTCCATGAGAGGATAAATGGCCGATCTTGCCCATCGGGAAGGGCGATGGGGCAACACCCTCCAAGAAAGACTGTAACGCAAGGGAGAACAAGTGCGACTTGTGACTTTTTCCTCATGATCACGCCATGGGAAATATGAAATGTTAGCCCAAAGTGTTGCTAATAATAAATAATATACCCAGCTGATGAACCCTTTCATGGCTTGCACAAGCCATCCTTCCTCCACTGAATGACTGTGCAATTAAGTGTTTCATAGTGTGCCAGCACCAGCGCTAGCACCGCAGTGTATCCCCAGCTATATTCCTCCTCAAAGAGCTGTCATGCGAAGCACAAAGAGATTAGATGTAAGCCCATTTCTTATTATTCTGTTTTTCCTCCTCATTTTTAAGTTTCTCCTTTCCAGTAGAACATATCAATTAGGGAAGTAAACTTTTTCGAACCTTTTTTTGCTCTCAAAATGATCTCTGTGACTCTTCTCTCGGCGCGTTCTATAAGGTGTAGAGATAAAAGGGGAGGGTGGGAAAACAAATGCTGATTCAATCACCGCCTGCATTTTAATCGCAGTATGTTTTTTTTTTCTCTCCTAAAATCCACAGTATCTGCAGGGAACAGATTGAGATTCGTCTCCTTTTTTGTTCCTTTTTGAGGAATTTTTAGATCACAGGTATGCAGCAGGACAGATCAAAAGTACAATGAAGCAGTGAGAAAAAGAAATCCTTAAATGTGCATGGATGAAACGACCTTCTGCTGTATTTGGTTGTCCACACTCGTCATAATATACAATATTCCATCTTTTTAGCTTATTTGAAGCGACACAGTGACATATTCTTGATGACAAGAAGCCTTAAGGGTCGTGACAGAAACGTTCCTATCTATTATACTGCCATGTCATGACATTAATAACTGACTTAGCTATTTTGACATAAAGGAACGGCATAAAACAGTGTGTTGTGTGTTCGGCCCGTGGCGTTGGATCCCGAAAGAAACTGATGCAGTGACGGGTTTGAATGTGACGCGGGGCGAGGAGGCTCAAAGGTAAATTATCTGCACTAAAAATGTCTTTTTTGTAATAAAATCAAAATGACACATTTATAGTCTCCTCAATAGACCTGTCCCCCCTCAAAAGTCCGTCTAAACCATGTGACTCATAGGTCACGTCCCCCGATCGTCTGGAGATCCCTGCTCGCTCCATCTTCGTGACACACTTCTTCTGGCTGTTTGGGACTTAAGACCACCACCCTCCCCCTCCTGGTGAAATCACTAAGTCCTCTTATGTGGATTTTTGAAGCCTCTTATTTGGAATTATAGCCAGTCCTTAATCGTGTGGATTTAGGGGGAAGGGATTGCTCCGAAAAGAAAAGGAAAATATTATGCTGAACGGGAAAACTGAAAATTAAAGTGCATTTCTTCAAGTATGATCTCATGGACTAATGCACTACAGCTGATGGAGGACAAAGCCGACCCCGATGTTCACCTGCCATCCCCGCAGATTATGCAGGGATGAACAGCAGTTCAAGTTCAGAGCTTTTTGAGCTCGGCAAACTTTTCTTTTTATTCTTTTTTAAATCTAAATTCATGCAACAATATCTGAGCTCCGGGCCTCGTGTGTTCCTGTTGTTGTCCTCTTGACGTTAGAAGTCAAAACAATTAAGTCAGTCTTCACCCATAGGCCTGTGTTGTATGGAGGCTGCAAGAGTTGAGTAGGCACATTTAAAACACACATACCATTTTTTTCCATCCCTTTTTCAAAGATCTGGGACATATTAAATATGTATCCCTACTGTGGTTTTACAGAAAAAAAACACCCTAATTAAGAGTTTTAAGCAGAACTAGATATAATATGACTGCGCACGTTTGTTCCATTTGGATGGTTTGCTTGACAAGCACACACACTGTTTGTTTTTGTATTTTTATTTATTTTATATTTTTTTTCATTTTCAATCCTCAGGAGGTTTCAGAATGTAATCAAGGACATTTTTCATAAAGTGATGGCTGCACCTGTAATAAATGTCAGCGTTTTCTGGAGTGGCACAGTAAATACCGGAAGGGGAACACACACACACACACACACACAGACACACACACACTCAATCAATCAAGAGCATGGCGGGGTCTTCGACACACATCTACCACACAATGCATATGTACTACACACAACGAGCCCCAGCTTGCTTAGGAATGATTGCTTGGACTTGACATGGCCCAGTACACATAGTGTGTTTATTTGTGTGTGTGTGTGTGTGTGTGTGTGTGTGTGTGTGTGTGTAGCCTCCCCCTAGAGTTTGCCGTTTCTATGCTTATTTAAGCCAGCATGTGCTTTTTCCGATACCACCCACCACAAATATCTCGCTGCCCAGGCTAATTTGTTCCTGATGAAAACATCACACACTCCTACGTACAACACACACACACACACACACACACACACAAACATGCACATGCACGCGTGTTTTTCCTCTTCCCCTCGGTCCTACTCGACTAAGTCAACCGCGGCCCTCCCGATCAATATTTGGTGTTGAACGCTGAACTCCTGCCTCCACAAATGATCCGTCGGACAAATGCGAAGTTTTTTTTTTTTGCACACGCTGCGCAACGTTGCACACAGCCGAATGTGAGTCCAACCGACACGGTGAATCATGCCCAAAATCCCCTTGGAGCCTTTTTTAAAAATATATATATATGATGTGTTCAAGGGGTGAACAGGACACTTCTCAAGCTTTTGACACTGCATTGTCATCCACCCCTGGTGCTAGTGGGCTCCGGTCACATCCGCTGTGAGCTGGGTCACACGCTTCAGCTGCAACACACACACTATGCGAAAGGTGCACAAGCATAAGGGGGATTTGTGTAACCGGATACACACACTTCAGCTCAGCAGGAGCTCCAGCCTGCTGTCAGTTTGGTGAAAAGAGGCTGCGAGCCCCCGGAGTTTGGCCTCTTCTCTGTTCGTCTACTGCCGGATTCTCCCCCAATTCTCTCTCTCTCTCTCTATTTCTAGTGTCTCTCTCTCAGTCCTTTCCTCTTTGTGCTGCTCATTCCTTCAAAAAACTAAATGCAACATCTGTCCCATGCTCATCGAGTCCCTGGCACTATCGCAAGCAGCCTCTTTTTCCTTTTTTTTCCTGCTCCATCATCCTCTGGGCTATTTATAGCCGCCTTGCAGCACCTCCACAAACGAGCCACAGTCTCCTCCAACTTCGCCGGAAACTGATTATGCGGCACCCCTTTTTTTGGGGGGAAAGTTAGACGTGGGGGAGGAGCAAATGGGCGCCTTTATCCTCGCGGAGATAACGCAGGACGTGACTGCGGCGCTTCGTTTGGGGGTTTTTCTCCTTGCAGAAAGATGCAGGAAATCACTCAGGCATTTCAACTATCCTCTTAGCTGTCAGTCACTGCGTCAATGTGGAAACCCAGAAGGCTTTTTTGTTAAATTTTATTCCTCCAAAACTCCTATTTAGCTGCTTTGATTACAGGCATCTGGCTGTGTTCAACATGCGTCGCAGGGGTGCCAGCACCGGAGGGCGTGAATGAGAGGCTGACCTTTTTGTTGCTGTCTCTCTTTAATTTAATGTTGCTCCAGCTCTGCAGCATTATGTATTTTGGATACGTCCGCCTCGGGAGAAGGGGGGGAAAATATGAGGCTCTCATTCAGGAAAAGGAGGCGTACATGCATCGACTTGCATAGGCTGAATGGGTGGAAATGAATGAGTTCAGTGACCTAAATCGTCAACGGTGCACAAAGGATTTATCACAGGAGCGTACCTGGACAATGTGATGGCGGCGTTTTTGGAAAACAGGGTGATGTCGGGTTCATTTTTCACAGCTTCAAATAACAAAACCAGCTGCCATTCTGGAGTCAAAGCACTTTGCCCTGAAGGGAGGCATCGTCCTTGTCGCCCGCGGGTTGGAAAAGTATGAACATAACTGGTTATTGACGCTGAAGGCACTCATACAAACCCATTCAAACGGCAAAATAAGCTTGTGATCGAAAAAACACCTTATTTTGGAGCCCAAAAAATGACAAACTGCTCGTAATAGTAAGCTTTACTTTTGTCATTTTTATTTCTCAAAAACGAAGGTCTGGAATAGTGAAAAGCTGTTATGCTATCCATCCCGCATGGAGGCGATTCTTCACTCACAAGCAAAAAGCTCCTTTGAGGAGTCTGATTTTTGTACCCTCAAGGACTTTGCGGCACAAAAAGCACATGGATGATTACATCAATTTAACCTATGTGGCAGTCACTGGGACTCCAGGGCGGCTTTGTGCTAAACTATGGATAAAACATGGAATAAAATGACAAGTCTCATTCCCTTATGTGTCAAGAGAATGCAAGGTTATGCAAAAGGTGTTTGCACATTAACATTTCTATTATTATTTAAAGGAGCTTCCCCGTTCAACTTTCAAGGGCTACAAAACTTTGTGCCGGTGCATGAAAATGTCAAGTGTCACTTCCACGTAAATGGATGGAACGCTGGCGGTATCGGAGTCTTAGAAAGCGAGACGCGGGGCGAAAGGCGCGCCAGCTGCAACGTAATACACAATTAAGAGCTGTCACCGTCCGCTGCCAAAATCTGAAATGAAAGATTTAATGGGATTGCATAGTGCGGGCGCTGAGTCGGCGGTTATTTTGCCCTCTTTCGGCGTCACCTGTACGAACGTTACGCAACATTTCAGTCACAGGTGCCTCAGTATCTGTACACAGGAGCTTTAAATCATGTGTAATTTAGTTTATACTTAGTGCCAATCATCCATACAAGACTTTTTACACCCTGGAGACCAGCATAGGAGCATAAACAGGCATCGTTGCTATGGAAAAATGCTTTGAAAAGTACATTTTGATCCAATAAAATGTGTCAAATTGAACATTTGCAACATGATGATGAAGTGAACTCTGACTCAGACAGAAGATGAGCTGCAGATGCTGCGCCGTTTGCATGACCGAATTGCACTGGATTATCCTCGTCAGCTCGTTACTGCACCGTGCTCTTGTAGCAAGTTGGCATTTTTATGATTATTATATCAGGAGATGCATCCTACACACAGCTCCGAGGTAGCTGGCTTGAATAAATCGCACATAAATCAATAGCAAGTGCGAATGCATGAAAAGGAAATATTTACATCTTTTAATATTTCAGATTTGGGAGCTTCCAGCTCAGAGGTATTCTAACTGTCATATTATGCCAGACTTATAAAATAAATATCTATATATATTTATTTTTTGCCAGGAGAATGCTGTCCAAAACTTAACTTTTGAAACCTTAAATGGCTTTGCAACTTGCTTGCAGTTCAACAACACGCTCCACACACTGTTTCTTGGATTAGGTGTTGAAGAATGAAATCACTTGCAATCATGGGGAAAAGCCTTCTATTTGAAAAGACACCTGGAATTGGCAACAACACACACACACACACACACACACACAAACAAAAACACTTAAGCAATCAGTCTGAGGCCAGAGTAACCACAGGCCATCCACAATCCCTTAAAATACTATTACTGGAATAATCTTTTATGTATATATTTGTTAAAGATGAAAGGAAGCTTCTCAAAAACGATGATGTGACACATTTTGAGGGATTGTACCCTGACGACGATCACACACACCTGCTTGTGTGGGAGTCAGGTGATTGGCAGGAAGCAGAGTGAAGATACGGGAACACTCAGCCGTGGCGCAAATGAAATAACGATTAAGCAAACGCTGACATACACCAAATTACGGCTTGGTGTTTATGATGGATTACCTTAGCTGGAGACCGTTTTTGTTGGTGTTTTTCTTTTTTCTCAAGTTGTTTCAAGTACAGGATTGAGTGGCAGCAAATAGCTTTTTCTGAAGGGATGAAAACGCCTCAATATCTGGCGGGTAAAGAATCCCTTTAAGCGGACAATCTCAATGATTGATTTTTTTATTTTGTGTTATTTGCCTTCGAGAGGCTCCATCTCATTGTCACGTCTTGGGGGTCAGGGGACCCGAAAAGGCTTTAAAAAACGAGGCCATGTATTGATTATTAATACCTCCAATGAGAAGTCAACTAAAGAGGTACTAAAGACACAAGCAGGTGCTGAAGAATCACTCCAGAATAAAAGGGCTTGCTGTCCAACACCCCCACTGCCACAAGAGGGAGATTAGTTTAATTGTCCAGATTCATCTAAAGGGCCCTTTGAAGAACCCAACAAGGTTCCAAATCCCACCAATCACTCAATCAACCAAACAGGCAGGAGTTATTGTTAGGTTTTGTTTCGTAAAAGTAATACAAAAAAGTCCTAAAATTTAAGGAATAAGGTATATATCTTCAGGATATTTCGAGCAAAACTATTTCAGAATGATTTCAATTGGAATGTGACGTTGTTAGTGAAGAATCCTGTCCTATTTAGAAGGAAAAACAGACAGAATATGTCGAGATTAAAGTATGAGACAATTCATCATTACATTTGGGTTAAAGGATGCATCAAGGACCCTTCTCTCCCGCAACCTAAATTTGTATAATAATGTGACTTTCATCTTGAAAGCTGTGTTGGCCCGCATGCTGTGTTTAGGACATTTGGACATTTTAAGAACTTCACTTTTTGAATCCTTGTTTAGTGTAGTACAAACAGTACAGTCATTATTTAGCCGAGTTGTAAACACATCTCTGGTACCGTTGCTCTCCTCATCGCAGTCTCTCAACCAGAGATGAGCTAAACGGAGCAGGAATCCAACAGAATCTGTAATGAAACATGAAAACATTGGTTTTTCCGAGACCGAAAGCTCCAAGAAGCTGCAGCTGAAGTAAACGCTTAGTTGGAGGTATCGATCAGGCCCGACAGATAACCGTGTTCGGTGTTGTTCCATCTGCAATAATGGTTGGGACGCCATTCGCCAGCTGCCTTAACAGGTTTGTGAGTCAGTGTTAAACAAAGAATAAAGTTGTGTTTATCAGGAGTTAGCATTAGATACGTCTTCTTCCATGTTCAACACAGCTTTGCTTTGTGAGGACGAAATAATAGCCTTATTTTATTCCATGTGACGCGTGCTGTAAACATGTGATTCACATGGCTGCTGTACAGTGTGTGAGAGTGACCCCCCCCTTCCCCTCTTGGCGGCAGACGGCTTTATGTTTCTATAGACTCACTGTTTAAATGGCGAAGACATTCTGCAACCACAGAAAGTGGTGATTATTTACTTTATTGGGCAGAACAACTGGATGAAATAATAGTCTTATTTTAAAGGGGCTCCATGTGACGCACTCATAAAATGCTGAAGACATTCCTCTGGGACTGGACTCTGAAGTTTTCTTTATTTTATTTTTTTTAAAGTAAGTAAAAAATGTGTGGTCTTTTAATGGGACTGGAGGTGACTACCTCAGAGGTTCATTTCCTATTCTTTCTTCTCCTTTTGAGCCCAGACTGGCGTCAAAAAAAGAACCCTCTGTCAGTCGGCCGCTTTCATCTAAATCAAAATGATCAGACTGAACTGCATTGAACTATCATCGGAGCCGGAGCGCTAATGACTCAGCATCTCTGGCTTTGGAAAAGAAGGGGTAGGGGAGGGGAAAAAAACTCCAAGAGTGGTGAAAGAACACTCTAAAGAGAGCTCATTACTACCCGGCAATCCTCACTCCTTCTACCGTACGAGCTATCATTAAGCCTGCGTTTTGGATATAATGACCTTGTGTTGTTACATGGCTGCCATGGGTTATATCAGTAATGGTCCTCAAGCCACTGTCTCACACAATTGCTAAAAAGTGACACAAGTTAAGGACACACACACGGAGAGAGGGGAAAAAGTCGATGACAGTATATTCCCCGGCCATCCCCGAAGGACCCGAGAGCCATTGGCCAAGTCGCGCTGTCTCGACACCTTGTCACAATCCTTAGTCTGAGTGGTCAGAATTGTGCATGTATTTATATTTATATATGTGTGTGTGTGTGTGTGTGGCATCTCCTCAGACGTGTTCACATAGCGAGCCATATCAATGTGACATGGCAGTATCGTATCGCTAACAGGATGTTTGACGGCGGCCAGCGTGCCATAAAGAAGGTCATTTACATCAAGTCGGGCTTGATGTGAATTTGGACCATTTTCAATTGGTTATTAGATAACTCTGTTCGAGCCCCTATTCCCCGGGATCTATTTCCTGCTCCACTGATCGAAAGCGAGCAGGGGGTGGGGGGGATGAAGAGGAGGATACTGACGTGCTCACTTTCTTTTCCACTTTTCCACAGGGGATGGGATGAGGGTTCATTTTTCGAACTCCAAAATTAGGACGCCATCCAATGTTACGGTTCTGGACCATAAAATGGGAACCAACAGAAATCAAATGATTTCAGTGTTTCTCTGTATTCCCTTTGATGTGGTCACTTGATCTCGCCAGCGAGCGAGCGGCGGCCGACTGTAATGTAAAATTTCCGGGTGACACATCCGTTTTGCCTGCTTAATGTGCCTCGGATCAAAGAAAGTACATAATTTTGTTTTCCCACTCAAAGTTGAAGCGCTCCCAGGTCCACTGTGTATAATCCATTTTAAGACTCCTTCACACTGTGTACCTTTCGGCTGAGCAGCGGGTTACCGAGGTGGGAGGAAGCATTTGTGTTCCCTCCACTGTTCCTTCCAGTTTAGTCACGATTTCCCGGGAAGGCCAGCTCCTTGTCCTTTCCTATAACTCTGACGCTGGCAACAAAAGGAGGAATACATTAAATATTTCAGGACGGTGTCTGTCTTGGTAATCTCTCAGGTGGAGGTGGTGCGTTAAATGGTGTTGATGCGAGTATGCTCCGACAAGTTCCAGGGATCTGAATTATTAATGTCGGACATGAAAGTAAATAGAATAGCTTGTACATGTTGTACAGGGGAATCGTTTCGTTCCCCGTTGACTTCAGTTTGCTGAGAGTAGTATTGATGTCTAATGAGTGGGATGAGCATTTTAAAAAATGCATCCGTTGAATTCGTAAGCAATATTACATTTTCCCCCCTCCTTGAATCGCCCTCGACACAAAGTCTTATCAATAAGGAGATGCCGTGTTTTTTCTGCCCCTTACAATGAAGCTGATATCATCTCAGCAGCTCTATATACAAAGATAAGATGGAAAGTAATTAATTTTTAAATCCTTTTCCTTGATTCTGTGTGTGTTAGTATAAAGTTATTTTACATGACTTTCCAGGGCAGGCCATTACTTTCCTCAGGGACAAAGTGCCACCGGTGTCATAACGCCTCTTCCTGCAGGGATCTTAAAAACCAAATTGTTTTTCAGTGTGTCCGCATGAATGCAAAAATAACTGGAATGAATGAGCAATAAGAGCCGCATTAGCATGTTAAAGTCTTTGCAATTATGTCTTCTCCAAGAGAGCTCTCTGGTACTTCTAAAAGTTGTAGAAGTGTAATCTAAATACTCTGTGACGTGCATTTAGAGGAAGAAAGATGAGTTTGGGAGTACTGGAAGGAAGGCACTTTGCTCACTGTGCACTGATGGGTCCTCCTGCACTAAATCCAGGAAGTTGCCTCTCTGATGTCCAGCCTTTCAAAGAGAAATTGTTTAAAATGCCACTCAACGGGGAGGGAAAAAAAAGACTGCAACAAAAGAAGAATGGGAGGAGAGTGACGGCTTAAAATAATGTGGCCATCAAGTCAGAATTTCAACATTTCCTGGGAAGTTTCTGCAGATAGAAAAGATGTACAGACAAAAGTCCTTTTCACATATTCCATTCATCTTCCCTTGCATCGCTTCCATGCATCCTAAGTAGCAGGAACTAAGGAAAAGACAGTGAGGAGAATAAAATTGCCCTTGATGTCCTGTCTAATGAGGAAAAGGCTTGTCTCCAAGATAGACAAGAGCCCGGTTTTCTGAAGAATACATAGTGGACAGTTCAGCGTCAGCTCACACCTAAAATTCACAGCACTGAAGGCTTTTTCTTCTCTTGGCTGGCTTTGGTAAGATTTTGATTGACAGATGGTTCGACCAATGAACAGCCAATATTTTATGACTGCCCTTTGTCCAGGCTGTTTCCAATGACTTCCCAGAATGGTTTTGTGGAACAAACCATCTGGTGGGTCAGGGTATAGCATACAGAAAAATAAGTAATAATAGGTTTTGTAGAATTGTCCAATATTGACATCCATTGGCCTTTATCAAACACCACATTTGAAAAATCCAAGGACGGCTATCCCATAGTAGTGTACAGGCCACACTGAATTACAGCACACACAAACAGACTGGCCGCTTAGCAGAGACTGAAAGCCAAGAAAAAAAGGGCTGGATAATTCAATAACCTGTCCCTATGGTACCTTTTGCTTTCTGCCGGGCATATGGCGCAGTTAAGACAATCTGGTATTCCTGACTGCCTGCAAGGTTAAATTCATACCTAACTGCCTGACAGACCGCCCCTGTATGGCTTCACTTCCTGTCAAGCATCTGGTGTTGTCTGGAAGCTACCTAGCTCCGCTTCCTGGGAGGCTTAATGTAGCATTCTGCTGCCGAACAGACTGCTTTTATGTTTCGGAGCTTGTATCTCGCATCGCTCTGTACCTACTCCCTTTCAGGCACTGGTTTTAAAATGCAGCCCGCAAGGCCAATTCTACTTTTTTAGAAGTCTCTGCCAAAAATGCTTTGGCAGAATACCTCAGTTACTGATAGCACAATCACTGTTTCTAAGGGGGAGATCTACTTATGGATGAAAGTTTTCAAGAGCTATTTTCGCATCATTGTGCAGAGTGAGTAGTATGAGTAACAGCAGTTTTGCACGATGCCAGGAGGGTTTTTATATTTAATTTATTTTATGGAGAGGTCTAAGGTTCATATGAAAGCAGATGGAGGTGGGTTGGATAATAAAATACAAACTACCCCAGAGCACCAAACACTTGCATTGCCGACAACCTCTTTGATGAAAGGTATGATCGAGAAAGGTCTGGTAATTTCAGACAATGTGGCCTGTACACGCTCCAACAGTGGCAATTAGCCTGGCCCTGATTACAACTTTAATTAGAATTAAAGGTAGAGGTCCAGCCAATTGTGCTCATTACTTCTGATTGGCTCATTCCAGAAAGAGCTGAGGTAGATTCTGGTACGGGCGGACGAAAGAATCCGTTGCAGTAGTGTTACAACGATAACCCAAATTCAATAATACATTCAACAAACATTTCAGATGTTTTCAAAGGTGTTCTGCCAGTGGAGATTCAGCATAACTTCCCCAAAGGCACACATGGACTGGCAGACTTGAAAGAAAACGGATTGGAATTGAAAGAGCTACAGTCTGGTTCCTAGAGGTGGACTGCGGGTGTCATTGCGAATTTTCGAGAAAGCTATAAACATGGCAATGGCATCAAACAGTCCAGCACGTCTTGCATCGAATCCCACACCATTGATTTTTGTTTTTATTTACAGAGTTGACAATAAATGGACCTTCACAAGTTTCACTCCCTCTTTCAGACATGGTGGGACATTTTGCCTTGTTTTGTCCCGCAATAGACCCCAACTTCTACTCATTAAAGTCAGGACTGGTATCAAAGTTTAACATTTAAAAGAAACTTCACGAATTAGAGGTCAATCCCACCAGAGAGGGGGAGGGGGAAGCCTGAAGCGATTTAAATTAACCCAGGTTACATGCTTGAAGCAATGCTTCCAATGGGATTATGTGGAGCTCTTCAGATGGATTTGTTTGAGTGTGTGTCTGTGCAAACGAATACTGAGCTCTCAGCCAGATGTCTGCAGAGCAATCCCTCTCCACAATTACCTTCCGGACATCTGGGACCTATAAACACAGCGAGTGAGCTCCAGCTCTGACTCTTTTTCTTTGTCCCTTATTGTCTCTTCATCATTGTCCTCTCTCTTGGGTCTATTTCTTCCTCTTGCTTCCTTTTGGTCTGTATTGCTTTTATCTCTCTCCCACAGTCTTGCTTTTGCTTTGCACTCTATTCTTTCTGAATACATACCTTCCACTGTCTTCCTCCCTGCATCTCCACAAGCATACATACATATCTTTTTCCCTTCCCGCTGGCCACCCTACTTTCTCTCCCGCTCCCTTGTCATCGTCTCCTCCTTTCACTTGTCAATCCTTTTTTTTTTTTTTTTTTGCCTCTTGTCAAAACACCATCTCCTCCCCGGGCACGAACAACAGCAGGGCTTATTTGCTATTCAAATGATTATTTTTATAGGATCGTCACCTGGTGTGTGCATGCGGCATAAATCATCATACCAATGGTTGTGTACAGGGTGCACAGTGTTTTGTCTTTTACTATACTTCCACTACTTCTGTTACTCAAACTCGCCTTGCAGCAACTCCGAGTCTGCTGCACCTACATGTCACATCTTTTTTGTGTTTAACTTATGTAATAGAGCACAATGTTTCGGGGGTATTTACTGACCATCAACAGCTCAGACTGCCCTCGCTGTGAAGCTGCTGACACCCTAGGAAGACAATGTCTTTTTTATGTTCTCTCCATTTGATAAACTGTAAAATCTATCTCACGATGGTTTGAATTGTGTTATAAAACTGTGTTTTTTTATCTTTGGGGTTTAATAAATCTCCAAAAGTGGGCAGGGATGCCAAGTTGACCTCATGACCCTCACTCCCACTCCTTACACCAATGCATTTGTATTCGAGTGACCCCACTCGAGCGTCAAAGAAGTAGTAGTAGTAGTGTAATCCCTTACAAGAGTAATCGCATTACTGCAACGTTGCAAATCATCGCATGATGCACACAGACAGAAATGGAATTAAGTCGGGGCCTTTCGAGATTGAAGTATAAGTGCCCTTTTGCAAAAGTGTTTATTTGAAGTAAGTGATTTCCCTACTTGAGTTTTATTATTGGTGAACAGCACGCATTAATTGCCTTTTCCACTACTTAAAATATCCATTTGAGCGATTTTTAAAAACAAGGGCAAAGGAACATTTCGTCCCAGATGTGAGGCCAATCATGCTGATTGAGGCGAAGCACGATACAGACTGAGCCTCGGGAAATGAGTTTACCTGAAAAACCGGTGCAAAATGCTTCTTATTATTTTGTCAGTGCAAGTATAATCTAGCAGTCATGCCAAAACAAGCACGTGTGCACGTGCGCTTTGTTTGCAAACTCTTAAAATGTAAGCGAGAGGCGAGCAGGGCCCTGTTTGTACCCCAGCTGAGGCAAGACTAAATAATCCCCCCACAGCGGGAGGCTTCAGTGTCTTGTGATGATTACTGGAGCCAGAGGAGTAAACGGGGCCCGGGAAAGTTTACCATGGCCCAGATATCTCAGGTAGGCTGTCACAGCAATCTAAATATGAGCCGGCGGTGAAAAAGTCGCCGTGAGCTAACTGTTTTTGTCCAGAGGATAAACAGTGGCGCACAGGAGGCTGATTTAAGGGCAATGGAGGTGGGTGGCTGCATGTGGTGAGCACATCTATCCTTCCCTCTAGCTTCAGCGAGCTCATTATTTTCAATTTCTACACTTTGTAGACTTTCTTTGAGTGTTTATTGTGTGGAGCTCACTCGACAGTACAGCCTGTTGCTGTGATAGGGCATCCAAGGACTGGGAGATGACAGAGTCATAACGCAGTCTCTTCATTTTTCAGTGCAACATGAAAGGCAACCTTTCTCCCTCAATATTATTCGCCCAGCAGGTCTCCGGCGGTATCCGAATATGGGACGAGGCCCTTTTTCATTTATTCTCGGACGCCGTCCTTGAACCACTTGTCCCCGTCTTCTGCAGGACTGTTGACCTTGTAAAAACAAGTCGGGCGAGGCGCCTCGGTACACGCAGAACCCCACCCTCGGGCCCTCTTGCCACAAAGCATCTTGCAGGGACACTCATCCAGGATCAGTGGGAGGGTCACACCAATAAACCTCACATGTAATGGTTACTCCATTGAATCATGCATTCTGGACAGACAGGTTTCATTGAGTGTAATTATTGTTTTGAAGTCTTGCGATTCAGATGCGTCAACATCCGTGGTTGCCGTGGCGACAACGAGCCCGTGTTATGAACTATGGCTATCTGATGCCGATCTGTGTCCGATTACAATGCGGGCGGAACAAACGTTTAATAAAAGGAGGGGATCTCGCTCGCTGTTTCCTGTGGCTTTTTCACAATAAAAGCATCGGCGGTGGGAGATGATGGGTTTGCATTGTAAAGACTGTGAAGGGTAAACAGTGTGGCCGTTATCAGAGAGATAAAGCACAATGGAATAAAACCCTGCATGGTGTAACAAGCCTCGGCAATCTGACTCCCCAGTAAAACAACTACATGGAGAGATTTTAATAACAATGTGCTATTTGGCATCCCAAGGGGTTACTTGACACCACATCTTTGAACAGATTCACTATTGTATAAGTTCTATCCATACTGTAGTGTGGGCCTAAAGCCTGTCACACGGCGTTTCCATCACAAATGAAACATTTGGCACACAGCCACCACTCGTCTTATCAATATTTAAACAAGTGGCGGCTTCGCTGGAGTCGCACCCTTTTTGGAATTCTTCAAATACAGATCGGCGGAAGCAGCTTTAAACCGTTAATCATTGGCGAGCAGCCACGGCGGGCTGTATGTGTGTGAGGATGACCACAGGGACGAGGCCCGGGTGTCTCATTGCTGAAACAGGAGAGTGAAGCTGTCAAGGTGTGACATATGAGCTAACGACCTATGACCTTTGGCGATGCATTAGAGCGGGGGTGCGGAAAGGTAAAGGTGTCGTTCAAACAGCTGTGAATGATTGTTCAAAAGAGGGAATAATACTCGACATGGACGTACATTTTTTTCCCATAATCCTGCATGGCAGTCAAGATTTGAAGCATTAAGAAGACAATCGTTGGTGAAACACTTTCACATAATCCCATGACCCACTTTTAGTCTTGATTTCCTTTCATACGGCTTTATCGCTAGCCCCTCTCAAGAATGCATTTCCATCTGTTTAACGTAAATATTTGCTTCTTTTTTTTTTTTTTTTTCCTCCGTGATTGAAGATGATTCCCATACAGGCGTGACGATGACTCGCCTGGTGGGTGAGCAAAGCACGAAGCAGACCTAACCCTGTTTATTTTAACAAATGTAAATGCGGCCGCCTTTTTTTTCATGCTGGGGATTTGCCTGCCGAGTTCATTCCCAGGGCTTTTGTGTTCTTAATAAATAACAAAGTGATGATATTGCAGGTATTGTGTAAAGCTTTGGCATTCGGATTGGATTACCACAATGCGTTCCCGTGTGAACGGGGGGGGTTAAGTCCGTGCGATGTGGGCAGGTATTGGGCCTGGGAACGTTTTTGATGTGACGGTTATCATGTTTATACACAAAACATGGGTCAAATTTCAACATATTTCAAATTTGCAATGCTTAAAAGAACCTGAAGATGAGAAGGTTAAAGTTTTCTTACTGGAGTGATGCTTAATTGTGGAAAATGTGGCTGTTTAGCTTGGCAGAGTGAGTTTAAACTAGCTAATTAGTTTATTTCCCCCTTGAGAGCAGACAGGCTGCAAAACTTATACTACCGCATTTATTTTGCAATCCAGGACGGACTGATAGAAAACAGGCAAAGTGGCAAAACCCTGAACTTCCCGGTCATGTAAACCTCTTCCAGTTGAGGCCATTAGTCATGAAAAGCAAGTTAAGCACCTGTTCTCAGCTTGTTTTGGCTATTTTTAGATGGAGAATCTAATTCCAGTGAGCTTGTGTGATGATGAAGAGTCTGTCTCCCTAATATATGCTACGAAAGTACAGTAGTTGGTGATTGACAAAAAAGCTTCCTATATATTTGCATAGAAAATGTCATTTTGATCCATTTATGGAGAAAGTAAAACAGTTAAATACCTCCCTACCCATATAAGGAATATTAACTTTTAAGAAATTGGAACAAATGGAATGGAAGCACCTGACTTTCATTGCCGTAGTTTCCAAGAACTACAACTGGCAAATGGACACCACGTGGATGTAAAGTGCACTTCCTGCTCACGCCGTTGACCCACCTTGATCTCCAACGGGCCGCCACCGGGGACCATCCTTTCTGTGTCGAGGAGGAAAAGTGAAAGCAGATAAGTCTCGTAAGACCTTGACTGGAAACAGATCTGACCGGCCCATATGGCCTCATAAAGAACACGGGCCCCACACCATAAACACTTCCCATTTTTAGAACGCTGAAGAGTCGACACAAACCAGACGGAGGCCTCCTGTGGAACCAGAATCTACAAAAGGAGTCTCTTTCTATTATCTGTGAATTAAACAGAGATCTTTGCTAATGGTGTGGCATCCTGACCTGTAACATCTTCCAAATTACCCACAATTCCACTGTGAAATTGGCTTCACAAAAAGCTTCTCCCGTTGCTTGCGGCGAAACGTTTCGCGGACGCTTTCATTTCGTTCATTACCCGCCGTGTTAGGAATGCTCCGATCAGATCTCCGCGATCCTTTTCATGAGCCGAATCGGGCTCCATGACATTCGTAGATTTTCTTTTTTTGTGTGGCTTTGTCAGAAGCATCAACGCACCCCGGTTTGGTATTTCCTGTGAAGACTATGCTCCCATTCATTCCCCAATCACTTTGATACGAGCCATCTTCTGTAGTCGCTATGACCTCACTTGAGAGTTCCCCCAAATCACTCCAGATCAAAGAATGTCATGTTTGATCGTCTGAACCTCAGAGCCAACAGAGAACGTCAACTCTTTGCTTCGCCGCCACTGCTTTGCAACTTTGAATAAAGTAGTATTTTTGGAGAAAAAAGGACGGAACAGAAATGTTAAAAAAAAAAAAAAAAAAAAAAGTGGGGTGAGCACTTAGCGGAGTAATGATGCCATTTAGTATCACCAGTCTCCCGGTTTGTGTGACCTAGATAGAGGATGACACGAGCAGACTGTGGTGACTGGAATCTCTTCCATTTGCTCCACGCTGCTGCATCGCTGATAGGTCGGCGCTGCTGAGAGATGGGATGACTCTGTCAAGCGCAATATGCAAATGTCAGGTTTTTTTTTTTTCTACACAAAAAAAAAAGCATTGACATTTTTTTGGGTATTGTTGGGAGTTGTTTTCTTGTTGCTGCATATTATCTTGTTTGTTTGCGACACCTGTACCTCACAGCTTTGGAGCAGGTTTTTGTGTGTTTAGCTTCGTTATTACACGCTAAATTCCTGTGTAAAGATGCTCCGACAAGGACGAATCTCATCTCGCCGCTTACATATTCATGAGCGACTGATATTTTGGACACATCCAGATGATGACAAATTGGCCGGCACACACTTATGTGGGAGTCCACTAAAGGGGACGATCCAAGGGCATCTCGTGGTCCCAGACGCTCCCCGGGTCTGAGAATTTGTGCATCACTCAGCACTTTCTGCATAATTCCCCTCACACTGGCTCTGAATGACCTGATCACCATGAATATCAATGGAACGGGTGTCGGGCTGAGTCAATTCGGCTTGATTTGATGCATGTCGCTGGCTCGGAGGAGGAAGAGGAGTAGGAGGAAGATGTTTTTTTTCCCCCTTTAAAAGCAATGTATACATAATTTTGAGGAATGTAATAAAAAAAATCATCACAATCCAAAGCATCTTTGTCACTGTCACTTGCCGGTGGGGAAATAATCGTTATTTTTAACATCCCGATCCACTTTGCAGATGGAATTATGTCGAAGCTGCGCTACCTCCCGACTTTCGCAAACAAGAGAGTGAAAAATGATTTGACGGCTACAGCGAAGGTGTTTTGTGGGAATATTTTCAAGAGCAAAAAAAGAATCATAAATGGAAAGCAGTGGGGTTTTAGAGTCCTACAAGTTGAATTCCTGAAGCTCCAGAGTCTTGATTGCCCCGCTGGCCCCAAGCTGCAGCTCGTTTGGTCTAACGAGCCTCCCAAAAGTTGAAAAGGGCCACACTCTTCATCGTGCTTCCAGCCTGGTGGCAGCAGTCTGTGGGTTGTTGTGTGTGGAATCAGTTCATCTCATCTTTTTGGGTTGAAGCTGTTCCTATTTTGGGGTTATTGGCCTCGCGTGACGGCCAAAGGAAAGAAATGGTTATTATTATTATTATGGATATTTTGGGAAATATATGACTTCATGTTTTTATGCGGTTAATATCAAGCATGCTCTGAATGGCAAACATCTTTCAATTCACGTTGTCTCGAAAAGACCTAATCTGTTTTCCGAAAATAATTCATGGAACCTTTTTTTGATTGGGGCAAATATACCATCAAATTTACATCATATTATGATTTGTTATATTATTAGATTATAATGTATTATTGATGCATTTGAGAGTCAACACCCTGCATGAACAGTAGTTACTGTGAAGAACTGTTAAGTGGTTATGAAACAGTTTTGCTGCAACACTGAAGCCTCTGTGTGACTTCCACAAAGCAAAAACAAGACCATCAGTGAGAAGATTGGCCTCGGGCAGCAACTGGAGAAGCTTGTACTACCACTTTTGCCCACAGGGGTCGCCAAAATCCCCAAAGTAGAAATGAATTGCTGATTCAACACACTTGAAATCAGTATTTAATCAAAACCTTGCTCCCTATGTCTACTGTGATCCATTATCATCCATGACGACCAGGATGAGTGTCCCTCAAATGAAATCCCTCCCTCCTGCCAGATCTCAACATGCAGAGCCATCAGGCTCAGCTGCTCCGGCTGCTGACCTCTCAATCTGGCTGCTCTCCACCACACATTACATTGGTATAATGAGGACACGGGAATAGGGGTAAAAAAAAAAGAGAGAAAGGTTAGATTCTCAGTCTTTTATTAGCAGTACAAGCTCCCAAAGGCTACAGCTTTATCACAGTTTTGGAATCAATGGAACATCCCACAAACTTCCCCCATCTGGCCGGCAAAAGAAAACACGTGCATGTTTGACGCAAGAAGGAAATATATTCAATAAATTAAAAAAAGGACAGAAATATCCATGCCCAGAAGAAACCCTATTTCTGTCTCCTGGTGACTTCAATATCAGACCGGAATGATCCCTTCAGCTATTTTTGCTTCTCTGAATATCAGCCCAGACTCTCACATGGTTTTATTTATTTTACCTTCTGAAAGAAATCAAAGAATGATTATCTTTTCAAGCGCTTGTTCAATGTGACTACTTCAAACCAGGCCAGCACAGTGTGTGCAGTGCTGCTGTGCTATAAAAAATAATTGCATGGATAATATGCCTGGAGTAAATTTGGACCTGTGCCTTTTTTTTTTTTCATATCCAAGCCCACTCTTATGTCACTTCCCGGGACATCACATTTGAAGAGGGGAATTTATTTTAGCGATAGCCCCGTTCGTGCTAATAATGAAGCCGACGATTAGATGAAGCTGATGTTTCGTGATTTTAAGTCGGACAGAAAAGCCGACTGGATGAACGTTTCTGAAGTCTGGAGCAGAGAAAAACAAAATTCTTTCTTCTCCAGCAAGTACAAGAGTCTGGGCAAAGCATATCTTTAAAAAAAAAAAAATCCTCAAAAAGAAAAGTCTCACAAACTGCACTTCCAGCATGCTTTAAGTGCAGGTTGACCTCCCCAAATGGAAGGTCAAGGTTTATAGCACTTTAGACAACGATGTGGAGTCTAATAGACGACATAAAGTGTTCACATGAGTCAGACCGACTTCCCTTGACGGGACCACACGTGCATTTTACATGAATTCGTGTGCATGCACTCTGCTGAGAAACGAGCCGTGGCGTGCTGCGGGTTACAGCCACTGTGCTGGGGGGATCGTGTATCATAAGAAGCGAGGGGGGACTACAAGAGGGATGCAAACACAGATTAAGACTGAAGGAGAAGGTGTGTAAACAGGAGGGAGAGAGAGATTCTTATCAGATGTGATTTTTTGCCTCTAAGGGGGTGAAGAAAACGAACGTCCCCGCTCGTTAACGTCGTCGCCCGACGCCACCTTCTTGATCCAGTTTGATTAACTCTGAGACGGCGCTGGCTCTCGGCGGACCGCGGGTGAAATGATGCGTACTCGGAAAGATCTGAGATCGCGTCGTACTGCCGGAAGCTGGTCCGGAGGGAGGGCGGTTCAGTGTGAGGAGAGTGTTGAGAGGTTTTCATAATGCAACCGAGCGACAAAAAGGTTATTGTCCACAACTGTTCCTATAAAAATAATCACCATATGCATTTTTTTTATCTGCTTAATTGGGTTACAATCCCAGCAGCTCCATCAATTAACGAAGGCCGTGAGGTTAAAAAATGAGATTCGACAGAAACTCATTGTCCTCTGAGGACTTTTTCCTCTCATCGCCGAATTAACTCAGCAAATATTCTGAATAAAAGATGAGCATATTGCAATATTCATTTTTTTTTTTTCCTGCACGGATACCGTGTGAATTATGCAACGCAAAGGATGAGGACCATCCAAACGTCCAGGTGCGTGCAGGATGTGCGCAGTGTGATCATGTGACCTGGATGGCAAAATATTAAAAAGAGCGTTTGGCTTTGTTTCCCTCTCTTTGGCAGAGCACCGCTCTTTTAACCTTTTCTGTCTGGAGCTCAAATGAGAAATTTTAGATTCTCACCCTGGGAACCAAGCTCATTAAAACATATTGGGCTCCAACTCATATTTTTAGTATCCAGGCCATGAATACGCATTATTCAAACACGGGACATTATCTGTCTTATTGTGCTCCCTAGCCACGTTTGTTTTGAACCCAAGGGGCTCATGAAATAAGTATCCTAAATATTTAGTACGGCACCAAAATGCCATCCTCGTAATCATGAAAACATTGTGATATTTGCATGCTTCTTTAATTGCTCATTTGTTGTGATATTCTAAAACGGGGGTTAAATGGAGTCATTTTTATTTTTTTATTTATGACAAAGTGTGCAGCTACTTTTGTAATTCAGATTGTTTTTTTGTAAAACCAAAAAGAAACCTCAGGCTGGTGGTGTCCGTTACATAAGCTGCTGCCGTTCTCTCCCATCACGCCAACAAACACAGAAGGGGAATGTAGTCTGTCGCCACTGCCTTCAAGAAACTGCCAGATGCTTTAAGAGAAATAATCATACTCTGCTCCAATGTGACAATATCCATCAGCTGCTCCGTCCCGCACATGTTCCCGCTCAGACAAATTACCATGCACGCTTCACTCAGCCGGAGAAGTGGAAATATGGTCAGATATCTGATATCTTAGATATTCCAGCTCCAGTAAATCCAACCGATGCAACAACAACAAAAAATACTTTTTGCGAAGTTTGCATTTAACGACAATCCATGCACGTGCAAAAAATTTCCCTCGATGCGGCTCATTTGTCACCCTGATGATAATCTATAACAGCCGGGTTGCCTGCTTGCTGCAGCCGGTTGCAAACAATATAGATTTGAGTCAGCAAAAACAAAGAAAGATTTCTGATGACGTTGATCTTGAACCCCTTTCGGGGACGAACTTAAAGGTACCACTTGTTCCTGCGGAGAGATGCTTTGATACCCTTGTCTTTGTACAGCCCAGCATCCTTACAGGGGAAGCGTTTCCACATCACAGTCTGTTTACAGGACTTGTGGAGCACCACTGTCGGGGGGGTAAAAGTGATATAAAGCTTGTGGCTCCAGAGGGAACTGTGTGAAGTCTGATAAAGTGGTTGTGAACTCACCAGACCTCTGAAATCCCGCCCCTTATCTCTGCTTGAGGTTGAGGGAGGCTACATGTGCTACTGCTGTAACACAACTGAATCTGTTGGCGGGGGAGTTGCATTGTGGGAAATGTGGGTGGCAGGTGATTGCGTTGATTAAAAGAGGTGATATCTTGGGTTCAGGTTTTTCTACGGGAACTTTATTTTTGCATTCGTCCGTTTGGTTGCGAAGAACTTGGGTAGGCGGACATCTTTGATTGACATGTAAGGAAGTAATTTAAAAACATTGGCATTGATTGTTTAACAGTTAGTAGTCCCTCAGCAAACATCAAAGTCATTGGTAGTCAAAGATGTGAAAAACTCCTTTTTATATAAAGAACCTTACTGACCTCCAGGCGTCATTATCAACTCAGATGAATATTGCTCAAACTCCCGAAACGTATTTACCAGTCGAAATACTTCAAAGTCTAAAATTAGGGGAAATGTGTAAAAAAAAAAAGATTCACCAGACATCCAGAATATTTCCATTAAAACGTAGCTGACACAGAATACAAATATTGGCTGGAAGGAGATCAATTTTCCAACCTTGAAGGCTGAATGTCAATCGAGTATAGTATCTGAGATCCAATGCTTGTTTGATGCTGCGTTCAAGAGCATCACAGCAGTTTGGTTTTTAACCAGAGCTGACTCGTCAATCATTTCTTTCGAGTGGGAGCTTTTCTTTGTTCTCTTTTGTCCCCTGCTAATTACCCACTCTGATACATGTAAAACACATTTATGTAAGAGGATGCCAAACAGTGAGGCTTTCTTTGACATTATTAAGCGTATAAAGAAACGGAGTGTTGCTTTGAAGCTATTAAAGATAACATCAATGCCCTACAATTAAAGCCCTACAATAAAACCTTAAGATCATGGTTCCCACACTCTTCTGCTTCTCCGCTACAGGTCATGTGGCATCCCGCCATCCTGCCTTCGAGGACACCAGCTTTTGTCAAAATGTGGGGATGTAAACAACTCAATAGGCTGACAAGAAGCGAGTCCTCCTACAATAACAGTGCTCTGTTCCCTCACGGCTCTATTTGCTTTCATGTTTGTATCTTAAGAGCGTGGCTGCTCTAAGTGAGAAAGAGGGGGAAAAAATGTGGATTTGCTTCCAGCGCTGGTCCCACAGTTCCCTTGAACTTCAAAGGGCTGGAAGGGGAAACTTTCCTACATCTTGATGCTGCGTTCACCTCGGTGCCACAATCAAGAAGGCTCCATCTATCTCCATCTGCAGCTATACTCACTGATACGGGAGCGGAATATATAAGGATTTCTCCTGGTAATACGTCAAGGGAGGTTTTTCTTCCTGATGGGCTCCCGCTGGGCTTATATTAGGATCACTCAAGCTCTAGCAGCCAATAAATGTGACATATATTGTTTTTTTTTAGATTCCGTCTGGGGTGTATGTGATGGTGCCGAGGGGGCGTGTCACAGGCCAGGCCTATCTGATTGGCCGGACTAATCAAAGGGCTACAATTTGGGTGAATGATGAAACGCGACGTCGGCCCACTCGCCGCATTTGCATTTTTCCCATTTGCGCCTTTCTCCCGCGGACACCGCCACCTCATCCTCGCCACCTCATCCTCGCTCAGAAGTTTAAAAAAAAAAAAAAGTGATGTATGATTAGGTCTGCCAGCCGAAATCCCTAATTGAAATGAGTTTTGGGCGCTGTGGCGGGGAGGGAGCCGGGGTGCACAGCTGTTGCCTGTTTTCAATTGGTTGAAAATCAGGAGTTGGTCACATTTGTTGATGAGGTTATGTGAGGGGAGAGTTTGAACAGGGAAAATGAACATCCAACATGATTGTTCGCCACAAAAGGAACTGTATTTCAGTGGTGAGGGAAAGGAAATAAAAATCAGGTAATTTGCACATCAATAATGAATTTACCAATCCAATCCATTCCCAGTGACTCGGTTGTACTGGGGGTTTTTGCATCAAGATCTGAATGCAAAAGTAGAAGTGACAGCCTTGAGTTCAGCTGTGTTGCAAACAGTGTAAGGTATGGGGGGTGGGGGGAGTGTTTAAAAAGCCCCAAATCGTTTCCCTCTCACTTTCAGAGTGGCAGCTCAAGGCACTGCCTTCCAGTAACAAGACCCCCCCTCCTCCTCCTCCGTGGAATCTTGTTTGGTTCCTTCAGGTCTGTTTTTCCACACTGCCTCGGCGAAGAAGCACATGATTGAACACAGTTTGCATTCTGCATTTTACAGAGAGGAATTATGGGTTAATAAAATAAAGCATTATTGAAGCCCCGGGAGTACACACTTGTTGCAGAGGTAATGATGAAGATGCAATAGCATTTAAATGTGATTTGCTAATTCTTTTTTTTCGCTGCCAGCGGCTAATTATTATTCACGACAATGTCATCTTCTATCATCTTCTATTTGCTGGGGGATTAGAGGGATATGGCTTGAAATGCACATGTTTATCACAAAGAAAGGAGATGCCAAGGGCCCAAACATTACATCGGCACTTCATTTTGATGGCTTTGGAATAACGCAAGCTCCAGGCATCATCACCGTAAGACCTTCTGGATCGCTTGGTTCTTCAGCTCCGCGATGTGTTCCCCAACGATAATCCGAGGGACTATTTTTCTTCAATCCATCGGTGAGTCAATCCATGAGAAGCAAATGTGTTTGTTCCCTTTGTTCTGTATGTGTGTCTTTAATCTTCCTTCTGCTTTTTGACGTTTCTTGTACTGGCTGGTAACCCACAGTGCAGAGAAAACCTTCAATAACATAAAAAAAAATATATGCTTTGCTCGTTTTGCTGCAATTCATTCCACGTTCCATCAAAGTCCAGCATGAGAAAATGCATATTTAAGTGATATGCAGAATAGATCCCAGGGCAATTGACAACAAAAGCATTTTGCTATGAGTAATTCCATCCCAATGTTGCCGTTGGCTTCGGTGTTCTTCTTAGTCCTCTGGTCTTGGCCTCTACTGGACTTGTCCCCCCTTTGGGATGCAAGAACAGAGAACGGCCTTGACACATTTTTCTGAGGACCTTTGTGAACCGGAGGGATCGAGCTCCAGCACAGGGTCTCGCTGTCGCCTCAAGGTAGACAGGTGCTGCCCCAACAGTGGTTTTAGGTTAGCATCAGGGTCTTGAACCAGGGGGGGGATCAGGACTCAGATGACAAATATTTGGACAGTTGGAAAAGGACTGCGGACTTGCATAGCTAGCCACTTTCCATGGCTGTAGCCAAATCCGCTGTTTGCTAGTCTTGTCCCTGAACATTTTGGTTTCTCACAGTACTCCCTTCTTCTACCAAAATCAAATGATCAAGATAATCTCTTTCATCACTCAGAGACTGCAGGTACGGGGAATTGGAATTAGCCTTAGCTTTAAAGTTTGGATGCGCTAGCTTCAGGGGCGTCATAAGATCAAGCCTCCCTGGAGCGTCTTAGCTCTCAATGAACAATAGCATGGTTTTAGCAATGGTACATTTTAAGTTTCGGGTGAAAATAGCATTCTCCGAGGTCCGGCTGTTTTATAAAAAAAAAAATCTTCATCACAGCCAATTACAGTCTCCAGCTTGAGGAGATCAGATGTCGACCATTTTGAAAATCATAGGGAATTATCACTGGAGGTGTATTTTTAGTTTTACTCCAGCAGGCATAGGCAAGTTGAAGGAAAAACAGATTTGGCTTCCGCTGTTTTGCTCCTTCCACCGGCCGAGCCAAGAGCAATTAGCTTGCAGTTTGTTGACAACATGGGGGGGGGGGGGGGGGGGGTTTCATGCTCCGGAGATTCAACCGGTCTGATGCCCGAGTTAAAAAAATTGCTTTGAGAGCAAACAGCCGAGCAGTGGCACCCGAAAAATGTCTCCCGGAATTCTGACACATTATGGTACTTATTTATCTTCACTCCGCATGAGGTCTAACAACCACGAAGAGCTTTTCATGTCGGAGCTTTCCAACCACTGTCACCTTGGGCCGTGTGGGCAACTTCATCAATCGTAGCTTCGAGGTGATCTTTGCCCATACCGATAGTGCAAGCCAACAAATGTTTAAGATTCAAGGCCTTAAATCTGTTCGCGACCCAGACGCTCTTCCGCAAGGCATGAATCAACAAGTCTGCATACTGAACTACCACACATCTTACATTTATGAGTCTCTGCAGACAGGTTGTACACTGGGAAGATGATTTCTAAAAGCTAAAATGATGACTTTCTGTCGCTTTCACTCCTCTTCTTGTCTATGAAAACCATTAAACAATTTTCCTTTTGTGAGGATTTACTTAAAGGGGGATTCTATTATCCTTGTCTTCACTCTCACCCCCCCTTTTCTGTCTATTGGCAGAAGCAGCAGAGTCATTACTCCCCTGCATCCCCATTGTCAGCAATGCAACCGCAGGTCCAAGTACCTAATTCAGTCCCCTCTATTCTCCTTCCACAACACAGTATTACCGCAGCTTCGCGTCTACATCCACACAAACCCTCTAATTGCCAAATCCTGTCCTTTCCACTGAGTCATTAGTGCCGTAATGTACTGTGACATCTATCTTTGGGCCAGAACGCTGTACTCGGCTCACTGTGGCCAGTCGTGCCAACATGAACAGAAGCAGGAGTCCTTAATATGGAGCAGACAATTCTCAAATATATCCACACATGGCTTGTTGGCCAAGTAGCTCCTCTCGTTTGAATATGATTCATATTAACGACCTAAAACGTAGTTGTGTTTTAGAGATGGTTGTCTTTTAGGGGAACCGATGTGGCCACAATCTGTCAAACAGGAAGTTGATCTCTCGCAGGGCAGGGATATGTTTTAATTTAATTGAATATTAAAGATACTAGGAGGTATTGGGTTTGGGGGGTCCTCCCTCTAGAAATGTAGCAATTTCACATAATTTTGGATCATTATTACTTGTGCAACTTTTGAAGTAAATGTCACTTCCTGCACGCTATGAGTACCTTTTGAAGAAGTGCGACAAGTACTTATTACTTAATCGTAAGTTATTCAGGGGGAGATGTAAAATATAATCAAATGTCAGTCATCTTCTGGGTAATAGGTTGTAATTACAGAGATGATATTTCAGCATATTTCCGATTTAATGTGCCCACCTGCAGCCTGGTCTTAATGAAATACACGTACACTATTAAATCTCTTTTATCATACTGGAATATAAAACTAAATACAAGCAGCCTTGCATCACTTCAAGGACTTTTGAGACATGGTATCACTACGAGGAAAACCAACAGAAGCCAACCTGTGCTCCGGCAGAACAAAAAGAAAGATAAGAATAATAGGAAAAACCAGAAAAGCAAAAAAAGTGCATACGAGGCCGTCTAATTGCTACGTTTAGTCGCAATCATTTAACTTAATGATCCGGTTCATACCTGGAGGCTACAACGCACCTCAGGAATGCTATGAACTACTTTTAGAATTCCGTAGCGATAAAACATATTTCATAGCCCATCTGCTTCGCTACACCTCACTGTGCCTGACCCTGGTGGTGAATCAGCTTTCACAAAACCTATTGTTTGTTCTTTTATAAGCACACGCGTCCCAGGACACAAATCCCCAGGTAATAGGCTGGAAGTAAGGTCACAGAGTTTCTGCAGCGCCGATGCAAACAGTCGCAGGCCTTGACATCACCTGAGGCCCCGGCAATTTCGGCATATTGGATTCTGAGTTGGTGTGAAACAAAAAGCGAAGCAAGAGAAGTGAATATGTGATATATGAGTTAAAGTTAAAGTAAAGCAAAAGTAGTCCTCGCTCCTGGAGGATGCAGATAGCTGGGTCAGTGTCCTCGCCTTCCTCCCTTCAGAGTGTGACATCACCCTCAGGCCTTTTTTTTTTAATCTGCTGCTACATGTTCTAGTTGGAAGGGATAAGGAATGTGACATTAAGAGCCTGAACCTGAATATTGTCACTGAATCTGGACCAGACATGTTTGTATAATGGCGGCAGTCATTAAATCGTGGCATCAAAATGAAATTGAATCATGACTCATCACACGCAGGAACTTTTCTTTATGCTTTCCCCCGAGGTTTTTTTTTTTTCTCCAGCAATAAAAGAAAGGCACTGCTGCATGCTTCAGAGAGAATGGCGAATGAAACACTGTGAAAGGTAATTCGAAGAAACTTACATTTATTCTTCATTGTCAGCACATTACGCAACAGCGAACAGCGGAAAGTTTTCCTCAAAGTATCGTGCGAGCTAAAAGGTAGGCTGTAAGCTCATCTGGAAAGTATTAGACTTTATATCGTATGATGAATAAGGGGCAGAAATATTCTGCTTTCTTTGATTCTGGGTCTAATTGGCCTCCGTTAAAGATATGTTACAATAATGACACTGTAAAGACAGAACAGTGTCATATTAGTATGAGCAGGAACACATTTTAGAGAAAGACATCATGTTCATTTTCACTTGGAATGTTTTACCCATAACCATAATTACAGCTATTACATTCAGCAGTAGGGAAGCTGGATATGACAAAGATGCAGGTAGCAATAAGGCACAGTGCACCTCTCCAAGTATATCATTAGGATTGTTATGGCTTTCATATCTTTGTTTTTATTTCCTGTTGCAACATTATTGTGTTATTGTGCAACTTTTGTCAGTCTTTTATTGACAATATTTTGTATTATTTGTATTGAATAATTTAATTATTAATTCTCAAATGTGTTGCATTGAGAGCAAGTTAGTAATCTGATGTTTTCCTATATTTAAGTGCTGCTCTTTCAGTGGTTTTATTATGCACAGCAGCTGGTTTATAATAAGATGGGAAAAAAACAAGCAGAAACCCAAGATTCACATCTTTTTTTTTTTACAAGAAAAATTATGAAATGGAAAAGTGTTTTATAACTGTCACATTGCTGGAGTTAACGCCCCCCCTTTTTTTTTGTTTACAGATTAATTTAAAACTCGTGGACCATCGCTGCCACTTTTACAATTCCTAATGAAAACCCAGTCGCTATGTTGCTCCGATCCAAACCCTTCCACTTGAGATATTAAATTGTCAAAAATTGAGAAAATAATCCCATTTTCTCTTCGGCTCATGCATCTTTTAGCGGCGCTTCGGGAACCCCCGCGAAGGTTATTTGAATATCAATAAGCCGAGTGACTGTGTGCGATCAAAAAGCCCCCGAGTCAAAAGTTTGCAGGCGAGTGCGCATGACCCAGACAGATGGCAGCTCTCAATCCCTGGACAGTGAAAACGACACTCAAGGCAAAACTTGAGAGGGATGCAATTTGAGTGTGCTTAAGAGGGTTGCGTTTCTCTGAGAGAGGGGACGAAAGAGGGGTCTTCTGTCTGCCATTGGAGGGAGATTGAGACGGATTAAAGACATGTTTTTGTGGGAGAGGTTTGCCGTTTTTAGATGTTTATTTAACAGCTTTGTCAGACCTTGCAAGGTCAACCTATCACAGTAGAAGAGGATGCCACTCAAGAAGTTGTTTTGCACAGTGCAAACAGTAATACAGTATTTAATTCTCTGAGCGAGAGGATAAGGGGGCAGAATTGCATTCTGGGATAGGTAAAAAACCTGGAAATGTGCACTGAAATGAACTCTATAGTCCCATACAGAATCATTGCCTCTCATAGGATGAATATTGTTTGTTAAAATCCAAACTATAGTTATAAATGCAGAGCAAAATGCTCCAAACCACATGAGTGTATGAATAGGAGTTATCCTTTAAACAACACAAAGAGGGAACCAAACAATAGTTCATGAAGGTCAGCCTTTTATAAAATGCAGAGTTGCTCCTTTTTTGTATTTCAAACAAAAGTAACACTACAATACACAAGATGTGATGTAACTGTCCTTGAGTTGAGTTCGGAAAGTACAAGTTTATAGGTTTCCAAGAATCGTGACCACAGATACTCATCATGGGCAGGATGACGGCTGCTTAACGAACTAATGGCGCCATCACAAGATGACAAGAGCGCCATAAGTAACGTGTGAAGTGACAGCATGCCTACATTTGCATAATTAGCTTCAACAGCAGCAATTAGGCCGTCAGGAATGTCTTTCGGCGAAAGGCAACTTTACGGGAAGTTGCAATAAGGCGACGAAACTACTCTTGGTTGAGGAAAAGTTGTGCCTTCTTTCCCCAATAGGGCGAGAAGGCCATCCTTTTTCCCAAATGCAACTTTCAGCAAATTTAATTTAACCTTATAAGTAAATTCGTCACATTCGGGTCTAAGTTCCACCTACCTGGTTCCTAAACCATCAACCATCTGGGTATGGACAGTATATGACGCACGCTATCATTTTGCTGTCATTTAGCTTTCATCTTTTCAATCCTTTGATTGACATATTGTCGGGCCATCCCAGACATTCGTCCGCCCCCGAAAAGAAACCACAATGTGCTCGTTCTTGTGAACAAACATCGGTTTCGCTTCGCTCTACGACGACGGCTTTTATTTCCCTGTCACAATCCGATCGCAAATTCCTCTGGATGGGTTCGTTTGTTCGTTTGGGATAAACAGACAAATGGAGCCGAGTAATTCCAGTGTGATTAAGTGTTCATCAGAAAGTGCTTTTCAACAGGAAATCCAATGCTTTTCGCTTGATTGACAACCTGTAGGAAGGACATAAGAAGTATCAGGAACATGGCAAGTTGGCAATCTGTTTTCAGATCTGCTGATGCACAACATTTCCACAGGATGCCAAATGGTGAGAATGATTATGGGCTTAAAAACATTCCTATTTGTACAAGTAACTTTTTGGTGTCTATTAGTGGTGTTTCATGTGCGGTCGTTTTGTTCTAGTTGTTTTATTGATGTTCCAACCAAAAAATGGTACGTCACTTTAAACACAGGCTGCCACCCAGGCGCCATAATTAATTGACATTGGTGACTCTATATTTGGCATCCAAGCTTGTATAGAGGAAGTCTTTATCCAAATTTAATAATAATAATAATAATACATTTTATTTATAGACGCCTTTAAGAGCCCTCAAGGACACTTGAAATTTGGCTTAGGGTTAAGAAATTACAAAAACACTTATCCTTAAGTAAAATGGCCTCATCCCTTCCCTCCCTGGAAATAAAGTTTTGAAACATGGAATCCAAAGTTACCACCAAAATCAGTAATCCATCCATGTTCACAGATATACAGTTGCTGCTTGTGCAGAAAGGGAAAAAAACACCATCTCCACCTGGTTGGACACTGCTTGCAAAAAAAAGCAGTGTTTTCAAACTTGCTGTAAAGAGAAGGCATTTTGCTGTCGAGGTAGTATTAACATCTTCGTGCTGAATGGCTGAGAATCACATTGTAGCCCAAACAAGCTACTACGTGTTACTATTTCTCTACTTCCTGTTCCTGTTTCACGTCCATGTGGTGAAAAATTCATGCAAAAAAGACAAAAATAAAGTGGAAATGGAGCTTTTGCTGGTGTTGGTAAGCTGAATCATTTAGATTCCTCCGAGGATTCTGGGGGCTCCATCATCACGGCAGGTAAAGGTGAACAGAAACTCAACCCCAATCATTGACCTGATTTGAAATATATATTAGTGTAGTGTTATTTTCCTGTTCTGTATTTATTAATATATGACAAAATTGCTTTAAATTTGCATCCTGATTTGGTGTGTTATAAATGTAGTTCCTGGAAGTTGTGCTGATTTTTTTTTTACCTTCCCAAGGTTAGACTCCCCTCGGTTTGTTTATTTTATGATTTTTTTTCTGATTGATTGAAACTCGCCAATTAATTTCCTCCAGACAGACAGCATCTGACTATTGACAGAGCTTTAAAGTCACTTCTAACAGTTTGAAATCCAATTATTCACACTCTATCAACAGTTTCTATTCCCCGGTAATTAAACTTTAACATTTTTTAAAAGAGGAGATTTTAGCTCCATTTGTATCCATTTAACTTTAATATAAAACAGCTTTTTGCGTCGCATAGATCAAGAAAGCTCACGCTCGTATATCATGGCCGTGGTTCAAACACATTGGACACTTCCGACAGACGCGATGAAGTTAAATTAGTAGGCATGTGGCTCGCAGCTGTTATTGGTTTAATATTTTATGTTGCGCTGAAAAGTGGCTGCTCAGAAATCAGCATATTAATGCGGATGGGTGGTTTGATGTTGTTTCATTTGTTTTCCAGGGTATTTTTAGATGTGGAATTATGCACTCTGTAGAAAGCCTACAAATATGTATGCGCGCGTGTGTGTGAGTGTGTTTACAAGACTGCATTTTCCTGCTGTATTTGTTCTAATTATAACAGAGCAACGCAATGCTGGAAATGTTATCCCGAGTGCTCCACAAAAGCAATCCACGCGAAACTAAGATGATTTCACGACACGTAGGGAATGAGAGGAGGAGATTTGATGACCGACTGCATCCTTTTGTCTCCAGAATCCTTGCTGGGCTGCCTATTTAATCAAAAGGGATGCTTATGTATTTGTTCAGCAGATTAATGACACCTCTATTTCCCTAATGGTAACTATATCGTCATCTTGTTTTAGCTGCCATGGTTGGGGAACTAAATGTGTGAGCATGTAGAAATGTACAGATGGTGGCTTCAATGTTCCTTGGCTTGGAATCTAAAAGTCTCTGGAACTCCGCCGGAGGGATTAAAGCCATCAGACATACATTCCCTCATTTAGTGCCGTGATGACGCTGATGGAGAGGGCTTGCATGGTTGTTGACCATGGAGTGTTTTTTTTTTTTTTTTTGTATTTTAGCCAGCATGATTGTTGCATATTCATTAAAAAAAAAAAAAACATGATTTGCCTTGAAATAAGTATATTTGTAGTGTAGGGTCGATAAAAACTTTGGTTTCACACAGGACACAAACACCGGTCTCCTGAGTGAATGTCCTCTATTTCTCTATAGAATTAAAAATACAATAAAGGATGTTGCATAGCATATTTGTGTCTTCTTCTTCTGTGATACCATAGCATATGATCCATCAAAATCATCATCCTCAAACCGTATAGTTGATTTTCTTTTTTTTATAATAGCACATATTGCCATAGCAAAAAAAATTATACATGCTGTAGGTCTAATTCATGCTTGTATGCTGGTGTGAAATATAGAAAAAAAATGTTTGTGTGTCGAGTTGTAGCCTCATTAATGTGGTTTGCATAAAATCAAAAAGGCAAGTCCTTCAAAGTTATAACACGGTTATGATAATATATGCCTTCCCTTTCATAAGGACGCAGTTAATGTTGACCACAGAGGTTCGCGCAGACAAAGATCCTCAGTCCTCGGGGTTGCGAAGTGTTCAGACTCCAAACCCATGAATATGCAAATGTATAATATTTGAAAGAGCTCATCCAGAGTCGAGGGGGCAAGGTCAGCTTGTAATGCATGAACACTCCAGATGTAAACATCACCATAATGGCTCCTATTAAAACGACCTTTGTGCCATTAACAGCGTTACCTTGACTCACCCAATGTAACAATCTGTATGGAAATTAAAGCACAATGAATACACACTTAACTGGTATAAAGGAAAAAGGAATATCTAAAACAGAGATGTTCAATTTAAAAAAAAACATATTTTATTGTGTTCATGTTCACACTGAAGCTGGCGTTGCATTCATTTAATATATTATTGGCTTTAGAGTCAAAATTTGCGGTTTTGTTCGTTCAATACGACAGCAGTCCCACATTAAAAAGAACGATCCCCATCATTTTTAACACACTTCCTCGTTGTTGATGATTGATTGCGAAGGGCGAACATAAAACACAATAATTACGCATTGATCTCCGTCCTCACAAACCTCCCAGATCTTCTAAACTTCTCCCGTTCCTCAACATATGCAGAACGATATCTCGGGATGCGATAAGTGTTGGGAATAGCGAGAGCTGCCAAGTCTTTGGGATCAGGAGACAGTTTAAGTGGAAAAAAAAAGGGTGTGTATTACAGGAGCCGAGAAATCAAATATGTCTCCCCTATCTCTCTTTGGCTTGTCAGAGCTCTTAAACGCAACCTTTTTGATGGTGTGTGTGTATTTTTTTTGTGGATTGAGAGTCACTCAACGTCGCCAATAGCAACAAACAATAAAAAAATAACAAGATAAATCACGGCAAACTTAACTTCGTTGACTGCTCTCCTTCTGTTATACATTCCCAGGTTGTCTAGATTGAAGGGAGAGCTGCATTGTGTTTACCTGATGTGGACTGTACTAATAAAGGGACGGGGGTAGCATGACGACTGCCCTTCACTTTCATAACAGAGGGGCGCCTGCCAGGCACCTTTTGGCACTTAACGAATCGTGTTTACACAGGCCGGCACAATTTATAGCTCCCATCCGTGACTGTTTGACAAGCTGCCTGCGCACTGTAATATATCCTCCTGCAGAGAAGTGGTGCAGGGTGAGGATGGTCCACACCCCCGCCCTCCCCGTTCAATGTATACAAGCATAAAAAACCCAACAATGCAGACTTGTTAGGACTCGTGAGGAGTCACGTGGTCCTGCAAGGCTTCTGCTGTAGCATTTGAAAGGGAATGCTGACCCACTTAGCTCTGTTGTCTGTGGGAACAGGCACACATAAACACACTGGGGCTTTTTTTTTTTTTTTTCTTTTTTTTTTTTTTTTTTAGCGTGAACGCTACACCTCGGCGAAGATGAAACAATCCTCGCTGATAAACAAGTTCTTGGGGAACAACAAAAATAACTTTAATGTATTCACAGACGAGGCTGTGACTTCTCCCCGCCTCCACTGATACCTGAGGTGTCCACGTGCACGCCGTTGTCGTGCACGTGCAAAGCCACCCCCCCGAGCCAATGACACCTTCTTGTTTGCCATCGCTTTGATTTGCTGGTCCGGGTGATTCCTTCCTTACATCCCCCCGCCGGTTGATCCAGCCGCACAGCAGGGTGGCTCTCTGGATACTCTCAGGTCTGCAGCTCATGTAAGCACATTTAACCCCCCCTGCTGACTTTTAGCATTTCCACGTTTCATCTGTTAAACACAGATGGCAACAAAGTCTCTCTTGCCATTAGAAATTAATTGCGTCTGCATGCTATTGCTGTGAGACAAACATCCCTGTATTGCTTGTTTCTCAGTAAAAGGCAATAAAATGCACGTATCTATGGGCCATTCAGTGGGATGATCCCTTGTGATGAATATGAGGTTTTATTTATTTAATTTCATTTGAATCTCTGCTTCCTCCATGCAAAGACTCTTCTGAGTCCATTTAGAGAATTACTCACTCAACTGTAAGCAAACATAATACAACACTGGATTGCACTGATTCACACAATAAAGAACCATTTATTACAATTAGGTTCCTTCTCGTTTTTCTTCAATACTTAAATATGACCAATAACCCAAAAGCTCCCATAACAGAAATATAACTTGTGTTTGGCTTTTTACCATCATGGTTTGGACAGAAAATTCTAGATATTTCTGAAGTATAATATGACAGAACTGTATTATAGAGATTAGGTAACACAATATTGATGTATTTTCCAAGATATGTGTCTACGTGGCTTTTCCATTAAGAGAGCCAGTAACAGAACCAGAAAACCACGAAGAAAACATACTGCTGTGCAAAAATACAATTTGATCGCACCAAAAAAAAAAAGAAAAAAAAAAAAAGGATTGAGTTGAACTACTTTAAATAAGACCCCGGGCATATAGTGCAATAGCACTGGAGTGAGAACTGCAGCCCACTTCAAAATAAAAGACCCCAAAAGACACACTGTAACACAAAAATACCATTCCATCTACTTGATTGAAGTACATTTCCAGACATTGATCTTTTTGACAAACTCTGGAATGCATCTATTCACTTCAGAAATTCAGTGTTTAGGTACTGCTTGACACTGTTTTTATGAAGCCATTTTTTTTTTAAAGACGCAAAAAGCTACTGACTTTTTCAATTGGTGCACAAAATGTTGAAGTAACAGGTCCATTTTGAAAGTGACGTTCCTTCAGCCTGAATCAGGAAATATAAAGTCTTCCAATAATCAATAGCTCATGTATATCCTTGAGACTAATGACTGCCCTTCTGTTTGGTAATTCCTCACAATGACTCAGAAGTCTTAAGTACATTTCTGAACTAATTCAACATTCGAGCATTAGTCATACAGCACTTACACAAAAGTAGAACAAATGTTGATTTCTGTGGACTGTTTGAAGGGTAGAAAATATAGTTTCATATACTGTAGTGCCGTCTTAAAGGCACAGAAGCTACATGTTAAACATCAACACATTAGTGCGTCAAATTATGTTGAAAACAAGACGTCTGTAAAGTCTGCAAGTTTTAACTGGAATATCTACAGAGAGCATGAACTCCTGCCACCGCCGAATGTTGCGTTTTACATCAGTTACACAGCCTCACTAAAGCAAAGTTATGAATGCCTCAGGGGCTTGTCAGATCACTGTTATATATATTTCCCAATGAGCAACGAGCATTCAAGAAAGGTGACGTGTGATACGAGTCAAGAAAAACAATGTGAAATTGCTGGTTCCCATAAACTCGCTGGCAAGATATAAAAAAAAAGGAAAGATAAGATGGATGGCTGATTGTCAAATCACTGTCATAGTATGTTTCCTTTGAGCCAAGCAAAATAATTGTTGTATAATATTCCCACCTTGTCTGAAGCACTCAAGTGTTGTTTTTTTCTTCTTTTTCCATAAAGTCCAACAATCTGAATAAGGATCCTGACATCCTCTCCCTAAATTTGCTGGCTTTTTAATAAAACAGACTATACCTTTACAATATGTATGGAGCTGTAAGCAGTGCAATGCATACCTTATAGCTGCCAATGTATAATTCATTCATAAAAACCTGTTGCTCCGCTCCACAAAACCCCCGAGAACAGAGTCCCACGCTACAATGAACTTGTTTACCGCGCCTAATTAGCACCTTGTTTCCCTTTTAAACGCTGGCTGAAATGCATTCCAGTGAATATCCTCACCCATGTCACGAGAGGCTCCGAATTTGTTGATCACGGACACGTCTCTTCTGGCAACTGGAAGCTCCAAAATATTCCTCTCTCCCTGAACGCTACACACCTACGCCGTAGCACAGTTTCAGGAACGGCGCCCGTGCTCCGCGGTCTGACTGGCTAATTAATAAACCGCTCGCTCATCAAAGGCAACAGCCAGTCGGGAGCGACGTTACCGCACTTGGAGACCTGAGTTTGCGATTGTTTTTCCGAGCGGTTTCGCCGAGAGCAGAGAATTATAACAAGAACATACGAAGGGGAGGAAAAACAAAAGGAGTTTCTAGGTCTTGGTGCATGGCAACCAATACAGGTTATACCGTCAGTTGCTTATTGACAAGAAGGAACTCTTTTGCAGGTTTCAGCAATCTTCTTTTAGGCCTGATTGGGATTTAATCCCATCAAAGATTAAAAAAAAAAATGTATTGCATCAATAAACAAAGTGCACTGTTTCCTGTTTGAGCCTGTAAAAAAAAAATACATATTTGTGTGAAACCAATGGGCCTCGGGCCAAGTGCAACAGGCTGGATACAGAAGTCATAAATAATTGGAAAAATGCGGTGTTATTTTTGTCTATTTGGGGAACAATGCCAGCCTTATGCACAATTAACACAATTTGTTTGGCGCTATGCAGACGATTATGTTCTTTTCCTCTCTATTGACACGTCTGCTGTTCTTATTGGTAGCGAACTTTCCCACGGCATTCCCTGAAACCAACATCATAAATTAATCATCTGTTATAGTATAGAGTATCGGTGGGTGGATTATGTAAGTGCATGCAACAAACTGCTCTTAAAACCCTAGTTTCAACCTCATGGAGATTTTTTTTAACAAGTTAGCACAAGTTACAGTAGGTAATCTTTGTCCTCCAACTGCTGGATTTATCTAGCAGCCGAGTGCAGGAATGAAATGGAGGGAAAGCCCTGAGGCTGGAGCGTAAAGCAAGTGACACTATCAAAACCAGTATGAGCATCATGAGACAGTTATCACACCAAGTATCACACTTCAGAGACCAGCACAGTCCCTGAGCTATAACTTTCCTCGCGGACACTGAACTGTTATCAAGCTATGTTGTGTTTGTGCAAGAGATGATGCATGATTAATCATGAGACCGGCAAAAAAAAAAACGACCACGAGAGCTCTTAAAACAATGCTTCATTCTGACAAATAGCCAGATTCAGTGTCACATTTTGAATCAAAGCGTTCTGGATTTCAACCACCGCCGAGTCATAAGACTGTTTTTGCACCTGGGATAAATAGATGTAAATAGACTCCCAATATGTTTGGACATGCCTCCTTCATATTTGCATTCTGAAGACCCAGATAGCCGTGAGCAATGCCCTTTTACTTCTCAGAGGAATTTGAACCACTTAAGTTGATCAAAGGTATACAAATGCATGACCTTCTTCCCCTCAAGGCCTAAAACAACTGGAATGAAGATGTTTCAACTTAAAAGAAAAATTTTTTTCCTTCCAAACAACCGTTAAAAGAGAACTTCTTTGGGAGAATAATTATTCAGTCCTTTTTGTGTGTATTTATATGTTCATCAAAAATGAGGCCGTTGCCCGTCCGAGGGAAAATCAAGACGCATATTCTATCACCAGAGGGATTTTGATGCCATGCGTTAATATTCACTCCACATACATATTTAATCTAGTTTGCTCCAGTTTTTTTTTTTTTTTTTTACCCACACTGATCAATCACATATTTGCGAGCATGCGGAGTATGTTGTCTCTCAGCTAACAACCCGGCTTGGCGCGATAATCTTATAGATCAGCACTCCTGCTCTGATAGGTGGGCATATGCATACTTTGAAGCTCTCACTTTTTTTAAGAAAAAAAGAAAGAAACCTCTTCAAAGATCTGCTTATGCAACAGACGGGATTTCACCTCAGGTCCCCCGTGCGGGAAACCGGAGATTTACCAGTCAGCAAAAGAGCAAATGAATCCTTCCTGGCTAAGGGAGATATTTGTGCTTATAGGGTTTTAGTCAGAGCTGCTTCACTAAGTTCCTATTACTGTCATATGGCTCTCCACTGCTCTCTGGCTGCTGAAGCCCTGGGGGTCTGAGTGTGACCTTTAAAGGTCAGGAGTCACCTGTTTTACACCTGGGCCTAAGCCCACCCAGTAGCAGGTGTTCCAAATGACTGATTATGACCTATAGGTACACAATCATGACCCTGAATGTATTAACGTACCCCACAGGGATCACCAGGGGGGGGTTATATAGACAAGCTGTCACTTTAACCTCAATCAGCAGGGTTCACAAATGTAAGAGAAGTAGCAGGGGGATTTACATCAACATTCGCTCCTGGGCGCGATTTACCACATGAGGTGCCATTATATAGAAACCATATGTAAAGTGTTTTACACCGCCTGGATCCCATCGAGGAGCGATGAAGTGCAAGCGGTGAAGTGAAAATCTATATCAACATAGCCACAGGTAACGGGAGCAAGTCGCATCTGACCATAAATCAGCAACTCAGCCACAGATGGGTAATGATTTTTATGTTTTTATGGAGACCTGCAGGAGCTGAGGCACAGCAGCCAAAAGGTAACGGGAGAAGACACGGGGATGAGTGGAGATTCCCATGTGCACCACATGGGATGTTGATATACACAATATGGGGTTTGTGTGTGAAGAATTCCTTGCTGGGCTCGACTGCCCTGCAGAGCTGTAATATTAGATCAGTGTATCCTATTCCATCACAATATATCAAACTGATGCCCTTTCTTCCTAATTGGCGGGTTGCTCGGATCCATCCGAGGCTGCCTGGTGCTCTTCTGGGACCTGGCCGGCTTCATTAGAGACATATGTTAAGGGGAGAAGCTGAGGTAAAGAGCCGGGTTGTGGTAAAGAGCCGCAAATGACAATTAGGGTTCGCAGACTTCAGGGTAATATGCATGTTTGTGTTCTTGCTCAATTTCTGTGAGGAAAAGAAATGATAAAGAATATATTACACCATCATTTATATGGGTTACAAGCCACAATGCTATACTCAAAGGACTGCGTTGTAGCGCAGTGATAAATTGGTTCTTAGATCCTGGAGGCGGATTCCTGAGATGCCATATTCCCTCTTTTTTTTTCTATCAGGGAGGACATGTGACTCTTTATCCACATACTGCAAACCCATATACAAGCAGCGTCATGCTATGCAGGTTCAGTGGTAAGGTGACCAAACCCCCTAATTAGCTGAGCTTATTTAAAGCACCTGTGTTCACAGGATGCCTCTGCCTGTCAGTTGCCACATGGGTCCCACTCTGAGACTTTAGCAGGCTGGTTCCCACATTTTTCAATCATGATTTGATTAATTTTGTACATTCCGAACTATCCTTCCAGTCATCAATTATTTAATTATCAATTAATGAGTATTTATTTTGTGAACCTGTGTAGCCTTTGTATAACTGGGGTGAGAAATAAATTATATCCTGGGGTGCAATTGCTTCCCTAGCGCCACCACCCCCTGCCACATTCCTCCAACTTTAGCATGCCAGTGAGCTAATACTTGCTAATTAGCGCTAAGCCAAACAATACTGGACAAATTAATTAAAATAGTGCAGCCTGTTCCCGCAGGAACATGTGAAATTGCCTCGACCTCTTAACAGCACTATTACATCAATGGAAATCACTATAAACAGTGAGGGGTGAGAGGGGAGGTGGGTCAAACAAACACAGGACTTTCAACCAGGAGACCATTGTTAATGTCTAAAAGGGTTGTTACGGTTTTCCTATTCATCCTGAGGGGGATTTGAGTGTCTTACAAAGTTCATGGTAGTCAGAGACACTGAGGAGAAGTCAGGGGATCGCCAGCATCAGTGGGATTCATCGTCCCAGGGCTATGAATGTAAACACATGGGCTGTTATATTAGACAAATAAGGCATGCGCCAATAAAATCGGTGCGACTGCTTTTATTAAGAAGCACCATAGAGACGCCGGCTGTGTGAATGCGTTACTCCTTCCTGTAGTTTGACAAATTATGCAAAACGGTTGGATCGCGGCTTTAAACCGAGGTGACGACTGAGCATCCCCTTGTCAGCAAGTCATCGGCATAATGGTTTGAATGAACTCCTTTCCTTTTCACTCTGAGCCGACTCTAATTGGAGCAAAAAAGAGAACGACGTGGCAGCAAATCCATACGAGGTTTCACGACCGCTGTTGTTAGAGCGAGATAGGCAAAATGTTTCTGTCAAAATAACAGCCGTCTCATCAGCCTGAATCACTAAATGGAGCTGCAGTAAAGACTCTCCCATCCTTCTTAGTTAAGATATTGTACCACTACAGATTTTCACCATATACAGCAGAAGGAAGTGACACATCTGACAGTGTGCAAGTACTTTTATTCTTCATTTTTAGCCACACTTCTTGGCCTCGGGTGGGCAGTAGATCTGGAGGTCAAGACTGCATCGGAAGGTATTGAAGGGATTGTTAAGAAATGCAAAAAAATAAAACATTCCCAGAGGATAAACAGTTTACTTCTTGCCTCTAGTCACAATGACTTCATATGGATTTTTAAATACTTTGGGTAATGTTTAAATATCTGTCAATCTAATGACATTCCCAATAGCTTCAGCTGCACTTGTGTTTAGCAAGTGCTAGCATGCTGATTAGGATGCGAGCATGGTAAAAGCGTCATAGCATTGTCCTTGTTAGTATGCTGACATTAGCATATTGCAACATGGCGGTAAAATTAGGAACCGCATGAGGGTACAAAGTCCTTCAAACATTCAAGATTTAAAGTCTGTTGTTGCCATTCAAGAGATCTATCGATCTCCATCATGGCTGCCAAGTGTCACCTTCCACCTCCAATTTATGTAGGATACATTAAAAAAAAGGTATTTAGAAAATGACAGAGTTGGACAGCTTTTTGTTTTTGTATCATTGACGCTCATAAAAGCGGTAACACCTGGTGGACGATCGCATTTCCGTGCCAACGAACGTCGTGAGCCGAGAGGCTTGGCAGGCCGACGTGCCAAGATGAGGAGTCGCAAGCAGCGACAACAGGTTCGCCATGCGTCTCGCGTGATCCCAGGTTGTAATCTGGAGTCGCGGTGAGGCAATTTAGCGGCAAGCTGGTGGCTGTTTCACGCCTGCTGTGGCGCGCGGCGGTGGGAGGCGCATTATCCCTGCACGTGTCTGTTTTGCATTTCTATTAACCTGGGCTAATCCATTCTGGCTTTTATATTAAGGACCATATGGAGATGATTATCCCCGCTCACTATTATGTAATCATCCAGACTGGACGGAATGTCTGACGCGTAGATACAAGAAGGATGAATTAGCATATAAACAGCTGAATTGGCACGTAATTTACCTCTATTTACCTCTAACAGTGTATGAAGGATTGTCAAAACTGTCATAGGTGATATTTCAGAAAACATTAGTATGAGATAATATGACACGGAGGAAGAAACTAAATACAACTATTATTTGAATGACTGTAATTGCACGAAATGAAATGTGTCGCCGGTTGAGACATCAACAAGCAACTCAAGTAATTGCTCTGATTACAATATGACTTTTAATCGTTAGATTCTTGGAGCTTTGCGATTTAATTGACTTGTTTAAGTCATTCACTGACATTGTCACAAATTCATTTTACGTTAGATCCATTCGCTTTGAATTAACTCAAATGTGCCAAGACACACTGTGGTAATCCATCTCATTTTGAACCGGAGCATCTGCAGATTAATTCCATCCCCCGATGCGCTATGATCCATAGGCAAGAGACGAGATCTCTGTTTCTTATCTTCGCCGCCATCTTGACTGTTTTGTTCCCGCCACCTTGCAAATCCGCAAACTCCTCGCCCGTCGGATTAGCATGCACGCTGGGGTCAAACTCAAGTTAAGCACAGATGTGTTCATTTTCTGTGTTCAGGACATTTGTGTTTTTCCGCCTCGTCGAGCCCTCGAGGCCGATGTGTTGTACAACAGACAGCAATTATCTGTCTGTTGGAGCGCTTGTTGGGGCCAAGGTTAATGCAGACATATGCTTTGGACACATGGAGATGTTTTGCTTCATCTTTTATTTACCCTCATTATGTCCAGCCTGCCGTCTGTGATTACGAAAATTTTAAGATGGTTGGACATAATCAGTTATAGCCTGATCTGATTATCATACAGCCGCTGAGTTCTAGAGCCACTGCATCCATCGCTTCGTTTTAGAAGCTTAAGTGCGGGATATTAATTGAGTAAAATTAATCCGGTTACTCTATAAAGACTTATAAAAATGAGAGGATGGCACATCGACTTCACTTTGAAAAAGAACCGGATTGAAAACCCATTTCATGCACCGTGTGTGGTATTTGAAAAGTAATTTTTCACCAATCAGTTATAATGCATCTAATATTGTTTTTTATATTCAGTGGGTCTTAATAGTTTGTGAAAGTTTTTTTTTTTTTCCCTGTTATTGGAAATGTGCCTCGTTAAATGACTGCTGGGAAATAATAGTGTTTTGGATGGGAGCCTCCCCTCTGTGCTCTGCTGCCTGTTTCATTTTGGCTGTGTTTCTTAAGGCTCTTAAACCCTAGACATATCCAGGCACTCATTTGCATCACTCCAACCTGCTCTCTTTCAAGCCCTCCCTCCTTTTCTTTTCTCTACTAATCAAACACAATCTATTTTTTCCCCTTAAAAAAAAAAAAAAAAGCCACGTTCCTGCTCTTGGAAAAAAAAGAGAAAACAAATAAACTTAACATAATGAGAGGAATTGTCAATATCTCAGGAGTGGTTTTCCCTTTTCGCTGGCAAGTGACGACACGGCGGCAAAGAAAAAAAATAATTGGGCTTTTGTTGACGTGGAGTCGGAATGGTGGAATTCTACCGGCCGTGGATCAAAACGATCCATTCATTAACTTAATTGGCCGCTATGAGATGGCGTGGGTGTTTTCCTATGACTGCGCTAAACAGCGAGAGTGCATGGGAAATTAGATATGGCCGTTCTTTGTGACTGGAGGGGGGGGCAACCCCTAATCAGCCTCGGAGATCTGTGGAGGTTTTCCCCTCTTTTATTCCCTCCACCATATAGAATAGAATAGAATGTTCCTGCTGAAATCTGTGGGAGAGTGACTCCGAATGAACCCTGGCTATTATAGGGCACCGCTCTGCATTAGTGTGCAGGCTAGCAAACCATGCTAATGCGCTCGCTCCCCTCTTTTACTCACTGCACACACACACACAAAAGCCCCCTGTGTTTGCTTGAGCACAGAGGGGGCTCACATCTCACTTTACCAGAGCGGGGGCCATATCAGGAGGCGATTCCAGACTGCGTCTCCGAAGGGCAGACAATAGCCACGTCTGATCAAAGCCGAGGAGATGCATGAATTCAAGTTCATGCGCCGTCTACGACATCGGGTACATAAAGGGCGAGGTAGTGTTACAGGCACAATGACAGTAAGGAGAGGGGGGGGAGGCGGTGTAAGGAGAAGCGTGCAAGGGATGTCCAATGGAGGAAGAATGGAAGAACATGACAGCGGAGTGACAGAGAGGAGCGGAGCGGCGTACATGAAGGCATGCCTGCTGAGTGACACATACGCCACTCGAGTCAAAGAGGACTCCTGTCTTTCCAGTTGCATGACAGATAGCGTCTCCAGATAGCTGATAAGCGCTCCCCGCAAGTGACCGACCATGACCTCTTCCTTCGCATTCCTCCCTTCCTCGACACAAGCCGTTTTCTGATTTTCGGATCCATTACAAACCCCTCTTGCGATGTAAGGTATCCTCCACTTTCTCCATATTGTTGTCTGCTCGCCCCCCCTAGTCTTCTTACGGCGTCCTTACAATAGGGATCAGATGTACAACAGGCGCCGCTCTGGGATCTCACGGTAGAGGAGATTCGGTGACTTTTTTTTTTGCATGCTGAGTGGCGATGAATAGATTCAGGGAGTGACTAAGCTTCGTCGAACACACAGTGCGGAAAGTAAAGAGCGCTGGAATATTTTGGTTTGACTCGTGTTGAAGTGGTAAGCCTCAGGAATCTTGTCCGTTTCCTTTTTGGCAATTGGAGGTCACCACTGTGGTGTTTTCTGCACCGCTCCCTCCAGACTCCACTGTTGATTGAACCAGGCCTTTTTTTGGCTCCATTCACTTCCGTCTCAGTGCATCTGCAAAATTGCGTAGCGAATAATGTCAGTCATCGGGGGATACCAAAACAATGACAAACTGTTTCAATTTGCGGGCCTTCACTCTTACAAAAACGCCATAAAACAACAAACCATGAATCTCTGTTTTTAACTCAACTGTAACCTCAATCAATCAGGCCACCACAGAAGTCACACACACACACACATACACACACTTTTCCACCCGGGAGTGGATTAAATCAGAACATAGAGTGTTTTTTCGGAGAAAGAAAAGAAGCACGCTCCGAGGCAAATGCCTCTGACAGTGAACGTAACCTTTAAAAGCAGGTGCTGCAAAACCTTTGAGAAGCGAAATCTGGTGATGCGTCTGGGTAAATCTGAGAGACAAATGGAGTTTTGTGATACAAATTGTTGCCTGAGGATCAGTGAGGAAAGGAACGAAGAGGGGAAGGGAAGGGAGCCTGTGAGCGGAATAAAACAGACCTCCCTTAAGAACAAAGCCAGTTTCCAGAACCATTGTTGGCTGATGTCATGCTTGGTGCAGACACACAACAAGATGCGGATCAGGACGCAGGCGAGACAAAAGAATTAAGAGAAGCAGAGGGAGATCATCCGGTCCTTTAACAGCGTGTCTCCTAGCGCCTCTTCTGTTTATCTTCCACCGACAGTCGGAAACGTCGAAATTAAGAAAAAGACCGTTGGGGGAAAGGATCGAAAAACAGATGCTAGAATCACCGCGGCAACACTGCCTATTTTCTGCACTTTGCTCTCGGTCTGCAAGTTTGCATGAACAGGTGAACCCGCATCTGGAAAAACTAATTTCACTCATTATAATTTGATTTCCAATTTAGGCCGCGAGAGCCCAAACGTCATGGAAAACCTGACCCAAAGAATGAATATTTCTTCATCCAAATATCCACAATTATAGTAGAGGCACGGTGACTCATGCTGCTGCAGATAATAATACATCACCAACACATAATTATTTTGCCGTTTTAATTTCAGGAGTTTTTTTCAGCAGGACGAGTATCCTGCAGCAATGTTTGACTTGTTTTTCCACGATGAGCGCCTGCAGAAAGCCACTTTAACCTCACTCTGTGACTCTCCCATCGTCACAACGCCTTTATTTTCAGCATGCTGGGGGGGGGTTCCCAGTTGGAGGCAGCTCCTGATCTGTGCATGATAAAGTAGGAGCCATCATGGTGACTCGCCGGCACTACCCACTGTTCTCCTTCTCTTCGGATGAGAGGGAATGTCACATCAAAACGCATGCCGAAACCAGGCAGTTGAATGCCTGACATCCATACTTACATTGTAGATCAAAACGCTTTAAAAAAAAAAAAAAAAAGACTCCCAAGATGCTCTTTTTTTTTTTTTTTTATCCCGTTCTGCAAAAGTCACTTTCCGAGACGGCAGCAAAGAGCTGACAAGCTGAACTTCGCTTAGGAGAGTGTTCGCCGGATGAGGAGCACAAAGTGTCCCCATGTTTTGCGGGTTGTACTTGTATGTCAGCTAATGGAGCCGCCATCTTCAATACAATATAGAGTTTTACACGTTTATTAAATACATGTGGACAGAGAGGATCATGGGGCCTCTGAGGATGGGGGAATGGGAGAAAAACGCAGCTTCACGTGGTCTCTACACTAACGACACTGTCTTTTACGCTGCTAATAAAATAGTCCGTAAAAACCAAAAAGGGCCAGCTCAAGCAGGACTGCCTTTCGTCCAATTATTCTGGGCTGTTGGTGGTTCTGTGGGGGATTCTGAAATGGGCACGATGTCAGATATCTGTCTTTATTTGATGAAATGAAAGCGCAGCTCCCGGTACCAAAAAAAAAAAAAAAGTGCCACTGTGTGTCAACGCCATTTCATCAATGATTCATGGTTAAAATTACAGCTTCGGGAAGATATCAGAATTTAATAATGAAATGTAAAAAGAATTGAAGGGAAGCATTGCTCAGGGGAGTAGTCATGCAGAAACATGCCTGAAGGTTGTGTCTTTTCTGAGAATATCACCTCGCTATGTTTCCAGCCATAAACACATATTAGTAATGCACTTGTGTGTGCGCGCGTGTGTTTGTTTGTGTGCGTTTTGACGGTTTAGCAAAGCATTTCTAATTATCTGTTATAGCCACTCAGCAGAGACATGTGTGACTTTGGAGAATGATGTGATTATGTCGGGCGTCAAGGGGCTGATGCTGATGAAACGGCGAATGGCGAGATTAAGAATTCAATCTGGAAACACACACACACACACACAAAGACACGGGGGCTCAGTGTACGTCTTATTCCCAGGGCCCCGAGACCAAACTTGATGTTATGAGATGTACTCATGATTTATGAAAGTAACTACTCCATCAGCTGGAGTGCGGCCGTGTTTTTGTCACTCCCAGACAGCGGACACACACACACACACACACACATTTGAGTACTCTAAAGCAGCACTCTATGAATAAAATCCTGCGCGTCTGGATGGGGATATTAAAATGTTGCATTAAGTCAGAGCTTTTTTAGTGTGGATATAAAAGATTGATATCGATTCTTGCAACAGGTGCGACAAAAAGACAAGCAAATGGAAAAGAAAGAAAAACATTTTTGACCCAGATCCACGATAATGACCCAGAAGAGCATTCATGCCACATAAAAAAAAAATACCCTAAACAGATGAATAAAAGACAGAGACTCTCGGAACTGATGAGCAAATACGTGCCCTCCAGTCACACGGGTCTGGTTGGGAAGAAAAGCCGCGGAAAGAAAAGCGGAACCGACAAATGAGAGCTAATGGTTTCTAATGGCGTGCGCTTGATCTGACAGGATGTGCGTTTCTCTCCACCCATAAGTCACGCTACTCTAAAAACAAGCACTTATTTCAATGCATCACTGTTGGCTTTGAACTCACGACGCCTTCTATAAATTGATACAGTGGTGTGCTGCTTTTCCAGGTCTCAGATCAGCGTGAATTCATTTTTTAACTCATATTCTATGATGTTCCCACGCACCAAAAACAAAAAAAAGGTGGATTTCCTGCTGCCAGAAGATAAGCGAGGCTCAGACATATTCCATATTTTTTTTGGTTTCTTTTTAAACAACTGCGTTGCAATTTGCACATCATATATAATGCATTTTTATGTAAATATTTCATCGTTTTTACAACACCAATGCATATTTTTTCCAACTAGAATGTGTAAAATAACGAGCCCTATTTTTCCAACATGATTAGCTTGAACTGACTTTGTTAAAGCGCCCCCTACAGGTTAAATCACAAGAACAAAAAATAAATTTCATGTATATTTCTGCATGTAGCTCAACTATGCAATGTCTAAGCATAAAAAAAATGAGAAATTCTGTCTAATTACAAAATTTAAGCCATCCATGTGTGCAGGGAGCCAAGAGGAAGTCAGCTAAGCCAGAAAAGGACTCATCCTTTATACATTTTGTTGTTGTTGTTTTTAAGCAGGGTCCTCAGGGAGACATTTTGGGTGTATGCATCTTCATTCAGTTCTCTTAATACACCCGTGGAACAGAGGATTGGAGAGCACATAAAAGAGAAAAGTTATCATTTTGGCTTCCACTTCCATCCCCCCTTTCGAATAGAACTCTGCTCTGCTGCGGCACCGTTCACTGGAGAGATGCAGCTCCGATTGCAGTCGTTTCCAAAATGCAAACATGGCTTTTCACTGAACTGTTACCTTGCTGTCTAGAGTCCGCTACGTCACCGTACCATAGCGAAAATGTGCATTCAAAGCATTATTGACATATAATTAATGATGAAATACATCCACACTAAGAGATGGAAATATGCTCAACCTTCTGAACCCTTTGACGATCAGAATGAGAAACTGGATTCTCCCTGAACGCTATGGCTGAAAAGTCAATATTTTGACTGCCTTGAGCTTCATTTTTGTGGATTGTGGAGGTTTGAATGAAATCCAGCTGCCAGGCTTTTGTCTCGCTAGCTCCCACACATGACGCCTCTTCTGCCAGAGTATTTGTGAGTGATAGCCGGGGAACGGTGAGCCCCTCAGTCCAACAACTTTCAGCTGGAAGAAATTCATTATGTGCTTTCCTGAATAATGGATTCAGTAACATCCCGACCACACGCGCACACGGGAATGGATCGGGCAGTGTAGACAGGAGCTTCGGTCCCTAACTTTCATAATGACATTTGAAAAAAAAAAAAAAAAATCATCATTATAAAATCACACGCTGTGCCTTTTAAGCTAAGGCATTAAGTGCAGAAGTGGAAGTAGTCCAAGAGGTAATAAATGTGTTTGCACTGTATGTATGCTTGAGTAAATGCCAGAGTGCAGCCAAAAGATAAATACAGCACAGAGAGCTACAAAAGAAATCAATAAAAATGGGAGAGCGGTGGGTCACTTCCACTTCTTTCTCCTTCCCTTCATTCCTCACACGGGATTTTCACTCGAGAGGAAAAAAACGACATCAAATCCTATTCCCATGTTGTTAGAATAAACATAATGTTCCAGGCCTGGGGGTCAAGATCTTCAGACCCTCACATTTTTCTCGGGCAGGAAGTTTTAAAAGCTTTGAAATAACACATAATGACTCCTTTTGTGGGAATAGTCTACCACCGGACTGTCTCCTTGCACTTGGCACGCTAATTAAGACTTCTCAACGAGAGTTTGTACAGCAACTTTACTGTTGTTCCACTATTACAAAGTGAAAGCAGCTCCCAAGACCTGCAAGCTTACGCTATGCTTTCGTACGCCCTTGAGCTCTGAGATGTCTTATTTCTCGTTTAGAATGAAATTTCGAAACAACCAACGTGATTTCGAATAAGCCCTATTTAGCTTAGCTGGGGGTGAAGGTGCTGTAATGTAATCTGTATGTATTATGGCTGTCAATCTGGGGAGCCCTTTCATTTTAAGATAAAGGATGGCGGTGATTTACCTCAGATGTAAGGAGAAATCCAAACTTCTACTTCCACAAAAGACATAAATGGAGATGAGCTGCCATTAGCAGGTGACTTTGTTGGGCTAATTTGCACTGGACCTCTATTTAAAGGATTTAACAGATTCACATAGAATGAAATCTCTCGTGTTCCCACTAAAACTGAAGGTGCAGCACCTTGCTTTAATAAGAGTAATAGCGTCGGGCTCTGGATGTAAAGGTGGATGGAGGATTAATGGGAAAGGTCAGCAGCGGAAGTCCGCATTCATTAATCTCTGCTGTCCCTGCCATTCCCTCCCTGTCCTGCAGGGGCGCTGTCTTTCAGCATTGCCTGACTCCCACACCCTGCACACCTGCTCCCAATCCAGCTCATAGACTCCCACTATATACACTCCAGCTGACCCTCTGCCCTGGCTTTTTGCCCTTCTATGCTCACACCAGCAGCTCATTTCTCCTGCAGCGTTGTTGTTTCTGGAAATTGGACCTTTTGGACCGGTTTGAGTTCAACGCCTGTTTTTTTCTCTGGGTTGTGCTGCAATAACATAAAGCTCACTGCAGTGAGAAAGTTGCAGCTCAACTCAATGGGTCTCTTCTTCAATTTAATAGCGGCAAGCCCTCCATGTAATGTGAATGGGCTGATTGCAAACATAATGAGCGGTCACTTGGATTAAAAATCAACTTGTTGTGCATTATCTCACACCCTGTGCCGTGAATCACGATCCACACTGTGGTGGAGTTGGTAAAAAACAAAAAACATACCTCAGCCCATTTGAAGAATTCACTTAGCGGAGCATAAAAATGCACTGAAGTGAGACCATATTAGTCGAGAGGTATGTTTTGCGGTATTAAGGGTGTACTCCAGCTATTCAGTTTTACACATTCATAAAGCCAGAGGGTTCACAAGAGGCAGATTAGAAAAATAATGGTCAAAATGGAAGCAGCAGACTCCAAATCGCGTGTGGTGCAGGCTTCAAACTGCAAGCCCAAGCCAAAATAACCACGGAGATGTGATCAATTAGTTCATATTTAGATGCAAGTCCTCCTCCGGAGACGCATACGTTAAGAGCAAGTGGTGAAAGTTTTTCCGAGCCAGCCGTATGATGGGCTGCAGGGGCAAGGTGAGAAACTGTCATCATAAAATAGACCGTGATCTCCCGACAACTAAAAGATGCCTGAGAGCTGTGAAGGTTGAAAACTATACATGATTTACCGGGGCTGGAGTAAAAAACCTTATAGTGCTATCATTTGAACTTATGTGGAGAAACTCTATACTGGATCACTGAATATTCAGCACGAATATTGCAGCTCTTTTGATCCCTTACTGATGGGAGAATGAGTTTTACCCCTCAATTCTGTTATTGCCTGAACTGTCTGTAACTCCAGTACTGACTATCTGATGTAACCTGCTGTAAACTGACTGGTTGCACCTGGGTCTGTTATATATTGAATGTTCTGTCTCTTTCTGATGTGATATCAATTTGACTGCATTTTATACTTCTTCCACCACGAAAGCACACTTTTTTGTCAAAAAACTATCCTGCATACCGTCGATCTTTTTACCAAAACGTCAATCAATGAATGATTATATCAGACAATAAGTAGTGCTTCAGCAGTTAATGCAAGTAAATGTTTAATGGGAGCATTAAAGCCATGTGGGATTATGACATATAGGGCGCTGTGGGCCTCCTGTAAGTGAATAAGTAGCTCTCTCCGCTCCCAGCAGACCGACCAATGATGTAGCTTTGAGAAAGACACTTAACTGCTAAATGCTCCATTGGAGCTGCTCAGTGGCCAAAAGTGGAAGACTGTAGCCCCGCGCCGAGCAGCTCCCAGCTGTGAATGTGTCCAAGTGTATGAATGTGAAGCAAGGCTTTGACAGGGAGAGGCAGCCATGCTCGACGCATCCGGATGAGGAAGGGCTGGTAAACAAAAACCTATTACATCTTAAGGGTGGCGACGTCCCCTGCATATAAATGATGATTCATCAAAACAGAAATAGTGATGAGGGTTCAATATTTGATCACTTGAGGGTCGCTTTTGCATGGAATACTTTAATACGTCAAATTGAACCATTTAAGAGACCGTCGTCCCAGATCCCAGGTATTAAAACATGATAGAAAAATGCTGAAAATGAAGGATTGGTCCATTCTAAAACATTTAAACTATTGTCCATGTGCAGTTTTATAAACACGACATGGTTCCCCACAGATATCCTTCTCTCTGTGGTGCTTCATTAAGAATAATTGGCCAAATGACAAGTCACAATGTTGCACAGCCATTTCATCAGCAATCGTCACTGTAATTGGGAAGAGGCTCTGCAACGGGGAAGATGGTTCCCCTCCCTAATAGGGAAAGAGGCTGACTTCAAGCTCCTCTCCTGAATATATTTATATATATATATTCTAAATGCCTCAGAATAGGCCAAAGCATTGAAATGCGTGTTTGAGTCGTACACAAAAGGCTTCAGTAGCGGCCAAGATGGAGGCGTGACACTTCAAGGAATCAATAATGAGCCCAACGTGGCGCTAAAGCTATACATAAACAATGTCTGGATGACACCGGCGAGCTTCTATTCCGCTAATGTGGTGAAATGAAAGGAGGGGAGACTCGTCCTTGAAAACAAAAGAAGAGAGGGGGGAAAAGGGGGGGTTTGTGGTATGACTGCGCTGTATGCAATAATGAGATCAGCTGATCAGCTTTGCTGTGGAATGCCAAGATTTCTTCTTTTTTTCCCCTCTCTGTTGTTTTTTTGAGTCAGCGGGGAATACTTATTGTTTTATAGTGTCGTTCAAACCATCAGGCATGAGCAAGATGCAATCTAATTGGATTTAGCGGCCTTGCCACACCCATTATTAATAGGCCCATATGCCCGACATTCAACGTATCCAAAACCAACACTTAGTTTTTCTGGCGACTGCATCCTGAAGATTTTAAGTGACTTGACCCTGCGGGGGGGGGGGCACTGTTCCTCCATGACATCCAGTGCTGCTGTTTTGAAGTGGAAAACTCTTGCAGCAACAGCAGCAGCTCAAGCGTGAAGCAATTAGCCACACTGAAGCTGAAGCGCATAAAAAAAGAAAAATGGTTGGACACGGTTGCAACACTCGCTGCAGAGTTTCAAACCTCCTGGAGGAACGAGATGAGCACAAGAACTGAACTCTAGGAGCTCCAGCTCCAAGATCCTTGGACTCCTGAGGAGGTCTTCGCGTTTAGGACCTACCTTTACCCAATCGGATCGGACGTGACATCAATTTGTCCGATCCGAACTGTAGACAACCCTTAGAGACCCTAAAAGAGGAAAAAATATCTTTGGTAGCAGCAGAAATCTAGTGACACTCAAAGGGAAATGTTTTTTGGATGTGTCTTCAAACGGCGTGGCGGGGGGGGGGGGAGGCGATTTCCTGTTCCAACATGCCCCAATGCGTAGAAAGTGCCATCCATTAAAGAAGGTGTCTTTCCGGTTTTGTTGTTGACGAAACCTCGATCACATCCAACACCTGGGGTGAATTGGAACCGGGCCTTTTATCGTTCACCACCTCGGTGCCCGACTGAATGGAGCCAATCTCGGCAGCCTGGAGGGAACGCCTTCTTCAGTCGAGTAGAGGCTGTTATCGTAAAGGAAAGAGATACACCAAAGTGCAACGCTTGGGGGACTCCTTTATCCATGTATTGGAGATAGATACGAATGTAGCCGCCGTGATTACAAATGCAATCCATGGATGCAAAGTATCTATACGGCTCGACTGCGGTAGGACTTTTAGAAACAGCCCTCTGTAGCGGAGCAGCACTGATGCGAATGAAAAGCAGCTGTTCTCCACTCAGACGTCTCACTCATAAAGATCTCCATAGCTCTCTGTTTGTGCAAACATAACAGGAAGAGCGATTTGAGATCCCGAAAAAAAACGACTGATGACGCTCCATATTTTTCAGCTGTTAATTGTTAATTCAAACAGCGAGATGAGAAAAATATGGCTTGGACCTCAGCCTGCCAACCCGGGAGGGGGGCGAACAAAATAGCTGTTTCCAGGCTTGAGAATATCACTCCCATATGTATGAGAGAAGAGGTGGCGGAGGGAGTGAGAGCAAAGAGATGACCTGATGAATGGAAGTGAATGGAGCAGCTAAAAATAACAACAAAAGAAAAAGACGGTTAGTTCATATTTAGATGCAAATGAGCTTTTTTTTTTTCTGAAAGGTTCCACCTTCTTTTGCTGCAGTCACAACTATGATTAAGCCCAGCACGGTGGGAGTTAGTTCAGCTCTGCTGCATTCATTGGCAACTTGGTATTTGAAGATTTCTTTATTATTTTCCAGTGTGGGTTCGAAGCATAGAAGAATTCATGAGGGGGGGGAAATTGAGATCATCTTCATGAAAAATGTATGCAACGAGATTGAGGCCAGAGCTAAATTACAATGCATATGAGCTGAGAAAGTTGAAAGGATAAGACGTATAGGGTTTTATGTTTGTGATTTTCAGTGGGTTTGGGTTGAGGAGCCTTTTTTCTGAATTGCGGCTAGGTGATAAACTTTATGGTGCCTTCGCTGATTACTTCCACGTGGCTCGGCTCTCATTTAGCCTGTGCGATGTGGCATGACGCCCCAAAAAAAGTAAAGTGTCACTTTAGGAAATGTATTTCCTCTCCCGCCGCCATTCTGCATATGTTGACATATAAAAAGAAAGTCAACAACAACATCACACTTCATCATCTGAAAGGGAGTATTTCCTTTACCTTCTCTGGCGATATTTGAAAAGAATTGTCATATATAGGCTGATGTATAAATATAAACATTTCAATATCTTCCTTTGAGAGGAAGTGGAGGGGATGGAGGAAAAAAGCAAGAGGGAAGTTATGTATTGGATAATTTTGCAGAAGGTAACGCGAGGTGACAACCTGCAGTGGTGCCGTGTTTCTTAGAGTGCCTCAGGTATGGGAGTTGTCTCAGAGTTGAGTATCTTTTGTGGCCACTGGCTGGAAAGGTTGTCAGAATATTGCGCATTTACCCTCAGGATCTGGTGGAGACCAAAACCGAGCTCGAAGGAAAGTGAGGATAGTGGATTGATCTAAATACATACTAATGCAACTCCATGCCTGTGTTGTTTTTTTTACAGCTTGTTCAACGACTCCCAAGTGTGCAAAAAAAAATCATTTAATACCGCTTTTATTCCTTCAAAATGTTCTCAAGAATCAATTAGCGGGCTATTCGCTTAAAAAGCACCACAAATCTCTGTGCTGACAAATTAAAAGCAGCCTTGAGATAAAGATTGCAGTATCGACACGAGCCGAACCGGGAAGTTATTATACAGTTAATTATTGTCACGACCCTGGGAAGGATTACGGGGCGTAAAAAGGGAAAACCAATTGTAAAAATTATTTTTTTTTTAAAGGTGCACATGACTATGCCATGTAACCGATGCCACAAATAGCAAAAACTAAGAGCGTGAGGCTTCATTGAGAGGAACTGGTTTCTGTAACGCTTGCGTTGCACAGTGGCATGTTGTCCTAAATCTGTTTCTGTGCTCGTCAACAAAACATCATGCTAACGCAAGAAAAGAGCCCCGGCGTTCTTGGCAGGAATCCATCTATCTCCGTCCAGAGTCGCGGGGGCGGCACACTCGGGGCCGCATCCACTCTTTCTCAGGAATCCCGAGGTGTTTCAAGGACGGCCGGGATAAGTAATCCTTCCAGCTGGTTCTGCCTCTTCTGTCAGACCCACTATGGAACAACTCAACGGGGAGGATTCCTGATCACACCTGGGCCGTTTGATCATAGTTTTTGTTAAATGGGGACTATTTTCACAGTTTGTGGGCAACAATGAAAAGACGAATAGGCACTACATTGTTGTCTTTTCTCGTGGGATTCCTCATCTGCCTTTATCCTTTTGAATCTCCATCGACACAATAGAAAAACGTCCTTCCTAAGAAGTGATTGTTCTTGGCGTTTTCAATGCAGCGATGACAGACACCTGACACTGATGTGCAGAATAGTTTATCCAATTCTTTCATGGCGCTCCCATTGTGTGCTAGCAGGAAACTTTTATTCAACCAGGTTTAACGCCAAGAGCATAAATGCATTTCCCCGCCACACACTGCAGCATTTATCCCTCGCTTCTTCTTCCTAGACCTCATATTTGAATTCCTTTTTCTTTTTTTGTTCTTTCTGTGTTTTGAATTTTAAAGCAAATCCACCTCCTGAATTAGATGAAATGAAACTTTAATTATCCCTGTGGGGGGAACTGGGTTATAGCTGCAGCGGAGAATAGACACAGATAAGAATAGATCAAATGTGGTGTGTTTGAGTTAACGCCACAAATGTATCCAGCAAAGGAACATATTGATTATTAGCTTCAACAAATATATAGGGATGCAGATGTAGACACTGCTGGGTTGGTTCCACTTCTTTTTTAATGAATTAATAGAATTCCTGAGTGGAGGAAGTGTCCAACAATCGACACAATCAACACAATTTGAAGTTGACATGCGTTTAATCCAATCCAACTTTATTTGTTAAACCCTTTAAAACAACCACAGTTGACCAAAGTGCCTTACAGAGTTAAGACATCACAAATACAAAACAAGTTAATGTCAATGTCTTCTTAAGTCAAAAGCCAAGGAGAAGAAGTTTAACTATCGAGGTGAACCAGTTTCCCTCCATTGACAAGCGATCCAGCCTCAAAGCCCTACTTGGTAACTATAGAGAGTCCCAGATAATGTTGTGAATAATTTATGAAACAATGTCAGTGCTTCTTCATAATGACTTCAAATGGACATCAGCCAAGCGTTAAATGACAGGGATTAATCTACTTAGAAATAATAGTCCTAATGGAATACTGAATCCTCCGGGACGCGGCCCAACTCGTGAGCCAACTGTGACACATTGCCTCTACCTTCAGTGTGCGGTGACCCCCGAAACACGCTATTAAAAGTTCAGAGTGTTCAGAAGTTCACTGCTATTGTTTGGTTCTGTACTGCGGCAGTCCTGGACTTGGTTTGTGCGACCCCCCCTCCCCCTGAAATTGCCTTGGGATATGTCCAAGAGCGAAGATAGGGGGGTAAACAGGTCATTTACCACATTCCAGCAAATAACTACAAGTGTGGCTAACAGTTCACTTCTCAAACAAGTCAAGGCAAGGTGTCTCAGATGGTTGGTCACCGTGGCAACAAGCCTCTAAGAAGATACCGCCTGAACTAACATCAATATGGAGCCAGAACACGCCGTCCATCCTTCGAATATGGCTATGTGGCATCACTGCAGCAATCTGTAGCGAACGCTTGAATAATGCATGTGGCATAATGAGGAGGTTTGATGGGAAGTAAATTCAAACAGTCGTCGGCGTATACTGTAACGAGCCACATAGATTATATGGATGCAGGAAAAAATGAAAAAAAAAAGTCCTATCTCCTGATGTATGAAAAATGTAATACATGTTTGCAGATTTTAAGACAAACTCTGGGCAGCAACAGAACATGCATTAACATTGGGCCATTTTCCGTGTGCATCTGCTACTCGTAAATTATCTATGATCTCATTAATATTACAACCGAGACGCAGTGAAAATAAGATATAATCATGAGTACACCAGGTTTGCACGGACCACTCAGATATCCATATGTAGCCCCCCCACCACCACCACCACCACCCATTTACATGCAAATGTAAAGATGATAGCCTAAACTAGAGTTGATCCAATAATTGAAATGCATTAGCCTTACATGTGATTGAAATTATACGGCGGGGCCCGGGGTAGAATTTCATCACGAGCTCATTCATCCAAAATCCTGCTCTGTGATGCAAATACTCTATCATTTAAACTCATTTATCCCAGCTTTAGGGTTTTGCAATAGAGACAAATGAGACACACACACACTTGCGGGGAAAAAAAATGAGGTGAAAACCGAAGCGGGAAAGGAGGAGGAATCCAAAAGGAACACATTCATTCATTACAGGAATAGACTTGTTGCTTTAAGCGATACGGAATTGGTGACATTTCATTTTACAGCTTTTCCGAGCACTTTCCTCCTCTTAGGTCTCATTCATCCTTTCTTCCCGTGGATTCTTCCGGAAACGTTCCACGTGATGAGAGCGAGTTCAACCGGGATCTATTCAACAGGGCAGCTGCCAGCCTCAAACAATCTGCAGAAATATCAGATTCTCTTTCATGAATGATCTCTATTCTGTCGTCTTTTTCACCCTTCCTACCACTTAGACACTGGGCTTTGATCTATGAGTGGCTGAGGTTATGATACTCCATCCTCACCATATTTATGCAGATATTATTTGACATTCAATAATGATTGAGGGTTGGTCCCATTTTTAGGGGGGATCCAGCTACCAGACTTTTAAAAAGCCACATTTGTGAAGCCCTGAAGCGAAAGAATATCTTTACTTTATCTCCCCTTGCTATTTATCAGCAAAGATGTGGAAAAATATTACTTCTCATCTCTAGCAAAGTCAACTGGAACTCCTGTATTTAAATTACGTCGCTCACACATCAAAAAAACGCGATGTGTCGGATGCAGTTAAGCGGCGTTTCGTGCCCTTTTCTCGCTTTCAGGTGGGAGTTTCAGGGTACATTAATTAGACACACACGCATTCTCAGTCATTTTTTTCGATATTTATAGCTTCCGTTGCTTGCAAATGTTGGAACCTCATTAGATTGGATGAGAGATTAGAAGGGATTTGATCAAATCTGCCTGAAACGCCGGCGCTGCATTGATCACATGTGACCTAGATCCAGGCCTTCGACGACTATACCCTTGAAGTATGCTACCTGACTGAAGGCGTGTTTCTGCGTGCGGATGTAGATAATAAGGCAGGTCTCGCATACCTGAAGCAAACAAACACCCCGTCATGTTCATTAGATGCTTACTGGTGGGCGTAGAAGCGCTACGGTATACCTCACGTGATGATGAGTCATAAGGACTTGCACGCACCTTATGTCGGGCAAACAATAAGTTCTTTTTAACAGCAAGAAAACTTTCCGTAATCTGATTTTAAGGATCTGTCTTTGCCAAAATAAAACAGATGAAATGAGAATGCCTTGTGGTGGGATACGATAGTGAGCTGGAGAGATGATGCGGAATCTTCAGGTCATTTCTTATATGCTCCTTTTTTCGATTTTAGTCATGGTGATCTATCTTTTTTCTTTATCTCACCCGAGTATTTATGCATGTGCAGCACAAGTAACTCTCTGGCGGTCTGCTTGCATGATTCTTGACCCGCTTGTTTTTTTTTTTTTTTATCCCCCTCAGCAAAACACTTTAAGAAAAACATTCTTGTCTGTATCAGCAGATCAGAGCCGTCCTGTGGGGCTTGTCAGACACCCGTCACAAACTGTGACTATGAATGGCACCCGGGCGACCCCGGCTTCGGCGTCAGGCACACAAACGCACACGACTGGACTTCGGTGATTTGATGACGACGGAGAGCCGCCAGCAGTGTTTGTGCCTGAAAGTTTCAGTTCAGACACGACTTTAAACGGATGCAAACGCACCTTCCCGTCCGTTCGAATCCTCGCTTTTGTTTTTGAGCGCTCACATTCCTGTGAGGGGACACTGTGTCTGATCTGAGTAGGCTGCCTGGTGATTACATAGATGAAAGGGCATGGAAAAAGGCCTAGAAGGCGACGCCAGGGGCGAGGAGTAACACCCAACGCTGATTTGTGGCAACATCAGCCGCTATGGAGGCCGACAAGGGTGTTAAGCTCCATCAAGGGAGGTCAGGGTTATCATGGCCGTGTTGGGTTGGTTTGACATGCTGGAGCTGATGTAGATCGGAAGAGGGAGTCATGCTGGATCTAACATTGGGGGAAGGGGTGTCTCTTTTTAAAGGGTTGCAAGTCTTTTCTGCTCAGGCAACAAATATCACAGCATTTTCTTTCTTTTTCTGAAATGGTAATTGAACTCAAGAGACCCCCACATCCGATCACTTCAGTGATTAACTTCAGTAAGTTCACAGTTTCCCCAACGGGGGTCTCTTGTTTTTGATGCACATCAACCACTTTCTTGAGTGAAGGGCGGCCAGCCTCCTCCTGACGCGTGGAGCCGAGCCAAGTGCGTGATTACTGTCCTCTTGATGAACGATAAACTGCAGCGATGGGAGGTTATTCGAGTCGCGCCGAGGGTCGGAACTGCTGACAAGGAGGAGTGGAGAGGGAGGGAGACAAATGGAGACAGACGTACCTATAAGTGAATGTCCAAAAAGATTATTATTGTGTGTATTTCTTCTATGATAATGGCCTCATTAAATCATTCCGATGGTATCATTTCCTGTCATTCGTCTCCTGTCGCTATCTAATAAAGCAGTATAACGCCTCCAAAAATAAAAAGGAAGAAAATGGTGCACAGCTTCTGTTTGGCAGCTCAGAGTCGGCAGATGTAAGAACATGGGTTTTTTTTTTTCATGCCCTCTATTTGTGATTGCTGTTGACAGTGTTTGTTTATGCAACATTGCCCTCCCAAAACCTCAATAAATCTAATTGGATTTCTGTTATTTGAGTTTGTTCATAAGACGTGGAAGAAGACTAAAGAGCTCTCTCTGTGTAGCTGATCCCAAACATACATTTCTTTATTTGGTGAATAAATGGAATATATTTGTCATGCATAGTCGATATAATATGTAAAATGTTTGCGTGCTTTTTATGTATTATTAAAAGAAAGGACTTGGTGCTTTTCTGCATGATGGGTTTTAATAAAAAGGAAAGGGGGAAAATGGCTATTATTGTTATTTTAACTGTAAAAAAAAGAGTGGAAAACAATGTCAACACACAAGGAATATAGTTTTGAAATCGACAAGTTTGTTTGAGATAGATATTAAAAAGCCTTGGGTTTGCTGGGAAACTAATCAGGCTTTGCAACTGCCCGATTAGCAACCAAAGCTTTTGTGCAAACATTAAACGTGGGGGGGAAGAAAATTGCAGAGCAGCACTTTGAAAGATAAATGGATTGATTGCTGTCAACCAGAAACACACCAGGCTCTGATTTTCTCCATCGTAATGTGGATAAACGCCCACGCAGGAGGCGGTTAACATTCAAAATTCAAAATCAATGCAGCAAATGAGGATCGGCTCCCCCAGCGGCCGTGCATGTGGTGCTGTTACCTCGTTGCGTGGCTAAGTGGGGAAAGCACATTGTGGGTAAACTTCCTGATGCAGCGTTTAGCCCCCGCTGCGAGACATGACGCGGTTAGCACTGCGACTGAGGTGGGAAGCAGCTGCTGCAGGGGAAAGGAGAGCTGCCACTCAAAGAATAAAAGACGTTACACAAGCCAGGGAGATTTAAAGAAGAGGAGATGTCCCAGCTTTCAGATTATGCATGGAAAGCATTAACCTGGCTTTTAGCGTGCCACAATGGGCCCCTTAGCCTCTGTCAACCCACACACAGCTGAGTCCCGGCGACATCCACAGCTCGGCGAAAAAACACACTGAATGCACACAAGCATGCATCCGCACACCCTCGACCAGACGAGATAATTAACCAGGATATAGCGTTGAAAACCGTCCTGAAAGCACTTCATTTAACTTTAATGGCATTTGCGATGTAGCGCCGCCAATGCTACGCGGTTTCGTCGATCTAGATGCTTGTTTAAAGTGTGTCAGCCTTCTACGCAGCAGAAAAGACATCAGACAATAAAGAGAAGTCAGTTGTTAAAAGTCTCTGCTTGCCTATTAATTTATTCCAGCATAAAGAGACAGGGAGCTTGCTCCTCCCCGGGGGGCTTGATTTGTTCTTACATCAAGCTTGGATGGACACAGATCGGCAGCACAGCTGAACTTCTGGGACGGCGTATGACAAGGGAAGAATGAACAATGCATATGTGGCAGATCGGATTGGGGGGGGCGGACCCTCTTGCACTCATCTTCCAGCACAAAGGGAAGGTCTTTATGTAAATTCACCCTTTTAATCACACTAGAGTTCATACAAACTGGCATCCAGACACAGCGAGCTACAGTGTATTTCAAACTGGGTTGCCAGATCATATACTGGACCCACCTGGTCTGCATCCCAGGATGATACAAATATGAATTTGATAGTGTTACCTATCCTAATACCTAGTATCCCAAATAAATAGTTGTCCTTCTTAAAAGAAGGGCACTAGGACCATGTAAAAGCTTGTAACCAGCAAGGAAGCTATTAAAGAGTTGGATTGGCAGCAGGTGAGCCATCAAGCATCACGCCACCTGTGTTTGCCACACAGTCACATGACAACCATTAATATCGCTCGATGGTACACTTTTCAAACCGACACATACGCAGCACACTCCAATTAAAGTCCTCCGCACCATAATTAGGAAGCCACATAGCTAATGTTTGATAATTGCATTTATTACACCCTTCTTCCCAATACCCCCGATGAGACCTGAGTCACATGTGTAGCAAGAGATTAACTCAGGTGTTTAGCTTTAATTGCCTTATCGATTACCTCCCCTTATTAAAGCCCTCCCCTCAGGTGACTCCATTACCGTATTCAAATGTTAAAATCTCCACTTAAAGCAGCTCATTTAAAGAGTGATTACCCATGCAATCCCAAGCAGAATGGGATCGGCGTGCGGCGGGGGAATCGGGGGGGCAGCAATGCACAGCTGTGCTTGTTTCAATTAGGGGCTACCTGTTGTTACCCATACTTCACCCTGATTTCCTGCCAAGGCGTTTCTTTTTTATGAAATGTCACAATTGGACGCGTATAGGGATTTAATTAATAAACTGTATGCCACACGGCGTGGAAAAGACTGGGAGGATTTTGCCGATACAGCCTTTTTTGGTCTGGTATGACGAGTTTAACTGATTTTAACTCCCCAAGAAAAACCCTAACAGGATGAAATCATCTGCTCATTCCCATCGCAGTAGTCTTGATCAGGAGCACGTCAGTGTCATTTTTTAAGGCAACCTCCAATCCTCAAACGTACAATTAAAACTCCACACATCCAGGCGTTGAAATAATCAATTCAATCAGGAAGAAGCTGCGCTCCAAATTTTTTGGACTCTCAAGATACTATTTCATCTTGATCAAAGATTTATAATTCCCCCATCCCAAAATATAATCGTGATACCACTTTACCATTGGCCTATCTGGGGAGCTGTCAGCACTGATATGAAACGACGCCACCAGACACAGATAGCTCATTTGGAGATGCGTTTCATGCCTTGTTCCTTGATGTGGGGAACTGTCAGCCAGCTGTCTTCCCTCCGCTCATTTTTTTTTAACTCGCAAACATATACAGTACACACCCTGTGATGTTCCCAACCATTACAATGTGCATAATGTCGCTGATCAGAGGCAGCGGGGAGAGCTGATAGTGAAATATGGCAGGAAAACTGCTTACGGGGCAGGAAAAAAAAATGACTTGCCTAAATGCCAATTCATTTAGAAGAGAAGCAGTGCAGCCAGAGTTTCTCATTTAGATGATAATTATAATTTTTTTTTTTAACATTGATGATTAATAGTGAAGAGAAGAAGTTGCAGTCACACTTGAATCCGGCACAGGACTGAGAAATGAACAACACAGACTCACGAGAGGAAAGAAAAGAAGCATATATATATATATATATATATATATATATATATATATATATATATATATATATACAGTCAAGTACGCTCAGTTAAAATTGGGGTCAAGCTAGAGCAGCTAAAGATGCTTCGCTAAACCTGATGACACCAGCGTTTTATCCATATTGTAAGATGCAACGCAACTGAAATATTTGTTCTCCAGTCGGATGCAACCAAAGGCTTTTACCCATCCTCCTGAAGGTCACAGGCTCCTATTGTTTTCCAAGATCCATTAAGAACAACCTCCAGAGATACACTACTGCATTGACAAACGCAATCCATCAATTTAAATAACACTTTTTTTATTATGTTTCCACATTGCTAATTACGCCACAGATGCTTTTGAACTCCATCAAAATCTATTAAGTGAAACACAATATATATGGAATATGGTGAGAATTGAGCCATGCCAAGCACTTTCCCTGCAATCTCCAAGTCCTTCATAAACCTTTTATACCACAATGTTCCTGTAACTTTTTTTTTCTCTCGTGCATGAAGCATGTTCCAACATCATTTTAAGACATCATGTTCATTTCACAACATTTTTCAGGCAGCCAGGCACCTTCACAGATGTTTTTTTTTTTTTTTTGCAGAGCAGGGTGAGCATGTCTCATTCATTTCCACATGTCTGCATCTTCCAGGTGGTTCGGGATTCAAGCTGCCATGGAAGCACCACGTGGTCTTCTTTGAAACCTTTATATTGAATAAGTGAAGGGGTTTTCGCCTATGAAATGTCAGAGTTCTATCATTTACATGCAGGTGGTCTACATGTGTGGGGGATACATTGAGTCACCTTGAAGCATTGCCAGAGGCCTGATGCCTGCGGGGGCTCTGGTTAGACGCTGCAGCGAGGAATCCACACAGCTTTTTATAATAATGTAATGTAGCCTGAGATGTTATCTATAAATATATATATAGATTTATATCAAATAAAAAAAGCTCATGCAAGTTTTCAATGGTACCACCCAGACCTCAATGGTTAGACCCGTCTGTTTTAAAATGTGTCCGCATTTAGTGCCTGGATCTTGTTTTTGTCAGTAAGTCCATATTGATATTTGAAAGTGAAGCTTCTCTAAATTGTTACGATAGTAAAACTCTCCATTCTTGTTAGACGAGCATTAGTCCACCCTTGTAAAGTATCAGGTGAAATTCATGGCCCCGTGACTATAATTCAACACTGGAGGTTCCAGTTGTAAATGTGAACAATCGCTGCTTCTTCTTCGGCAAGACCTTGGATGCTATATGGACTGCGGCGCACTCCTATATCTTTGAGATAAGGTCAGTAACTTATATTTGAATTTGTACTTTCTATGGCCTTGGATTGTACCTGACTTTTGTTCTCAATACACCAGCAAATACACAAAACATGAATCTAGGAGATTTCGGATTTCCTTTCAAACATCGACTTTTGAACAAATACGGCCTTTGTTGGGCTGGCTTCCACCTTTTTTTGGAGCCTTTTAAAAAAAGATTCAAACTGATTTGTTCCTTGTGCTCGGCCGCTCCGGTTCAAGGAGCTCAAAATAATATGGTTTTCTTTTACTTTACTGTCATTTTCATTCGGGGATTTCTAGGAACAACGCACATTAATCAGCATTGTGGCTTCAACTGTAGTCCTTTTGTGCGAGACGCTTTAAAACAGGAGTACAGTAATAGCCACCATCCAATACATGTAACCATTCAGAGCACAGCTAAGTGATGCTGATTCTAACCATATATGTGTAGGACATTAAAAAGCCTTCTTTATCTTTTTATAGCGACAGAACACCAGCCTCCGCTCCTGCTTATGCTCGTGGAACTAACAAGGACCAATGAGGACTCGCTCTACTTCACAATCGTCTGTAACACCTCCTCAAAAGGAGCCGAGACGCTCGGCGTGAGTGTCTCTCGCCCTCTCGCTGCACACCGACGGATGCTTCGTCTGCAAAAGTCTTGGGAGTCGCTATTAAGAGGAGGTTCGATAAAGGGCTGCTCGGGTCAGCTGTCCCAGCTCAGTCTGCGCGATGCAAACTGGTTTTCCTTCCGACCAGCGAAGTTAAATGCAGTTAATTGCTTCTACCTCATGTCCCATGGGCCTCATTAGGAGGCTAGTGTGAAAACGATAGAAGTTTTGTGTGAGGGCTGGAACTTAGCTTGGGAGCGCCGCCCAGGTAGGTGGGTTTGGAGAGCACCCCACCTTTTTAAGGACAGGTGAGGGCAATTAGAGTCGCTTTGTCTGATGCCTGGTGGCTGGCAGGACTGCTGTGTCTGTGCAGGTAAGAAAGATTTATTGTATCTGCAGGTGCGGCTGAGGCCGGAGGATCCAGCGTGATGTATCTGGAGCCCAACGCTGAAGAGGCACTGATGTCACTCTTACTTTGTAGGGAGATCTCCAGTTCCCACCACTTCCCTGGTGAGCTAGCATGGAGGCAGCCATTCAGACGCTGCTGCTTGGATGTCCCATAGTGAGTAAGATTTAGTGTCTATCAATAGATTGGCTGCTTTGCCTGGACTCATTTACCAGTGATGTCCGGTCCATGTAGACGGCGTCTTAAGTGTTAAATCATAATGGTTATTGTAATATTTCTCACTGTATTTTTATGTGAAGGTTATGTCATTTTAACTTTCTGTGAACCTGAACTGAGCTTTTATTGTACTTTCAGGTCGTGGGAACACCACACATCAGAAGTACACATCCCTTCTTGCATGCATGGTGGTGGGTTTGAACTACTACTTGCTGGTGAATTTGTATTGGGGTCTGACTGGAATCTCCCTGCTAACTTGCAAGATATTTTATGTGGATGTGTGGAAATGTGTTTAACTCCAGTTGTATTGGCTGCTATTAAATAAAGTAGTTTTATCTCCATTCTTTTCTTTTTTTTTATTTTGAGATCCTCCAATGCCACGATACAATCTTAAACAAACATGATTGTGACCTGATTGCAGGTCTCCCGCTCTTCTAGACTCCCCTATAAATGTGATTGTATCCACACTATTACAGCCTGCAGTCTTGGAGGCATTTCCGTCTGTCCTGGATCGGCTAAATCGGCGTAGAGAGTAATCAATCCGCATCAAAACAGTGTTTCCTTTTCATCCGTGCTGTTTGCACACGGCAATCATCCCATGCACCTCCATCTTGGCGCCAGATGTGGTTTCATGCACATTTCTGACGTCCCTGTAAGGCTTCTGCTTTTGTTCCCTCGTCGGCTCGCCTGTAATATTCTCTGCATGTTCTCCTCAGATACTGCATGCTCAGATCTACACTCTGTTCTGCATTAGACGGCGTACAGTGTCTTTCACTGGTACGTGATTGGGATCTATACGAAGACTCCAGCACAACATTTTTGTGGTCAATCTGCAAAATATGCACAATGCTGCATGCAAAAGTGACTCAGTCATTAGTGTAAGAAGTCATAATGTATAATCTAAAGCAGAACTTTTTTTTTTTTTGCTCTCAGCATGACCCCATTTAGCAACTGATTCAAAACCGTATTTAACTTTTGGTTAAACAGTTTGTAGTGTGTCGGAGAATGGCTTTAAGAGACTTCGTAATCAGTCTGCTGAGCTTCGGGGACACGGCGTAGATAACGGCGCCACACTGGGACATTTGGAAGTTTTCCTGTTCAATGTTACAATATGAATCATCTTTTTTATGTCCCTTTGTGTCTGAGGAGGTCTGCCCTGCTTTTAATGTCGTCCCTGAATGGGTGGCTTATCTCCCGTGGCGCTGAATCACACATATAGTCTAACTTCTAAAATAGAGGACGCACTCAACCGACGTATGGATGTGATTCATGATTCAGCCGGAGTGCATTTTTCTGGCTCCGCTCGTTCCCTTCAGAGAGGAACGGTGGCAACCGCTGAATAATGGTCGCCCTCGCTCTATAATGTGCCTTTTTACAGTTTCCATCGACGCATGTGCTCCGTCGCCCGTTGACAGCGCTGTCGTCCGCGGGGCGTTGCATGCTCCTTCACTAGTTTGATGAACATAAAAACCATATCAAACAAATGCCACAGCTGTCCAAACTGCCACATCCTGCACACAATTTAACACTCCAGGGAAGAGGGAGGGGGGGTTGCCTGTTGTCAGTACAGCACCCTGTATGAAATTACTTGTAGTCTCACATGGTAGCTGCTCATTATAAGCAGAGTTTTTGTGCAATCGGAGCCGCTGGGGGACCACGTGCCTTGCTTAATGGCAATCGGACGGCTCAAAAGGATGCTCATTAGCTTTAACCAGACAAGGGGTTTTCCATCTTGTCATTAGACGCTTGTTTCCTTGGAGATCTCTCCACGCAAGCCAGTTTGTAATGCTTTAGGTTTGTGCACCGTTTGTCCGTCTCCATCTTGGATTTTGGTTGACTGACACCAATATACCATATTGATCTTACTTCATACCAGTCAATCCTAGCAATCCTGACCTACAAACTTAAGTCCTAGGACACCCCTACACCAATCAACAGGTGGTATCTCCTGGAACCTTTAACTATGTTGTATGTGGTTCTTTATACCATTACTTCATTGTGTTTGTCTTACAGGAAACCTTTCACCACTCAGGATCTACTTAACAGCATCAGCAAAATGTAACTATTTCAACAAAACAATTACATTTCTTGCTATTCTATTAGCTGTTTTAACGGTTAATAGAATAAGGACCTTCATTAACATCTTTTTTTTTTGCAACCAGAAGTACAAGCAAAGTAAAAAAGACATCTTAGGTGGACAAACTGCTACAGTTAAGGCACTTCTGCATTGGCTTCACTTTTCAGACCTGGAGGCTGTTCATTATGTGAAATAGTGGACATAATTGCCACGTGAAACCACGAGGCTATTCAGCTCAGGCTACAGTTACTTCGGAAGAAACTGCCAGACCATAAAAAGTCTTGAACAAAGTGAAATCATGATCAATTAAGGAAAAAAAAAAAATAGAGGGTTTGATCGGTGAGAAGAGTGACTTTGGCTTTTTCTCAGGCAGACAATGTAGATTAAAGGTGGGGGTGAGGTGCAGCTGTGGATGTTACTGCACCATGGGACACTTAATCATAGCCTTCATAATAGGAACCTCATTTAGTTGCCCCCGGGCATCTCTGGGCTCCGTTGCCTTAGAACAATAAAAGCGTGAGCAAGGAGCCCCCCTTTGAAGGTGACATTTGGAGGGGTAAAAAGGTTGCCGCAATGCCACCGAGCGACTTTGATAAATTATTTTTCATCAGCACGCTCTGCACCTGTGCATGGGTGTAATGAAAGAGGAGAGGGCAGAGTTTGCTGGCCAAACTCGGAACGCGAGTCGACGTGCGTTTGAGGATTGTGTAACCCCCCCGAAGGGATCCTGTGTTTGTCCTTTCAGCTCCGGAGAAGTTATTGAGTCAGCATGGGAAAACAAAAACATGAATTATGAACAACAAAGATAGCCTTTAATCATAAAATTCCTTTTTTTCCCTCTAATTAGCCACGAAAAACACTCATCCCAATGTTTTTTCTGCACAAAAAACATGGTTTATGATATATTGCAACGTTGCTTCGACTATAAAAGCAGCTCCTTCACTCCTGAAATGTAAGAGAAAGCCAACAAGGCAATCGCTGTCTCCTGAAAGCTGTCAGCGCTCGAGGCGTCAACCTATCAACGGCTCTCCCGCTGTGTTCTCTGCTGCGGGCGTTTATTTTTTATTTTCTCCCCTCCTTTAGTTAATTCACACAGTCCCTCTTGAAGTGTTTGTGTCTGCGCGTGTATGAGGCGTTAAATGACAAGCTGGCAGCATCAAAAAACAGGGTTTCCGCTGACGCCGTGAAGGTGCTTTGAATGCAAAAAAAAAAAAGAAAAAGTCAAACGGGACGGAGGGGCTCGGTGTGAGCCTCGGGGTGCGGGGATTACACGCAAAGCCCCATTGTAAGGTGCACGGCTGCTGCAGGAATGCTGAGTGAGTAGTCTTATATAGACGAGAATGATCGCCATTATTACTCATATTAAGACTCTTATTGTCCCATAAATGAGGTTTGTTTTTGTCCATTTGGTTGCAGAATCCCTATTGTATCATCCATTGGTTGATTGCAGCTTTAATATCATTTCACTCACTTCCTGCTGCAGAGCCACTTTAAAATAGCCACTCTGGCAGCTTCTTATATCATCATGTCAGACATTCAGGAGAGCAACTTCCTTGATCCTGCCTACAAGACATCCATGACAGCCTGCTTTTGTCTCTTTAAAAATAGCACCCGAGATATCACGGATGCATACATCCTCCCCACCCTCCCTGTGCGACAAATTGCTCGTGCATCCTTTTCGGACCGTCTCTGGCATGTAGCGATAGTCAAAAAATATCTCCTTTAAACTGCATATTCAATGCAACGGCCAAATGAGTCTTCTGGTCCCCTAGCAACTGAGCACTCTGGGAGGCAGACGCTGGGAAGTTCACATCAGTTTCTGGGATGCTGATTCTTTTTGTCCAATCGTCTTACAAGTCCTATACATAACATATTCACTGGATATTTCTTTAAAATATGCATAGGCCGGGTGCTTAAAACAACCAAAGGGTTATTAATTATGGATAATGGCCCCCGTTGTTCCGTCCGGTGTCTCCCGAACAGTTGGCAGCAGTGTCTTGGTATAATAGGGCTGTCATTTCTTTTGTTTTTTTTTTCTTCCTGTGAACCTGAGGAAAAAACAGAAGGGCTGGGTGACAGCTTGGGAGTTAAACTTTGATGTGTGTGATGACATGGGTTTTTTTTTTTTTTCCACAATTTGTGTTTTAAAGTGTTGAACAAATGGGCGAAAAATGCTGACGGAGAAAAAAAAAAAGGATTCCTCTTGCTGCTTTATCGTCTTTGAAGCTATTTCATGCATTGGAGTGAGTACATGTAGCCATACCTCACCGGGGGAGACATGTTTGTAGTTCCCATTCCACTTAATGACGTCTTTAAGGGAACTCACCCAAGGGAACCATGGGAAATCAAGGGGAAATTGAAATTCCATTATCATACAATCATCATTTCCAGCCACCGCGGATGCCATTCTTGCTTTTATTGCTCCGATAACAATTTCGACAACACCTTATCCCTCCGTAAGTATTCACTAATCAAGATTATTTTTCCAGCGTGCAACCTTTTTCTCATTCCGGCCCGAGCTCTCATTAAAGTATTTTCCCCAGTATGGGCCAGATCTCGCCCTGGAGGAAAATCCTTCTCTTTTTTTTTAAACTGAGGAACATTGTTCTCTGTCAAACAGGGGAAAAAACCCTGCTTGATGCATGTATGAGGGAAGGATGGATGGTGGAGAAGGTAGGGGAGGAAGGGAGGATGCTGAGTATTCATAAGCGACAACTTGACCCCAGAGTCATGTTTATATGAAAGCTAGAGAAAGGCCTGGTCATGTTCATATTCCCCTTCCCCATTAAAAGACTGGTGGGCCTGAATTCTTAATTGTGATGGTTGAGCTGTGTGGGCTTTTTTGATGTCGCATCAAAAATTCATCCCATAAGAAATATTGAAATAAACAGAGGCCTCATTGTCTCAAAGTGAGTGATCTTATAAGCTATTATCCAAAGCTATTAATAGGCATTCCTTGTCATGTCCAGGATTTTGATATGAAACCCCTCGAGATCAGGCTGACAAAGAATCTGAATAAAGCTCAGGGAGGTGTTTTTCAATAATACCCCTTCAAACAGAGGATTTTTATTTGTCTTTGTATTTATTTGTCTTTCTACTCCAGCCTGCTTGTATTCATCACTCCTGCCACGAGGTGAGCACCACGAAATTTTATCCGATTTTTCACCCATTTCAGGTAAAAAAAAATAATAATACGAAAACGCACATTCCTCATCTGTCATCCCTTCCTGTTTTGATCCGTCAGCGCCCAATGGGAGTCTGAGTGATGACTGAAATAGCGAGGCCAGTTTGTCTTTTCCCCTCTGCGTGAATGTGTTTTCCTAAACAGCCCCGGGGGAGCCGCCGTGACGTCGCAGGAAAATGTCCCAGGTTTGAAAAGCGAGAAGGAGTAATGAGTTACAGGTAAGCAGCCTCTTGTGAGTTGGCCGTGCTTGTCGTCTGTCAAAGTGCCTCCCGTTGAACAACTCATTTAATAATGACTCATGGCTTCGCTTAAAGCCTCCCCCGAATAGACTGTTCAATCATAGCCTAGCAACCGTAACTAGGCACGGCAGGCTTTGCACTGAGGGATGCTGTGGCAAAAAGCAAAAGAGCAAAAATGGGATTTGCATGGCAAGGGGGCGGGGCTTAGCGGAGGGCCTCATTCCTGACCTGTGTTGAAAATAAATTACGATGGGGCGACCAGGCTGGAAAAAATAATAACGTGCAAACTGATTTCACCTCTTGTTCCCAAGGTTAATTTTCCAACTAGCTTGTTTGCCCCCGTTCATTAATCTGTTAATTCACTTCAATTATGTATATGCATGTCTACTCCTGAACGTGGTCCCAATTTGTGTCATTGCTCTTAATTGGGTACGGTGTGAAAGAAAGAAGCCAGGCTGGAGAATAATAAGTCATGCAAGACTGGTGGAATTTCTAGAGTTGATTAAGTGGTTTCATGGGGGTGAAATATATATATTAAAAAAAGTTCTGAATTGTTGCAGCTCAGTGTGCTCGATGTGTCCTGACTTTCTTCAAAAATATAAGCCTCTCTAAAACTAAGACTCCTGTCTTCAGCTTGACCTGGTACAGCCGTACTTTTGAGAAAAGTTCAAGTTTCCCAGCTCACGGAGATGCATGAAGTACAAGTTTGAAGACAACCAACTTCAACCGCTGTCCAGACCTCGGCAGCTTCTTCATTTCACGCAACACGATCCAAGGTTGAAGAAAACCTCCATGGCGTCATTATCTTCCAAGGAAAGGCTGGAAATCTGAGATGTGATACCATCGCGGACAAAAGGGGCATTAGGAGACACACAGGTGGCTAATGCTCTGGGGCTCCTTCATCCTAAGTGGAAGACATCATATTATTTGGACGCCCCCCCCTCCCTCCGGGTTTCTGGATCAAAGAGTGTTTTCGCCCCTGTGCCTTCTTTTCAGCCTCAACGAGACCTTAAAAACGCGTTTAAGTGCTTAATCCCAATTAATCTGAAGTTTATAGCAATCCCTTTTATTGCTCCGCCGAGTTAGCTGAGCGCTCGTAATCCCCTCCACAATGTGTGCAGGCGTCGGCGTGCAGATTGGATGAACGCGATTGCTTTCATGGGACCGACGACGAGACGTGGCGGCGACGTGGAGTAATGGTTGGAAACATTTCTAATGACATGGGAGATGAAAAGCAATGACATTCAAATGTTTCACTCACTTTTATAGTATACCTTTTTTTCATTTTTAGAGACTAGAGATGCTCCTAACACAGTTTTGTTATATAACCTGCAATGACAATAAAGATCTATCTATCTATCTATCTATCTATCTATCTATCTATCTATCTATCTATCTATCTATCTAGCTAGCTAGCTAGCTAGCTAGCTAGCTAGCTAGCTAATGCAGTATAATTTTGCATCCAGGTTTTGCTGCTTCCTGTCTGACCCAGCATGGCTCCATGGTAGTGTAGTGGGTAGCACTGTTGCCTAGCAGTCAGAGGGTTGTGGGTTTGTTTCCCCCTCAGGGATCCTTTTGTGTGGAGTTTACCTATCTATCCATCAACCTTGCTAATCATGTACAGCTTTTATTCAGTATAATTATATATCCAGGTATTCCTGCTTCCTGCATCAACCTACATGGCTGCATGGTGGTGTAGTGGGTACCATTGTCGCCTAGAAGCCACAAGGTCCCGGGTTTGAATCCCTGTCCAGCTCCTTCAAGTTGGACCTCTTCTCCCCATGTTAGCATTGGTTTTCTCCCACTTCCTCCCAAACTCCAAAGACATTTAGAATTCAGGGAATATGCAAACAGCTTTTAAATAAAATTGGCAGAGCTGCCCTGTAACCATTAAAGTTGGCACATCCAAAAACGTCTATATTGCTTGTTTTTCACACAGTTTGTTCTGAAGTACTGACAACACATTGAGCAACTTCCACCAATGTTAATTATGTTGTTCATTTGAGTGACAAAGAATCAGCAAAAAATGCTAACAAAGCTTGTAAAATCGCCTAAAAAAAGAAATGACAGTGATGCAACGTTACGCAGGTAACGTGTGACAGTTGGGGGAATAACTCTTGTGGTTCCGGAGGATGCACGTAAGTACAGGAAAGCACACACCCTCTACTCGCAAATAGATAATTAACCAATTGAATGTCACAGCATCGGAATTAATCACGTTCAATTTCATAGCCAGTGTCAAAACAAAGACGCAGCATGTCCACCTTCAAGTGTGAAACCAACTTCTTAATCCCGAGCAGTTATTCACCGGAGCTCGTTTATCTTTGCCATGTTTACTGCACAGCTGCGTTTGAATAATCGGGTCTTTATGTGGACGCTTTGACATTAGCAGGGACATTAGGGATGAATTGATGCTGTTGGGACGGCATTAATTCCCACCCACCTGCCTGTGTGTCCAAAGCAGTGATCCATCGTGGGCTTGATAAAAAAACAAAGATGAGGGGAATATGAGGGTGCACCACCTACTCTCACACAAACAACTTCATTTTTGGGTCAATAAATAGATTATTTCATCATAATTTCTGTTCCATTCTTTATATAAGCTTTAAGTACATGTACATCATCAGCAGAAGTTTCTTCCAGGCATTTGACTTGTCAGTGACCTTTGGGAGAGGAAAAAAAACCCTCCTCAAAAAACAAATGAGTCACACGGTTGCTTCAAAGAGAGACAAAATGCACTGCAACACATAGTCTCGCATGTGCGTACACGTCCAAACTTCTCAGCGGGGAAGCCTGCATTTTTATTATTTGTTATTTTGGAGTTTTTAAAAGATAAGGTCATGTGTGTCCCACGCTGAAAATATTCAAAGTCAGATATTGTTCATCTAGAATGTCCACATGCCTCAGATCGTAATCGTGATTTATTATGATTCGCTTGGTCGGGATGTTTGAATTCTAAACATAACATAAGCTCGAACAATATATAAAGTAGCTCTGTTATGTGACATCCCTCAGTGATTTCTTTCCATGTGCTTTATGTGTTTTAACGAATAAATGAAATGAACCAAATCGCATCTGAGTCACAAAACAAAGGCCTGTGGGCTTCCTGGTGGCTCAGCTGGCAACTGCACGTGACATTAGGAGGTTCTGAATCTGGACCAAAAACGGCCGTGCACATGAGGAAAGCCCGGTCAGCGCGGGAAAAAACGGGGGGAAAGTAGGGCAAAGCGCTGCAGATCTGCATTTATAAATCTGTTTTCTCGGCTGTTCTATTCCGAGCCGACGTGACGTCTCTACGTCAAGCAGATAATGAAGAGATAATCACGGCTTTGTAGGAACAACAACAACAAAAATAAATGCCCCATTCATCCCGGCAATATCTGACATTTAAAAAAAAATAACTTACTGGAAAAAATGTGTAATAAGATGTATTTTCTTAATTATAGTGTAAAAGTGCAGAGGACATATTTTCCATCAAGGTCGGCTTTTATTCATCCATTGATGCACATTTTGCATCCTGGCCCCAGTAGCTTCTGAAATACAAATCTGCACATAAATGAGTGGCGGTGGAAATAAAAGAAGCACTTTATTTCAGTTTCATACACTCCTATTAATATCAGATGGACTCTCTGTACTGTTTATTTGATTTTTATGGCAAAAAAAAAGCCATTCAGTGGCAACTTACTTAGTTTTTTACATGAACGTTGATTTTGCATCTCAAAATCTCAACAGTTTAAGATGCATTGTGGGGCTGCATGGTGGTGTATAGGGGTAGCACTGTTGCCTCCCAGCAAGAAGGTCCTGGGTTTGATTCCCATGTTGGGTTCGGGTTCCTTCTGTGTGGATTTGCATGTTCTACCCATGTAAGTGTGATTCTCTCTGGGTGCTCTGGCTTTCGCACAGCAGATGGAACCTTTCTTCTACACTCCTTGCTCTTGATCAATGGTTATCATCCCTGCAAAAATAAACGCGTCAATAAAAAAAAAATGGCGTCCAAAACAGCTGGCACCCTCACAGAGCATTGCTGTACACAATAACGACACAAATAACTCTCTCGTTGGGAGAGGGAACATGCTGTAATGGTGGCAATTAAAACACTATTTGGGGCAATTACAATATAATTTATGGCTCTCATTACAGCTATTGGGATGTGAACGCCGGCGAGGGCTCCTGCCTGAAGATATACTGTACTGCAGTACGACTAAACGGAGCTTTCCAACACCTGCTGGGCTGCACGGTGCAGGTGAGGAAGCCTCCTGGTGGTGTGGTGCTAATTCGACGTGATGTGTGTTCGATGGGACCATCTGGGATGATGCAGCCGCCTTCTCAAAGTCATTCAAAGTGAAGTTAGATCCATGTCTGACCCCGCTGCTGTTTCGAACCCAGCCACAGGAATGGGATTAAACCTAGATTGCTGCTTTTGTAGCTGTCATGTTGTTTACAGCTCCTTAATCCCTCCTCTGCTCTTCTTGGAAAAGACATTGCACGGCATTGGGCTCACGATAAAAGAGGCCCTACATTCACCGGGATGTTAAAAGGGCAGGATCCCTTCCTCTCGTAACCCAGGAGACTCGAAGACGGGTGCAGTTTTTTTTTCGTTCTGCATCTGGAGCTATGATAAGACACGAGTGATGTTTACGACTTGTAAAAGCTCCCTCTCTCTGGGACTGAAGCTGGAAAACAGGCTGTGTAAACCGAATTACGGAGGCATTTGGAGGGAATTTAAGAAGGTGGTTTTTGACAGTTTACAGCTTGAGAGGGAGAGTCCACATGTGTTCCATTAGCTTTGTCTGCTGGGGTGTATTGCATTGAAGAATCGTGTGTTTTGTTGCTCTAATTTTTCATTTCGGTGTCTCAAAAGTTACACAGCATCACTTTAAAGCCAAAACAATAAAGCAAAAAAAAAAAAAAAAGGATTCAGTGATTTATTGCTGTTAAAGCCACTGGGGAAACAAACAGGGTGAGAATACCTTCCTCAACCTCGGCTGCTTTCCATACGCAGGTGACAGAGGCTCCACAGGGATGCCAAATCAAGGTAGGTGTATGATTAAATATGCATGCAGGCACAAGGCAAAAAATTCAGATTGATTTTAATTGCCTTTGAATGTTTTACACATTATTTAAACTCCAATCCGAGAGGAACTCTAGAGAAATCCACAGCAACCTCTCTCCACAAGTAAGACCAATTATTTTACATTTCTAAAATGCTATCCTGAGTGAATTAAAAAAAAAAAATGTTATATCACTATTTCACAGGAACACAGCGGAACTCTTTCACCATCTGGTGGCACCTTGGTGTCATCACGCCCCCGACTCATCCTGGCCTCAAAAAAAAAAAAAAAAAAGTTTGAGCTATTTCATGCATCATTAACACGCATCAACTGCTGACAATAATGAGGATAATTGGATTTTAAATGAACACAGCTCATAATTTGTTCCCAAGATTGATGGGGGATTTTTGATGTGTGCACCATCCCACCAGCCCAGTGTTCATTTTAACTCCTCACTGTTTCCTTCTCTGTCCTCAAATCACCTGTCCATATTTATACATATGTATATTTTCATATATGAAGTGCCTTTCAATAATATTCCATCTTTGTCGCACTCTGCTGGTAGGTAAGATGACATTACAGGTATGTTAATACAACCTGTAATGTCACCTTACCATCAGTAGAGGGCATCAAAGATCACATATTACTGATAGACATGCCCTATCTAAGGGATTTATTCATTGCAGTCCACCTACCTTATATAAGGGCTTTTTCTAATCATGTTGGGATTGGGTACATCTTGGGGAATGCAGAATTGGAAAAAAAAAGCTCTTTTCAGCATCTTGCAGATTACTATTTCATTGTTAAATCCTTCAACCTGACCACTGCGTTCACCTGAGGACGCCCGATCGGCTTTATTCAGTGTTTTTTTTTAAGTCCAAGTGCCTCCACCGACTGCATAGAGAGCCATCCATCTAAATAATTGCTGGAATTAGATTCACTGAGGAGAGAACTCCTGTCACGACGCTATCAATGCTGCGACCATAATTACAGTGGAGAACAATTACACCCTCAGCAACACTCACTGAACCAAGCTGTTAGCAGACACAGCTGTGGGGGGGGTAGCACTGTACGAGTTCATGTTGGAATATTGTTTTTATTCCAACACTTTATGCATCTGGTTTCCAAGTCAACAAATGGCGCTTTCCATTCCGACCTTGCGGGGAGTGCTTGCTTAATCGCGGGCGCTACAATGGCAACCTCAGAGTGCTATTCAAAATGCACTCCAGTTCAAACCCACACGCGTCCTTGAGAAGGTGGCAAATTGCTCGTGCTTTATGTGTTGTACAGTCTCAGGCACGTCTCCCTCTTTGACATCTACAGGGGATTACAAGTTGATGCATTTGCCACCCACACGTAATTTACCAACCCCATCTTTGATAAGAGCTTATCTCTGCGAATGCATTTCCCTCGGAGAAATACAAGAAAAGATGTAGATTCTGCCTGATAATGTTTGTTGCCGTGGTTTCTACAGTTCAGCGAGGGTTTGAAGTGAAGCCACTCCTCCCGTGTTTGAATAAGCCATTGGTCAGAAAGGCCTTGAAGGGCCTCCACAGATTGAAAAGGCCGAATTGCGTCATCAATTCTGGGACTAATCACAATCAGACGCATTTGCAGATATCTTCAAACAGATGTGTTGTGCATAAGAGGCAAATATATTCATATATTCGGTGTCTGCCAGGGACAAAAGCTTCTCACACATAGAAAAGTCTGAGAGATCAAGAATTTGCATTAAATGATCATGTATTTCAGGAAATCCACTAATCCACGGGGCAGTTTTAGCACCGGTTGCCACGGGAAACCCGATATAAGTGCGTCACGTGGTAGGAAACGATGTGGTATTCAAGCCTGTTTGTAAACATGCTAACAAAACAGCGCTATGTTTGTTTGTTTTGTGACGTCGTCGTCTCCATCCCCGCCCTCTCTCCTGGCTCGTAACGTCGTCGAATGTGACGTAGTGCGTCGGGAGTCCCACGCCGACGGCGGGGGGGTCCACGCGCGCGAGCACCTGTGGACCTGACGGGAGGCAACAGAAGCTAGTGGTCATATTTATTTATTTATTTTTTTTGTTTGTTTGTTTGTGTTTGTTTGTTTTTGTCGTATTGATAGAAATATATCGAGGAAGCCTGGAACGGAGGCTTCGCTGGAGGAGAAACTCTCAAGACAACGGAGAAACAAACGGACACTTAATTGCTGCAGCTGCTGCTAATTGCTGCTAGCAGGCTAGCTGGCTAGCTATCAAGGAGGACTTCGGTTTACAAACAAAAAGGACAATATTTGACACCACGACGTTTTTCTTCTTCTTCTTCTACGCCAGAGAAAGCAGTGAGGACGTCAAAAAAAAAAACGTGAGTAAAAATTCGCCTGTTTTGTTTTTCTGTTTTGTGTGTGTGAATTGCTGTTTGCGCTGAACTGAAGGGAGTTGTAGTTTCTTTGTTTTTGCAGAGGCTCTTGTGGAAATGTTTTGTTTTCAAGCTGTGCGTTTCACCTATTAGCCCTCAAAGTTAATTTTATATATTGTGTGCCAATAAGATGTCTGTCAACGCATAAGCATTAGTTCTGTGTATACTTTTTATATAGTTTTCATAAAGCAGAATGCAGTTTAAGGTGCTTTATAAAAGAAATAATAAGAGAGCAAGAAAAAACAAATATAGGCTCAATAAATAAATTCATAAAACAAGTATAGAAAATGTTGAAAAACACTTCAAGTGACGAACAAAAGTACTAAAAGTACTCATGCTGCACTGCTGCAAGTTTCAGGTTCCTTTTTAACCATCTTTGTAAATCGTGTAATAATTTCGGATTGTGACAGCATTTCTGCCCAAACGTATTGTCTTAATTCCTAATTCACAAAAGTGTGTGTTTGGATGTCTACGCGCTGTAAAAGAGACAGAGACAGATGGGGGAGCTTAATGCAAGTAAAGTTCTCTCGGATCCGAGTTCTCTTGGCCACTCCGGCATGTGGGAGGACTGGGTGGAAAGGAACAGATTGATAATGACTTGTAAGGGAATTGCAAGTGCTTCTGCACACTATGCAAGCAGATTTTCCTCAGACAGAGGAGGTTGCCTTTTAGTCAGTGGGATATTTAAAGGGTTATGGGTATTAAGGGAGAGAATGGTGTTAACAAAAGGAGCGGGCCCGTAAATAAATTTGAAATGGCTACGGGTGTCAAAATGGCTCTGGATTTGGATTTACGCGGCTTAAGAGGCAACTTAAATCTCATTTGGACTTTTATGGTATTTCTATTGGTTTGAATGTATCCTGTCCACTATGTTACCAAGCGTTTTCACAACATAATGCAATCATTTACAAGTCAATACATCGTCTATTTACCCTCTGAATAACCTTCGGCAGAGCATTTTTCATTCATCTCTTTATAGTTACGCCATTTCACACAGCGAGGAGAGAGTCTAATCTCTTCCATCGCTTGTTCTTTTACCATTCGCTTTGTATTTATTGTGTCTTTTATGTAAACACTGACGCCACAACTTACATTTTGCTGTTTTTCTAACATTTGTAAGAGATGTTGTTGTGTTCCTGCCTTGAGTGGTGATGTCAGGGACATACAGCCCAGATGCTTCCGTATGATTTGAATAGAAAGACTTGTCACTCTTTACATACATATTATTCACAAAAGTACCACATCTTGTGTGGAGATTGCAATGTGTTGCTGTGTTCTCCTTTGCTGTATTTGTTAGTGGGACCAAGGCTGAGAGCCGTGAGAGCCGGATGCTGGATATGCTACATTTGGAAGAGTGTAATCAAATAAAAGATGCTGCACTCATAGTGCATATGGACTATAATGCTTTTTCGCTGCAGCATCCCACGCCTCCTGCATTAGGCTTTATGTGATATCCCCACAGCTGCATAGTTGACATCCACGAGCAAAGGAATGATCTAAAAATACATCTATGAAAGTACATTTCTTCTTGTGTTCTGATATGAAGCAATTCAGACCGAGATGGACATAAAAGCGAGAAATCCACGATTCTTGTGGAGACAGGCTTTTAAAGAACTTTTACAGAGAATGATTGATTTTAAAGCACACTCCTCGGAGAGAGAGAAAGAGAGAAGTGGGGAAGAAATGCGCACTCTTTGGGAGATGAACCAATCTGAACACAATTTCAGCCGAGAATCAGAAAGTCAAGAGAAAGCGGGCGGCCGTTGTTGAGATGGTAGTGTGTGTTGTGTGACCCGTGTGGCTGTTGTGCACACAGTTAGCAGGAGCACTCCGAATGACCGAACCCCTGCTTGGATTGACACCGCCTTTGTGTGGCAGTGAAGCATTGTGGGAGTGTGGACTTGGGACTCCAATCACGTTCAGAGTCACTACTGGGGTATCCAAATGACTGCCAGGCACACACACACACACAGACAGAGATAGCTTAGTCCTGACTTGTGTGGGATGTTGGATTGGCACTGCCATTGTGTGCCACTGAAATGATCTAGGGCTACACACACACACACACACACACACACACACACACACGAATCCAGTAGAGCAGTATGATGACATGTGAGTGTTTATAGAGCTGCCAGAAAGCAAATGAACAGCATTAGTAAGGGAGGAATTAAGAGGCTGAGGCATTGGGAACCATTAGAGCACACTCCCAGAACAAGTCCTCCACAACATTACCCAGGTCTGTTATTTCTCCATCAATCTGCGGTCGCTGTCTGGAACCGACTCTACAGGCTGTGTTGGTCATGCTTCTACTCACAGCTGCTTACACATTAGTGTGAAATGTGTGTCTGTGGTGTATTTTTTTTGCACAGGCTGATCCATCGGTTAGCCTAATTGAATTGAAGTTGGCCTTTTTCTGTAATAATCAGGAACTATGGGTGGGTTTGCAGAACTGTCACTGCCGGTCTTGGCTTTATACCGAGGTAGAACATTCTGTCTCGGAAACAACTGTTATACAACATGCATTTCTCGGCCTTGAGAGTTATTGCTATGAATAACCTGTCCCCGAAAAATACAACATGACATCGTGTCCAGATATTAACAAGCACAGCTGTGGAGTCAGTGGAGTGTGGAGTTTGCAATCTTTCTCTGAAGAGATGTGGAAAACTGAATAACAGACTACAAAGACCAAAATGCAATGCAAACAGTTATAGGGGATAATAGGGATTTGTACAAGGCCTGACATATTATTGGACTGACCGTTTATTGGAAAGCTGATCTGTCTGGGAAAAGCGGAAGATGTCATTTATCATTTTTTTCCCCCAAAGCTGCACAGGATTTTCTTTGTTAATTCAGGGTTTAGTTAATATCGTCCAGCAGCTTCCCTTCTTTTCATCCTCTCCTTTCAAACAGCGCTGATATAATCACCTCCATCACTTGAATTGTGGTTGTGTTGCGCTTCTCTTCATGGAAATTTGAGTACACAGCCCAAGAGATCAGCATATTACGCCAATGCTTCATCTTTTTCTCTCTCCGAGACATTTTTTTTTTTGATGAAGGCTCCTGTCTCTAAGAAACACATTTCGCCTACGGAAGTTCACCTCTGTCCTCTCTGGGGACTGGGAGGGGGGGAAAAAACCCTTATGGGAAATGTATGAAATCACAAACTGCAATTACAAGTAGATGAGGCAGGTTGAGGGGAAATGGGCACATCACAAACTGTATTACAGCACCTCATCATGAAACACCTCCAGGGGCCCGCTGATGATGGATACTGTGTATTACAGTGTGAGAGTGAAGGGCTTGACTTCTCCCTTTCAGGGTCAGTGTGTTGGAATGTTTTCACAAACCACTGCATACTGTTTTTTTTTTTGTTTGATTGCATACTGACGCTCCCGTTTATTACGTTTTGTAACTTTTATAACTTCACTTGGGCGGTGGCGTGAATTGTAAATTATCATGGGATTTATTTTGAAGAGTATAAGTAGGCAGAGAGCTGCAGTAAGCATTGTGGTTTTTCTATTAGGCAAGGATATCTACGCTAATTATCTACACTCATTTGAATGGTGATTTTAAGGTTTTAATTTCCATAAAATTGACTCATCCTGTGAACTAAAATAATTCTATATATTATCACATAATTTGTGGGAAAGAGCTGCAATGGAATCACCCTGCTGGAATATAGGAGCTAAGCTATGGGTGCCAAATACTTTTCAGAAAAGTAAGTAAGTCAGACATTTAGACTTAAAACTGGCAAAGCAAGAGGAGGTCTTTGGCCTTAATGATTCTTAATTGCACACTATGAATAAAGGCTTCAAAATGAGGGCTCAATAATTATTAGCAGGGGAGCTGTTTCAATTTACATTTTGAATTAAATGGATTAAGAGTGTATTGACCCTCAATCTAGTTGCTCTCCAACATGCAGCGCTGAAAAGAGTTTTTTTTTTATTCTACAAAAGGAAAAACATTGGAATAAATTAATGAATTAATGTTAACTGGTGTTACAAGAAATGCTTAATTGACTTAATCCTATTTTGTACCACAACAATTATATCTCAAGAGTGAGTTTCCTCACACACCTGTTCACTTTAAACATCCAAAACAAGTTCCCTCACCAAAAATATTCCCCCTCACTTCAGAAAAAACGCAAATTGCGTCATGGTCGCAGTTGTAACCCAGAAGGCACCTCAAACAAGAAAGCCTTATTCAATTAATCAAACTTATTATAGCCGGACTCCATTATAAATCACTTATACGCAGGCAAAGCTGACATCAATAAAAATGTAACAGCCTTAATGAGTGAGGGGAAAAAAAAAATGAGATACGAGCAGATGTTTAAAATGAAAACCTCATCAACAATGGTTATGTAAAGCTGTCATTTCGGGAGGTAGGCACTGGGTGGTGCTGTCGAGCTGGAGGAGTGGAGGACGCGTGGGATGGAGCCTCTGTGTGTGAAATGCAGAGGGGAGGTGGAGGAGAGAGTGAGAGGGGTGAAGGCTGAGAGAGATGCAGGAGGGGAAGCGAGTGAGTTGGAGAAAAGAGAGGATGGAGACGTAGAGAAGCAGCCAGAATATGTCCTCCAGTTTGAGGAATCGGTAGTTAGATAGGGGGCTAGAGATAGAAACGGGGGTAAATGTGGTGTAAGCATCATATGAATCCTCCTGCTGTGTTAATTGCATCCATTATCACCCCGCTAGTTTCTGGGTCAGATGATTTTTTTTATTCACAACAACACCCTTGGAGAAGAGATTATAGAAAATTACATCAAATACCATAGAGCTCATTCAGGAGGGCCTGGCCTTGTTTATGGGTAACTGTGAAAAGCAATATACTACTCTGCTACAACAACAACAAAAAAAAAAGCGTGTTTACCAGTTGAGTTCTCCCGAGGGCCACGCCACAGAGTGAGACACGAAGGGAACATTACATTTGTTTTGGCTTCCTAGCTCTCCGCCCTTTGACTATTTGTCTCCGTTCTCTGATGCTACATCCAGCGTCCTTAGAGGCAGATGAAATTGTACTCTGCGCATTCTGACAGTGCAGTGAATTGTCTTTAATTACACCAGAGGAGAATAATATCATCACGTTTAAGCAGTCGCTCGCCGAGGCTGCCGCTGCAAGTTTCCCAGTCTCAAATCCCCGAGGATTTGCCTTTTTGATGAGCGGATATCTGAACGGTTTGTCACCTGAACATACAGGTTCCCCAGACAGTGTTATTCCGCTAGGTTACAATAGATTCTGTAACACATCAGCTTTGAGGGCTGTTTCTTAAAGCCAGACAGGAATGATGCAGCAAATCTGTAACGACTGCAACACACACACTCTCGCGAGCGCAAATCATTTATTCATGGCCGCATAAATCAAGCGGCGCGGCGCGATAAACGGCGAAGACGGTTTTGTGAGATTTGTCAGTTACATGGTGCTTCAAATCCAAACACTGGATCGTGTGGGTAACCGAGGCGGGCGTGAATAGCTGACACCAGCCAGTTATGTTGCTACCGGAGCAGCTCCCCACTGATACACTCATCATCCGAAGGCGTCTCACCTGGCCTCAGCGGTAGAATATTAAAAACATGCAGCTGTGAAAGGGTCTGCGTAGGATGGAAATAGCAATTACCAGAAGCAGTAGAAGCTCCTTTTTACCTGTAAAACTGATCTCAATGTGTGTTTTTTTTAAACTCTCAGGGCCTGGGTGGACCAGTCTCCCTCTCATTTGCCTCTAGTTTGCTATCCATGTGGAGTTAGCAGGGCCAGTTGGAGACCAAGCGCTTGTTTTTGCTCAGCTGCTTCTCTGCTTGTTCCACGGCGTGCTGCGCAGCAAGTTGCCAGTAGCCCGGCCCGTATTGGGAAGCCCTGCACACGTGTCATATCACGGCTTCACCACATGGCCGATAGAGGCTAATTAAAAGTCAATATTGCACCAATATTTAATTTTTTTGGCAGGGTGGCAAAGCCTTTGATACCCTGCAGTCTTCATGCATTCAAATCCAGGATAATGACATCATTTTTGGGGGAAAGCTGGCACCTCGGTGACTGGTTGACAGAAATATTCATTGAGCAGGTAATGGAATAATATAAGGTGCTGAGGAACATTTTCTTGCAATCCGTCTCTGAAAATAGATGCTCATATACATGCATATTACAAATAAAGCAAAACCACAATCTTTCCTCAACTTTAGTCCCTCACGAGCCTGAAGCTTGAAGGCATGTCGTTTAGCACATTCATAGTATTATGAGCCTGCCCTATAGTGAGCATCCGAAGTTTGTCATTTCAACCAGTAATAGAAGTATTATAGTTTTTAAATTTTGCCCTCTGCGGAAAATTCTAAACAAGGTCAGAGTCGAGGCATTGAAGCAGTTTGTTGTGCTTCATGAAGTTTTTGGGACGTGTTTTCCATTCAAACGATAGGTCTATTATGTATATACCGACATCTGACGATACATTCATCATTAGTGAGGTAAATTAAGCTATTGAGCATAGAATATAATATAGACAATGCAAACTGGTTTTGTATCCAGCTCAAATTTATGATTCAGTCCTCTTTTGTAATCACATTTTTTTAATGGACAGACAATGAAAAGCTGTTTGAGTGGCAATATTAAGCAAAGCAGGCTTGTGTCCATTGTCCATTCATTGTTCATTTCCTTTTCCCACACAACATTTGGCTTTTTAGTATTGCCATTTATTTTTTAAGATGCTTACATTGCGTTAAAATGTGCTTTTAAATGTTTAACCCGACCCTTGTTTTAGGAGGTTTACTATTTCAGCGCACAGATGTCATCGTGGACAATTCTGTTTATTGTAGTATAAAAAACCCTTCCTTCATCATCCAACATCTTTATCACATTCAATATTGATAGTGATATAAGTCATTATGCAAAAATCCCCAGCATGGGACAGATCCAAATCCTCATAAAAGAAGCACATAATGCACTACAGTACTTTTATTAGTGGGTTGTTTCAAGACATAATGACTGAAGAGGCCTTTATAAAGTCAAGCACCATGATATGTAATGATTCAAATAACAATAATAATGCCCTCTTAAGCTACACACTCTCATCCGGTCCGCCTTGCTGTTGTTCGGCTACTGAACGTTGAGGTTCCATAGAAACGGCTGCATTAAGTTTGATTGCAGCAAATTGATGGATTGATATGAGGAGATGGATCGGAGGGTGGGGACTGTTTTCCGCTTTGACAATGGATGATGAAGGGGGACCTAATGACTGGCAATTACTGTTGCCACCGTTCAGGTTAAATAGAAGTTAGCACCATCAATACCATCGATGGCTGTGGGAGAGATGAGTGACATCGGCATCGTGTGAAAGATTCAAATTTAAAGAGAATAAATCCCATCAGCGTGAAGATGAGAGTATAAGCTACCCACTGTGCGAAAATGAGTGTGTAAATACGGATGTAAACATCATTTCACTAATCAGAGTTGCAGGATTACATCGTTCCAGGACATTGAGTACACGCATGTTTTGTTGATGATCCCCCAGATAAGGCAAACGAGAAAAAAAAAAAAAAAAAAATCAAATATTTCTTTGTTTGTTTGAATTATTAATTTCCCAGACGAGCATCATGCAGTAAGGGACCATCAATAGCAAACAGTCAATGCCAGGGAGCATTAGCTTATTACTTTGGCAGGATGAAGTAGCCGCTTCATGTCAATTAGGACGGAATAAATGAGTTGAATGTTCGATGCTTCAGCGTCGTGGAACACTTACATTTGGCATTGGAAACAACAGGCAAGCGTAGGATTGTGGCCATTTTGGTGATTAAGGCTCCAAGAAGAGAAAATAAATATATAACCAGACCTATAAATGAAATCCTTTCTAAGAGAATGAGAGCTACAAGAATGTAGTCTTATAAGAGGAGTGTAGGTCAAGGTCTTTAGCCTTTGGTGCCAAGCTGTTGAGTTACATGGAGGGAAATATCAAGGGTGGGCTGAGGCATACACACACACACACATTACACCATGTTCTGTTGCTATAGCGTTCTGCTGAGTAACTAGGCAAATGACATTCTTTGAATCAACCTTACAGAGGTCTCACACATTGGCCCCGAGCGAAATATTCTGTGCTGAATGCCATCTGTGAGTACATCGCCTCTCCTTTCTCCTCTTTAAGACGAATAGTCTCTGTGTTTGGTATCTGGGTCAAACATTCATTTGGAGAATTATTCAACATTTCTGCATGTTGCAGCGGGGTTGGGCTTCCATGTTTATCCCATTCACCACAGCTCCTTATGTGATCTGAACCATGCTCGCCGGTGTCATTCATGCCTTTGATTGGTTGCTAAAACGGCGCTGCACCGCTGAGCAGGTCACTCCGTCCACACAGCGATGGCCGATTGTTGATCCAATGTGTGCTTTGGCTGTTGATCAGTCACTTGTTGTTTCCTCGTGGGTTGAGGCAATTTAGACTGTGAAATTGCTGGCAATATTTCCTGTTCCCGGTCTTTTTCTGCAAACTTGCGCTTGATATCTGGAGGCTTTGTGGGAAAACAGAGCTGCAGTATAATATTCTCACGCTGTTCCTGTGTGCAAAGCACTTAATGCAATGTTTTTGATTTGGTATTGTGATATCTTACGTTTTCCATTTTCCCTTTTATTCATGCTTAGTTTTTACCTCCTGCTTCTTTTTTACTTCTACAACTCCATGCATCCCTTACACGGCTGAGGCTCAGCATTGCCTCAGCTTAAGACTATCGCTCACCTGACACCTCGCTTCGTTGTTGGCTCTCCCCCTAATCGGGGTGACACTGGTGGCAGACACAGAGTGCTTTCCAGAGAGTGAGCAAAGTTGTGCAGGGAAAAAAACACACACTGAAAGCCTTTTTGGCCTCTATTGAGCACATCGGTTTGTTGTTTGTGTGAGTGTCTGAGCAGAGAAAACGGGAGTCAATAAAACAAACGAGCTAAACTGGCAAAATGCAAAGAGGGCTGCACAGCACTGGCACTGTGTAGCATTTTAAACTCGTTTTACAATGACATTTCTTATGGTTATACTCCCTTGAATGTGCCCTAGAACAGTATGTAAAGCTCCTGAACTCACAAGCTATTCATTGATAACATTAAATATTCAGGTTTGAATGGAAAGCAAAGAGATGTAGAGGGTAGAGGAGGAAGAAAACAGACTAGGTAACCATTTCCTCGTTTTAATCAGCTGACTCGCAGGGAAACTGTAAGACAATATTGTGTCGCAGCATCCCCCCCAAACCCCCCATTACACAGACCGTCTGCTCTGTTTGAGGTGGCGGTGGTTGTTGTTTGTGGTGCAGCCTTTGTTTCTGTCCTCATGATGACAGATAAAGCACTCTGATGCTCCCTCAGAGGGCGGCATACGGGCACACACACACACACACACACACACACACATCCCATAGCCCTCACATCCTTGTCCTGCGTCCCCCAGATGTGTGATCTGTCAAACTAACTGTGTGTGCTTGTGTGTTTGTAGAAGTAAACATACGCCTCTCGAATCTAAATGAGGATTTTTGCATGCGTTCATGTTCATTTGCATGTATTTTGATGATTTTATTGATCATCCCACCACTTTTTTAGGATGAGTCCATCTGGAATATGGATGTTTTTATGATCAAATATTGCATTGTTTACACGCTCAAGCTTTTAAAATCAGTACCGCACTCATAATGAATAATTGCTAACATCACATACAGATCAAACTGTTGAGGCTCCCCATGCTTTCTCCTTTGACAACATGTTTTTTTTCCCGATCCCAATGTTTGTCCTGCAGACACGGCTTGTACTATGCTGCCATTTTGCATAAATGCTGCTGTAAAAATCGAAGCCCTTTCACCACAGTATCACCTCCACATCTCCACCAAACAAAGCAGAGGATGTACAACAAAGGCACAGGTTCAGGAGGGTCGTTGGAGAGGAGACCGGCTGAATTAATGAATTCAGGGCAGCCACAATAGCGCTGCCGGCCGGATGGGGATGTTGTAGTGTCTTTACAGGGATTTCAATACAAAGGGAAGTGTTTGTGAAGTGATTAACTGAAAAGTTAACAAAATAGTTGTGAAATGTCAAAATTATTAGTTTGTCATAGCAGTTGAGCTCTCCCCTTCACAATCAAAGCCACTGTGTTTTACCAAATTTCCTGAACATGTAAGATAACATTTGCATTCAACCTGATCAAAATTGTAATAAAAACCTATTGAAATTTAATGTAATACCTTGACCAAGGATGTTATAGACTGATACTGGAATAACATTTTTATTTTTTCCTCTCAGATTTGATTTGAAACCCTTTTTGAATGCCAAAATAAGATATATAAGGCGAGGCGAATAAGAATCACTCTTGACTTTGATGAAAAAGAACACTTCATGAATTGAATTGACTATTTTGTCTTCATTGCTAAATTGTGTTACGCCATCTTCTTCTCTTAAGCATTGGTACACAGTCTAATGCATTTAGCCATCAAAATGATTACATTATCTCTTTTAGGAAAAAAAATGTTAATGTTAATCAGGTTACAAGCCCTTTTAATGTGAAGCAGCAGCAGCAGGAATGTTTCTACAGCTCTGATTCAGTATGAAGAGAGTCATCAGTCTTCAGTAAGGCCAGCATCAATGGAAAGAAATGACACTGCATTACATGCATAAATAGTTTCCTGTGAATCCTTCATGCGCATCAGAACTGGTTTCTGATTTAATGAAAAGCGTCCCCAGCTCTGTGTCTGTGCCAGCTGTGTGAATAAATGCAACATTATAAGCTAAATATTCTTTTTTTTTTATATATTCACACATGCAAAAGGACCATTTTGACTTGTTGCACTTAATTAACATGCAGGGATTAGTGGTTCATGTTGCCCACCTGGTATCCTCAACGATTTCACAAACACACTGTGCGTTTTATTGTTTTTCATTCTGTAATTTTTAAGTGGATACACAGTAATGACTTTGTCTGAGTCTAAACAAACAAAGAAAGTGTTTTGATTATAGGGCTATTTCACAATTTAGTACCTACTGCTTCGTGCAGCCTTATCAGCGTCGCAGTGAGCGCTGTATAAATATACACTGTAAATTATTCCCCGTTGATTTACAGTAAAATACTGGCAGCTACAGTGTACCTACCGTAATCTACAACAACAGTTTATTACCGTAAAAAATATTCCGGTAGTGTACTGTATGATACTGTAATATTCACTTCCGGGCTTCACTGATTCGCTAGTCAAGCTGCTAGCCTCCCCCAATCAGAATGGTAAAAGAGTGACCGACTCGCTTGGCGGATTACACATTTGAATCGGCTGAAATGAACGCCGACGTGGGCCGATTCGAGCGACCACACCAAGCAGACTCATGTCACGGAGGCCGACTCTCTCAAAGACGCCGATTTTCGGTCCGGTGTGGACTCGCCTTTCCAGTAGTCTGCTGTTAATGTCTGTTCTTGGTTTTGGCTCCAAAGTATGTAAATTTACAGTATTTTACCATATTTAGAAGTAACGGTACATTACTGTTAGAATTTTGCCGTATTTTTACGGTAATAATTTACAGTATATGGTGTGATTTCATGCTTACTAGTTCTCCGAAGCTTTGAATCGATGTGCAGCGTTTTCTGATAAGTCATGCTTTCTGTGTCGTTGACCGAGTGAAAACCTCGCATTTAAATGATTCAATCCCCTCCACTTAACATGGACGACAACAGTTTCTGCATCATGTTCAGAACTGATAGCAAATAGGGGCCTTTCCCAGCAATCCGCCTGTCGAGAGCCGTGCTGCCACAGTGCCATGACTCCATTAACTAATGCAATCTCTGAGATCATAACTAATCTTTGGAATTAATTAAAAATCCTTTTTTGCTGTACATTTGTGTAATTGAGCTCGTGTGGGTCTTGGTTTTTTTTTTTTTCCGACTGACAAAGCTAATCCCCTTTTTAAAATGAGATTGAAATTTGGCAAATCAACAATATACTCTCCCCTTCTATTCATAATTATTTCATTATGCACAGCCACGGGTGTTAACTAGGAAGAATTGATTGTAGCAGCTGGCGATGCGGTCGACCTGATGCGGCTACTGTAGACTTCGCCCTGGCGGGGAATTATCATGCTCCTGTTGCCGACTGTTTTCCAGCGACTCCAAACCACCCATGCGATAGTTTAATTAGCTCCCCAATTGCATTTCCACGCAAATATCCACACGCCATAACCGCCTTCAAATAATCATCCCCATTATGATCGCCACCAGCCCCCGTCGCTCCGCTTTCCTCACAGAGGTAATGGCAGCCCTTTTGCCGTATTGTGACACGATCGCACCACCAATAACAGCGTTGGAAAAATAACAATCTGGGAAGCAGAAGGTTGCCGCCCACCGGGGTTGCGCCACCTTCCCCCTCGTTCCGGCTCGCTCGCGTTATCCCACGGCGGCGCTTGATCCTCTCGCCTCGCTGTTCCTCTTTTTCGCCGAGCTGACACTAACAAGCAGCGTGCCTCCCCATCTCCTCGACCGCGTGGTCGACAGTGTACCGCTGCACCTGGCTTCAAGAAACAAGCAAGTCATTTAGGCATTTCGGTTCATCGAGCAGAGCGTTAGTTAGCCCCAGGGTGAAGCTGTCTGTTGAAGGCAGGGGAGAAGGCGATTCCATAATGCTTACAAAAGAAGTTTTTACCTTTTTTATATTCCATCAAAAGACTTGCTGCATGTCACAGAGAGCTTTACAGTGATTTCCATGAGGGCTAATTGCAATTATACCTCTCACTGCTCATTTCGGTTTCATTTTGACTTTGTTGTGCTCCGGCGCCTCATTATTCCAGTTTTTTTTTTTATTAACCTTTTTCACTCAACGCGCTAACTCTCCTCTCCCCTCCAGAGGCCTCATTATGCTCCGACACGTTAAAGCGCTAAACAAAAAAAAAAATAAACAACAAAGGAATGAGATAAATCCAGGCATTACAGCGACATATTAGCCACATTTGACACAGTTAAAAGGTGATTTTTGCTCCGTGTGTTTCTCTTAGCTGTGAACGAAACGCCTTATGATGATATATGGTGTTATTCCACCTCTCAACCAATTCTCAGCCCAAAACCAGATTACAGCCGGATAGATATGTCAATTCTGCAGAGTGATGTCTCCCCAGCGTCTGTGTTGCAGGATGTTTAACCTTATTCGGCTCACCTTAAAGGACATACGATGTATTGGGGATTGTAATTTATTTAAATCTGATTCACCGTCGGCCTCGCGTTTTCAGATGGATGAAACGGCTCAGAAGTTTTGACATTGAGGCCTCTCTGACCTCCAGACTTTAAACCAGAGATTTCATCCAACGCTGTGTGTGCGTGTGGGTGTACAAGAATACACTTTATACAGAAATAGATTTTTCTCATGCTTAAAAACGAGTGAGTACTTGAAAAGGACCAGGCACCTATTTATTCATTCTTATTAGGATCACGACAAAGCCTGTAAAAGCAGTACAATGTGTATTTTGGTGGAGCTTATCAAGACGATAACCCGTGTTATGTCATCGGCTTTCCACTTGAACTAGCCTTTTCTTTCTTTTTTACTTTGAAATTGCATGATGAAGTGGGAGCATGCATTTTAAAGGTTATTTTGAGTTGCTTTCAGCGAATAATAGGATCTATCTAGTGCTTTCAGAGCTCCACCTGTCTCTATCCCTCCATCTATCCCTTTCAGGGCTCCAGAGTGCGACCATTTTGGTCGCATATGCGACCAAAATTTTTATGAGTGCGACTGAAAAAAATAGTAGGTCGCACTGGTGCACCTAACCAAAAAAAATCATAAGCGCAGTATCTCTTTATTTTCTCCTGATGGCATCGTGGTCTAAACCAATAAGAGACGGAGCTTGGGCGGGTCCTTGCCTCTGATTGGCTGTGGTCCTTTGTGTCAGTTCGAACAATGCGAGCGAGCGGAGCAGGTACTCTGAGCGCTTCGATTCTCTTTGAAAGTGAAGAGAGGCAGAAAGCCTCGCCCCGAGACTAATTAAAAAGCCCAAAAATATGCCTTCAGACAGGACTGGTTGAAGCAATTTCCCTGGCTGATGTACGATAAAGAAAGGGACTCAATGCACTGCATTTATTGTCGGGAGTGCGGTCAGAATTTGGCCGGTAATAGTGCGTTTGTGGAGGAGTCAACAACATTTCGCATCGAGACATTGAAAAAGCGCAATATGTCCAAAAAGCATACTACATGCCGTGATAAATGTGTTAATAAAGTGGCCCCTCATCCAGCTGCATTTCAGCGTCAGGCTGTATCGATCAGGTCCGCTGAGGAATCTGAAATTATTATCAAAGTCAACGTTGCATACAATATTGCAACGGAGGAGTTGCCGTTCACTAAATTTAAGTCCGAAATTATTCTGATGAAAAAAATGCCGACACACTGAAGAACAAGACAGCTGAGGTTGGAAACGCCACGTACACGTCATTCATGATTGACGGAGACACAGAAGTCTCTATGAAGGAGTGCGTTATTGTCTACTGCCGCATTTTGCGTAAAGGGAGGCCGGTCAACATGTTAATTGGACATGTCGAGGTGGAAGCATGGACACGGACATGTTTGAAGGCCCACATTACAGCATGAGACATCATGAATAGGAAATTGTATAGTAGCCTATTCCTAATATTATTATTAAAAATGAATAGCCTAAGTAAAAATATAAGTAGGCTAGGCTAAGATCACATAAACAGTTTCCATTTGCAATCTATAGGCTAGTGACCTGTATGATCTTTTTATGCTGCCACAAAGCAAGCATTTCCTGCTTTTGGGCATCAGTGTGCAGATTGGCTGGAGAAAACGGTTCCTCTGGGTGCTGATGGTGCTGCAGTTAAGCTAGGCCATAAGGGGGGTGTCATTATGTAAAAGGAGAGCGATAAAAAGGTGACTTTTTGGCGTTAAAGGCGACACGATGAAAAATGTGGGTGCACCTAAATTTTGTGCTGGTGCACCTAAATAAAAAAGTTAGGCGCACCAGTGCAACCAATGCAAAAAGTTAGTCTGGAGCCCTGCCTTTATCCGTCCCTCTATACATCCCTTCATCCCCCAACCTTATAGAAGTAGAAAGCAGAGTTATTATGAGCTATACTACAGGTTTACCTCGTTTTAAACAGAGTAACAATCAACAGACACATGTGGATGAATATAAAACCATACTGACAGTAATGCGTCGTGACCCAAATATAGCAGAATAAAAAAATAGCCAAAAATATGCTTTAAACTGACTCCGTTCCTGGTTTTGCTGCTGCCGTTGCGGATAAAGAGACACTGCGGTTTCCCTTTATCTTTCCTGATTTGAAAGTTATTGCAGCCATTCAAGTTAGCAGGGTTCCTGACCCGCATCACCGGCAAATGTCAAATACCCAAATAAAAAAAAAGTTTCAAACTGTCGGTCTCCATACATCGTCTCCATCTAACGACAACGTTTTTACCTCAAAGAAGGTCAGAGTGTGTGGAAAGTGTTTTCCCCGCTGCACCAAATGAGCTGAACTTTTGATTTTCTCATCATATTAGTCCTGCCATTAATCACCCTGTCACGTCTATGCCCGTTTGCGCATGGGCAAGACCCCAGCATCACTGCAACACAGCAGCTATTGAGATCATTAATCGACTCACGGTGAGCCAGCCAGGGTCTTCCAAAATGTCAGGGGGGGGAGGCGAGGGTTTGAAGTCCTCTGTGCTCCAGCATTCTCTGACACCAGGGAGCTGATTGCAGCGCATGACTCCCATCGGTCCCAGATTGTCGGGGAGAACGGCAGGATATTAAAATCCTCACAATATTATGCCAGGCTAAAATTTAACTTCAAAAAGCTTTGTAAACGTAAGTCGAAGTAAGACTTTTATGGGGTACAAAACTCTTCAGTTTAAAAGTGGTAAACACAATTTTGAATAATATTAATTCGTGAATGAGCATGTATTTTAAAATCCAGGACATTTTATAATCTGAGGGCTTGTTATGTGGCGATACTTAGCCTTCTCTAAGGAGAAGGGATTCAGATATTGAATAAGGTTTTAACCCCTCTACTCGCAGCGGCCCTACCTCGGGTCGTTTTTCACTCGTTTGGCATTCTTTCCTTTAATCGCATATTATTTTGAATGCATCTGCGTCATATTATACATCATTTGAAAGCTGTGAGTCTCGTGAATCGAACAAAGCCAGCCGTTTTAGGCTCACGGAGACACATCAAAAGCAAACACAGCGTGTGTGTAAGGAGTGCACAGAAAAAAAACAATAACAAGACCGGCGTTTCCTACCTTTGGAGCTGTCTCGAAGTCTAAAAAAAACATGTAACTTCATAATCCTCATATCCACAGAAAGGTAAGAGTCCAACGAACATAAGTATCCACTTCATTTAGTCCCACAAGCACGCGATCTCCGGTAATCATCCATAACACGCCATGTGTTGACGTTGTGAGTCTCTGAACAAGATGTCGTTTTTATTTGTTTATCGCTTTTTACCGCTGTTCAACGAAGGGCTAACAATGGATGTTTGCTATTGCCGTGTTCGTCTTCGTCTTCTGGACAAAACAAGCCCCCTTCCATCAAGCTAGGATCCGAATTGGCTGTCCAAAGTGTCCATCAAGCGAGCCGGTGCTTCACTGGCTCGCGTCAAATTACGCTGACCAACCACGCATAATCTCCAGATACAGAGAGCCAATAGCAGAGGAGTAATTTTTTGACTGACAGGTCTTATAGCTAATGAGCTTACGATTCCAACGGTATATTACATGGGGGTAGAGGGCTTGAGTGTGAGAGGCACAGCGAACGCATAAACTACACTTGTCATCTGAGACTTTGAAAAGTTACACACAGAGTCTCGTGCGCGCATGACAGAAGGCTGCCGTGTACTATTCCTTTTGATTGTTTTGAGCATTTTACAATGCTTAAAGCCAAAGGAAAGACTCGGTATTCCCTTGAAGACGCCTTAGACGGAGAAATACAAAAAAAAAATAAAAAAAAAAAATAAATAACCCATAAAAAAATTTAAAAAACATAAAAATTAAAAAAATTAAAAAAATTAAAAAATAATGATTTTATTAGTAGTAGTTGTAGAACTGGTGGAATAAACAAAAAAAAAGTAGAAGTATGAACCTAAAGATACCCATAATCTCATTTGGCACAATTTGGAACACTTTGTGCCAGATGCAACTCCGTCTGACATTGCTCGACAAAAACGACTGCCAAACGCTCATTTTTAATTTTATTTTTATCCACTTTCTACCAGTTGTTGGTAAAGGCTTGTGGCTGTGGCTTCATTCAGTTTTTAGGCCTATATATAACAGCCACAGCGATCTTTTTTTCACTCAAAAATTTTAAAAAAATTAGGCGAGGCAAAAAATTAAATTTTCACAATTTTTGAGCTGTAGTAACTCAGTGTCAGTAACACGCAGAGTAAATCTGACACTTGGAGAAGAAACTTCAAAGGGTTAGCTTTCAGGAATGCTCAGCGTTGTGTCTGTAGTCATAGGGGTTCAAGAACAGTAACCATTTTACTTTGGGTATGTCGTTTTCAGCCTTTTCTTCAAAAACAGGACCGCCATGGAACCGGAAAAAACGTGGACAGCAAAGTTTGATGTGGCACACCAGAGCTTGTTATGCTTTAACAACAATCTCCCATGTTTTCCTTTTCTATTGCATTGTGTCGTCTGCTTCAATGATTGAAAAAATCCAAGGCTGGTTTTCTTCAGTTTGGTGATGCATGTCTAATAATTCTCTTTCAACAAGCCACTTGTCAGTCATCAGTATTTGTTTTTTTCAGCAGGACTTTGTGGCAAATAAATTGAAATGCCACGTTTCCCCCAAATGTAGGGTTTAACAAATATCTAGGGATGGAGACGGATCGGAGGAACGGGAATGTTTATGTAAGAGACAGTCGGGGAGGGGACGGACTGTAGAAAGCAGAGGAGGATTTGGGTGGAATAGAGCCCTTTCAGATACATGGTGTCACTGTTAGGAGAACCAGAGTGGATACATAGGGGAAAGCTGCGCTGGCTGACAGCTAGCCTGAGGTCTAGCATAAATAAGGGATGGTTAAGCCAAGCAATGTGAGGCTTGCCTCATGTGGAATAACCTAGAGGGCTTGAACAAGGCTGTGAATGTGTGTGTGTGTGTGGGCAAGTGGGCTTTGGATACATGAGGCTCACACAAATGAAGAAACAGTGCAAGAGCTTAGATGTTGGGTCCCTCCCTCCAGGAGATTGTTTGCTCCTCTCGCACACTGTACAGAAAACACACAGACACACACACACACACACACACACACACACACACACAGAGAGAGAGAAAGATAATGTCATCCCATAAGAGAAGACAAGCAAACTCAGCATTGTGATTTAGTTTTGCCTCATTCATCATCCATGAACATGCGGGCACATGAACACACACACACACTCATCTTTGTCTCCGTCCTTTGCACCAGGGTTGGCCATTATCTTGCTCTGCCCTCGTTTGAGTGTGAAACATTTGCATCTGCCATGACTCATTGCTTTGAGAGTATACCAGCTGCCCAATGCCCAAGTGTATGATCATGGCATAAAGTGTGCGGAGGCAAGCGGTGGCTGGCTGGGAAGCCTCAGCGACGGGCTAATTAAGCTCCTAACAGGGGAAAGGCAACAGGCTCGAACTGCAGATGGCGTGCGAGGGGGGGAAGTTGTCATTATATAGACTTCTCTTTTAGTCAATAAAACATGCTGCCGTCTATGTTTTAAGTGGTTTGAAGTCTGTGACTCACTGCGAGGCGATTGGAAGCAGCGCCGCGTTTGCCCTCGGGCGAGGATCCCCGCCGTTGCTCGGCTCGGCCAGTGCCTTCAGGTGTGAATGGGTGAATCTGAGGCACGGCGTCTTCGCCAGCCTAACCCCCTTCCTCTGGAATAACGATCAGAATGATCTGTTTATGCTCATCTGGGAAGCCATTATCTGATTAAGTTCAAATGCCAGCTCATTATGCGCTGCAGTGTAGTGTCGTTTCCTGCTGCATGCTGTTTGCTCCACTGAATGATTCATTAATTTCACACTGCTGTTATTTGAATCGCGTATTTACAGACTCCTTTAAGTGACTCGACTGGCCTTTGTTTTGCCTCCCCATTCATTTTCATTACGGAGGAGAGCTTAGACCAATGTTGCATCAGTTATTGGGACGTAGGTTGCTTAATTGGGGGCATTCAGATTTTCTGTAATGTTTTTAATGGTAATGGGTTTGAAGATGTTTACCGAGAAGAAACTCTTTTCCAGGGACTTCGAGGAAATCCCAATTAGTAGCTCCTGTATCACTTTCTTAATGAGTCTACTAAATTTGCATTTGAAATGAAACAGTAGACAAATGGCCATCCTGACTGTTAAGAAAGCTTGATTTGAGACGAGTAGATGTTCAAAAAACCGGAGCCCACGCGGATGTTTTGATCTGGTATCAAACATCCCCCTCCCACACTATCTCAACGTTGAAATGTACTCGAGTTCATGTTGGTTTAAATACGATTAACACAAAGCCTTTCATTATACTTTTGAAGTTCTCGCTCTGAGCATGCGTCTTTGTTCTCTCTGGTCAGCAGAAACCCCCTTTCATTCTAAGCTGTTGATGCCAAACATGAAGAGTTTTCATTGCTGCCAAACATGCCGTGGGACCTCATCATCTTGATACTTTGAAGACACTTTTTTGGCTGCGCAGTAGCACACTTACAAGGATAAAAAAGACACAACAGGTTGCTATATGAAGGTAATAGCCTCGCACTTTCCTTAGCCCATCTTAAGGTGTGACTGCTATGAACCTCTGAGCTGATATCTCATGACACCGTACAACTCCGGCATTTAACACGAACCTTTTTCCGGCTTAACACATCTTAAATGCCCATCAAATCCCCCCGTGACAATGTCGCGGGTATTCAAAGGCAATTAATTTGGAGCAAAAGGGCAAAAAAAAAAGTCAGCCTGGAATTTGTACGGTGCGTTTCAAAAGGTCTGGCGAGGAAAAATGTCAGGGAAGCGAAATGTCTGATTGCAAATGACATGCTGCGACTTCTCCACACATGTAGAGTATATGTGCATATTTCACACTTAAACACTCTGTCTTCTACCGTGCAGATTTGAAGCATAGCCTAAACACTGGCATCCTGTAATATGACTTGATGTCCTCTGTGGTGTCAGGTTTATGCGAGGCCCTTGAATCAATTTCATATTCTAACACGGTTAGGCCTTAGGTGGGTGATTCTCACGAAATTGCATTTTGACATGTCTGTAAGGATTTGATAGACTAAACTACTAAAAAAATCATACTTTTGCATTGTATATCAAACTATGGTATGTACTAATTGTAGGACTACTGTTGTCTTTGCATTTGATGGATTACTCTACATTTTATGACAACATTTCAACCTTGAAGTTCATTACCGTAACGTGTCCGGGCTTTTATTTTTTATCTTAAACCCCAAATTATCATAATACATCCCCATAATTTAATATACATATAAATACAAAAAATGGTTGGAGTTATGCCGTTTAACTAGCAGTGTTACCAATTTGGGCCAACTACTTGTGAATAATTATTTTCTGGGCCAAATACATGTGTCCGGGGCATGAACAGTTCATTTCCGTAACAAAGATATTTGGCTTGATTAAAAGCCCTGTGTACCAACAAATAAAGTTTTTTGTCCCATGATGCCTTGTGTGGAAGAGAAGTTGCAAAATGGCTACCAGGTAAGATCATCTTTCAAGTTCTTCCAGTAGATATTTTAAAAATTGTAATTATATACACCCCTTGGCACACTACTACTGTTCATTACCGTTACAGGGTATATTTAAAATAGTTTTGTAGGTAATTATTTTATATTCTGTGGAAAAGTAACTTTTATAGAGCCAAACTGTTAGTGAAAATATTTCTGCCCAGTCATGCTAGCTATGCTAGTTATTGCTAGCTACATGGAACTGCCAGTCACTACCGTAACGCTCTGCATTCATTACCGTAACATTTGAAGGCTGTTACGGTAATGAAATGAAGTGTTACGGTAATTTATTATATATGTATAATCAGGGCTACAAATGTTGTGGTTCGTTTTCTAGGGGTTATACTGTACTGTAGCAGCATTCCTTCTCATATCTTCTAACTACCTAGCTAGCTGTAGCCATTTTAGCTTTTTTTTTTTTCATTTATTTTCAGCATTAATTAACACAGTTTATATATTTATGCTTAATAATGTACTAACGTTAATTAAGGGACCCTTATTGTAAAGTGTTACCATATTAGAAATATACAAGTATAGTACATTATTAAGTATTAAGACCAGCGGTATTCTATAATGTTGTATAACCTTTGTAATTAAGATCAGGAGATGTGGCGAAACAAAGAGCAGCCAGAGAAGCAACAAAGGCAAGGGTGCAGAAGCATAGAGAAAAGATTCGGTCTGATCCAGACCTTATAGAAGAATACAGAAGGAAGGAAAGAGAGAGGTTAGAACTGTGTGTGTGTGCGTGTGCGTGTGTGTGTGTGTGTGTGTGTGGGGGGGGGGGGGGGGGCACGTGCGAGCGAGAGCAAGCACCAGGACTCCTGAGGCTCTCTTATCCAATCACTTTCCAGATAAATCAGTGAGGGTAGGATTAAGATTCAGGGGTTGAGTTTTAGGGGTTGATTTGAGATTTGGGAGAAGAAAACACATAAAGTTGCAATTCAATTTTAAGAAATGTGTTATTGAAATGAAGAATTATTTGATATTCTGTAATACATGCAGGTATAAGAAGAGAAAAGAGAAGGGACTTTTAAAGTCTATCGGAGAGCTAACTGCTAAACAGCAAAAAAAACAAAGAGCAAAGTGGAATGAAAACTCAAAGAGGTTCAAGAAGAAGAAAAAATGCCTCCAGGGAATTCTGAACAACAGCCCTCCATCTGATGTCTCCGGCACAGATGACCAACCCCTACAGCCCAGACCAGTGCTACAGCCCAGGGACGAAAATTACACCCCACAATCCTGTAACAAGGTGTTATTGCTTTTATATCTCAGCACTCACCCACTCAACCAATTGATCACTCACTTGCCCCTCCCTCTCTCTCTCTCTCTCTCTCTCACTCTCACTCAATCACTGTCATTCCTGTCTTTTCCACTCACTCACTGACTCACTTTCTGAGTCAGTCACTGACTCACTTTCTGACTCACTCAGTCACTCACACTTTGTCTTACTCAGTCACTCACTGACTCACTTTCTGACTCAGTCATTCACTCATACTTTGTCTTACTCAGTCACTCACTGTCTCACTCTCTCTTCCAGGAGGACACTCCATCAACCAGAAGAACTCAGACCATTAGTGATGCAACACAATCACCCTCTGGTCCAATGACATCAACACCTAAAAGAACAATGTCCGCGAAGAAAAAACTCCAGCTAACTAAAAAACTGAAGATCACACTGACAAAGCTAGAGACGAAAAACAAGGAGCTCGACAACCTGAGAAAAAAAATAAAACGTCTTGAAGCAAAGAATGCTGCAGGGCTGCATCAGACAAAAAGGAAGCTGGCAGACAGAAGGAAGGTTGCACAGAACAGACGCCACGACATGAGAAGGCAGATCGATACATTCCTTCACAGAGATGACATCACGACCGTGATCAATGGTAAAACTGGAGAAATCAGGAGAAATGGTGCAATCTTTAGGAAGAGGTCACTCACTGACACACTAGAGAATCTCCACAAGGTCTTTCTGAGCGAAAATCCCTCTATGAAGATTTCCCGTTCGCAGTTCTGCAAGCATCGTCCATTCTGGATTGTGAGCCCAAAAGTACAGGATAGGGAGACGTGTGCCTGCAAACTACATGAAAACTTCACGTCCAAAGTGAAGAAGCTGCAGCAGCTTGGATTGATAAATTCCAATAAGCCGACAGACCTGGTCACATTAACTGTGTGTGACTCAAGCAACATCAACTGCGCATATAACCGTTGCAACACCTGCAAAGACAGCCCATTGCCTGTTGTGATGGACCCAGCCACAAAGAACAACATTGTGAGATGGAATGAGTGGGCGAGAAAAACGTCACCATACTCAAAAAAATCTCCTGATGGTACCACAACTGAGGTTGAAGGCAAGCACATCGCTCTGGAAACGAAAGCGGCCAGCCTAGAAAAACTGGTGGAGCAAACAAAGAATGACCTGCCACGTTTTAAGGTTCACCTCTTCAACATAGCACACCAGTTCAGAGAGATCAGGCAGCTGAAAGAGAGATTGGTGGAAGATGAAGCAGTTGTACATTTTGACTACAGTGAAAATTACAACTGTAAGTGGAGCAAAGAAATAAAGGACACTCACTTTGGTGGAGGTCACAAACAGGTTACTTTGCATACTGGTGTCCTGTATGTGAGTGGAGGACAGCCGAAAGCCTTTGCCACGGTATCCAGCAGTCTAAAGCACGATGCTGTAGCGACGTGGGCACACCTGGATCCAGTGTGGCAGCATATAAAATCCAGTCACCCCACAGTAAAACATGTCCACCTGGTGTCTGATGGGCCAACTTCCCAATACCGCAACAAGGTTTGTTATGAGCAATAACTTTCGGACTGATTGATTGGTCAGAATTTTAAAAATCCATCAGTAAAACATGAGACAGACAAAAATACCCTATATTCACTCACTGACACTCACTCACTTTCTGACTCAGTCACTCACTTACTCACTCACTCACTCACTTTCTGACTCAGTCACTCACTCACTCACTCACTCACTCACTCACTCACTCACTCACTCACTCACTTTCTGATTCAGTCACTCCCAACGTTCACCCTCTCTATCTTTCTCTCCCCCCACCCCCAGATCTCCTTCTACTTGGCATCCACAGTGCCTTTCATAAAGGGTTTCAAGTCCGTGACCTGGAATTTTACAGAGACATCACACGGGAAAGGTGCTCCAGACGGCGTCGGAGGAGCACTGAAAAATCTTGCCGACAGGCTGGTAGCCTATGGAACGGATATACCTGATACTGAGGCCTTGCTGCACAACCTGTCCGAGCAGAGTTCAGTGAAACTCTTCAAGGTGACTGAAGAGGACATTGAAACATGTGGAGAGTTAGTGCCCCCATCACTGAAGACAGTGCAGGGCACTCTGAAAGTACATCAAGTAAGGTGTCACTCAGAAAACAATCAAATTAAGACGATTCCCATTATGTTCACTGATGTGTAACGTTACGCGTATATTTTTCTGTTTTTTTTTTCAGCTTATTGCAACAGAACCAGGGAAGATTAGAGTGAGGGATGTCTCATGCTTTTGTAAGCCTGCATGTGATTGCTACGCTCCAAAAGAAGTAATTCTCAGAGAAGAGAAGGAAAATGAGGACTTTGGAGTTGGGCAATGGGTGCTCGTTAAGTATGACGGATGCCTGTATCCTGGTATTGTAACACAGGTAGGAATGTGTTGCTGACATGCTAATTTCTCTTCACACCGTGTCGTGCCACAGCCTCCTGCGGCAGAGTGTGATGGTCCCTTGGCCGCAGCAGGCCGAGAACCCCGGCACCACCGACCCGTGCCGCAGCAGGCCTGCAACCACCGGTGGGGCTGGTGTTCCCGACCTGCTTCGGCCGAGAGAGCATCACACTGTGGCTCTACAAAAATCGTCAACGATGGTCTAAATTGCTGGTACCAGGAATAAAACTTTGGAAAACATTGCGGCACTCAATGAGTTAAGCTGCTCGTCCAGGGTTGGATGTTTCTTAATGTGGCTTATCCATTCGCCTGAAGCATGATTGTTCATTGCTTGAGCTATTGTAGGGCTGCTCACTTCACACTGAGTGTGATTTCTTTTTGGTCTTCTCTAGATCGTAGGTGATGAATATGAGGTAGACACCATGGAGTCCGCAGGTAGGAATCGGTTCTACACCCCCTCTACCAGGATCCCAAGGGACAAAGTGTGGTACTACAAAGAAAGCATCCTGGACCTGATCCCTGAGCCTATGCCAACTACATCGTCGGCGAGGCACTTCAGTGTTGCTGAAGAGATTTGGGCAAATCATAGGGAGGGTTGAAAGGGGGAGGAGGGTTGGAAAGTTATTGTTTGTTTGATAATTGTATTGTATTGTATTGATTCTTATTACATTATATTGATGGTGGGTCTGTTATAAATACATTTAGAAGATGCTCTTAATTAATTGAAAATGAATTAAAATGTTATTGTATACATTGTATTGATTGTGGTTACATTAAACCTTCTGTTCTTGATTCATTGTTTTTTGTAAAGTCAAGGTTAATTTCTCATACCGAAGACAATCTAATCATTCAGTACTTCTAATGTAGCCTTACATGATAAACAGTGAAAAAGATTGGACCGTATAGCCTAATTTGTGAATACTAAAAACATGGCTTCTGTGTATGAATGCCGTGTGAGGTCATTACCGTAACAAAACTTTTCATTACCGTAACAGCTTTTCATTGCCGTAACACTTGCTGTATATGTAAATATTGGGATGGGAATGAGTGATAACTTCAAATTTTATTTTTGTACAGGAACTATTTGTCAAGTGTTTTCAGATTACTGAATTTACATTTTTTATTTATTAGTGAAATTTACACTACAGGAAAGATTTAGTGTAAAACGTGTAATTTTGTTACGGTAATGAACATAATAACTAAAATTACTGTATCAATAAAAGAAATTCTGAATGTTTACACTATGTGTCTATTCTGAACTATTAATAGAACATGCATGAAAAAAATAAAAGGTCTAACTTCCATACATATTCAGTTATCATCAATTGAAAATGTGTTACGGTAATGAACTTATTTGGTCAATGACTAAATAAAACATTCAGAAAATGTATTAAAAAACATGTATTGATCACTAATTTTAAATGAGCCAGTAAATTGAGACCCTGCTTGCTACTAATGAGAGAAAAAACTAGCAAAATTGACCTAATTTTTTTTTTGCAAAAGTTAGGACAGTTTCGTGAGAATCACCCAGATGCTTCACCCAGCGTGACTTAAGTCACACTTGAGTGCATCATCTTTCTTCAAGAAGCATTAAAAAGAGTAAGCATGCAACATCTTGGATGATGCAGCCTATTATGTGGATACGAGGAAGTAATTCTGACATTCATATTTCCTGTTAAATCAGCAGGGTATCATCATTTGCAACTTCTAGACACTTCCAGGTTTTATTTCACCCATTTTGTATAACTTAAAAAAAAAAAAAACCTCTCCAGATGAACCGAATCGGCGGGGGGGAACCAACCCCTGACAGTGACCCACAAGCCCATAAGTGTGTCTTACGATCCCTGTGTTCGAGGCTCCTCAGCGCTAATGATTTATGAGCGACATGTCCAGGCCTAATTAAAAACCTATCCTCTGTTTTCTGAAGGGCTTTATTTGCCGGGTGCTCCAGCTCGCCCCACGCTTTCTCCCTGCTCGCGCTGCAAACGACCGCCGTGTTCACAGATAAACAAAAGAAACGCACCGCACTTGGTCCTACATTAGTCTGTGGAGATGCTCTCGCACACTGACATCCACAAAAATCTCCCTGGAGAGATGTTGCCAGGCAACAGGAAGCAGACAGCCAGCCCCCCTACCCTGACTCCCCTCATTTCTTTTCAATATTATCTTTCTCTTCTGAAGCTTTCATCAATGGTGAAAGGATGAGAAAGACGGACGGGTAAAAGCAATATTTACCCCCTGGTGCTGAATATTTGTTGTTTGGCATACTGTCCATGTGAGCTCATGGACATATGTTTTTTTATTATACTTTTGATGCTATTTATATTGTCAGAAAACAGACAACAAAGCTGCCCACGAGTGCATATTTTCAAACGCGTCATACAGAGATATCATGTCTTTTGATGTCGCAAAAGTGCATACACCCAATCCATATTTTTGGAACGTTCTAGTGTTCCTGTGTGCAAGGATGCAAGTCATAACCTCACAGCCTGAAGTGTCATGTTTGTCATTTTGGTCCGGCACAGCTCGATGGCCACTGTGGACTGTGTCTGTGTCGGGCCTAACCCTGAGCCTCTGTACGCCGAGGGACGTGACAAAGTGGCGGTGTTTGACCCTGGAATGAGAATGGGCACCATGCTTATAGGCTCGGCCCAGATGCCATTCGTTGATACCCGGCAGATTCTTGAATGCAACACAATGAGAAGAAAAGAGAAAATACAAGCAGGGGAGACATAAGGTAGTCAATTGTCTCCGAGAACTAAAGGTGCAATGTGTAAGATATGGCCAGCATTTTAGTTCAAAACATTAACTCCATGTGGAGGGGCATGCTCCTGTCTTGCAGTACCACTTTTTCCTCAAGAGACGATAGTGAGTCAGCCAGCAGGCTGCAGAGGCTCCCGGAGACATATCCCTAGTTAGCTCAAATTCCACCAGTGCAAACCCCAGCACCAGGGAGCCAATCCCAGGGGGACGACCCCGACTTCCCGCAGGGTCAGCCAACTTTCTTGAGCTGCACAGGTTAGACCCGGTGCTCCACCGGCCTGCTGTGACTCCCGTCTCTGGGGCACGCTGGCTCAATTCAAGTCGCTGCCACTGCCTACTCGGGGTCTGTCTTTCGGAGCTGCCAAGTGGCAAGCGTTCTCCCGGCCGTGGGAGGACAATTGGAAGTCTGGGTCGTTTTCTTGTTTCTGCCACTTTGGATCAAACTAAAGAAGCATACATGCACTGTACAGCTCCCGACTAGAGGCACAAACACATAGCTTACATAAACTATAGGCTGATACACATGAGCAACATTAGCATTAATTTAGAATTATCTTTCTAGAAACCTAGCAAATGTAAGTCAGATATTGGTCCTTTTATCTCGGTTTTGTTCTCCACCATCTCTTAGATGCTTCATAATGTTCAACTTTGTCTGTCAGGTATTGCACAATATGTCTAGAAACACATGTAGTCATACAATCCTTTTGTTAAAATAAAAACACATATATTGATTAGTGCTGTTACGTTTTGATGGGACTTTAAACCTTGAAATGAGACATTTCGTCTGGTTTTATGTTGCTACCCAAGCTTGTGAACCCTAGACCCTCTTCAGCAGTCTCACCTCTTAATTAAGAAAATGAAGGAGAAAATGAGAAATATGTATTTTTTAAGTAAAATGTTCTCCTTGTGCAGCGAATGGCGAATGATTTAACAGATGTTACCGATGTAACCCGTATTTATCAAGCCATATTAAAATGTACTTTCGTGATGGTGCTTCTGAGTCACCTTCAAATTTCCATTCCCAAATGAATCCAATAATTAAATTCCGAAATAGTCAGGCAATTTTCAGGTTTTCCATTGTAAAGCAGGCGTCCTGTGTCCTTGAGTCCTTGCCAAGACTAATGACGAGCCTTGTTGTCTCTCCATTTGTTTTCGTCATGTCCTCCGCCGCGTCGCGACACAGTTGGAGAGAGATTACAGTTGTATTGGGTGCCGCCTGTCACTGTACAAATGCCTGTCGTTAATTCACAGGCAGAAGGCAATTTCAGAGCGGTGGATACGTTCTGATAATGATGTGAGCTGTTGTGCTGTCAAGCTAGGACAGCGAAACATCGGGTCAAAGTCGTTTCTTCTCCTGATTCTAACTTTTGCACGTTTGGAGTAAAAGTTTTGTTCTAATCTGTCTTTTGTCAGACCTGAAAGACTGTGTTTGACGTGAATAAGGCTGAGCATGCAATTCAAATTTTGCAACCACCTCATTAGCTTGGTGTTAATAAGGAAGTGTCAGCTGTCCACTTGTAGATATGTTTCTCCCACTCCGAGAGCCACTCACGTTCATCTCCAGCCATGTAATCCAATGGGCTGCCTCCTCCTCCTCCTCCTCTAATAACTCAGTGTGTGTGATTGCATTAGGCCTATGATAAATGTAAAATAGGAGCTCACCGCTGAGTGCATCATCCCAAATTACTCTGCAGACGACGCTAGCTACTGATGGGTCCAGCAGGTTGTTTTCACACTAAAAGCAAGCGCCACACAGCCTCTAAATCCACCGAGTCCAGCCCTGCTTCTTTTGTGGTCACGACTTCATGCTTACAAGCTAAACTATTTCACTATTTCTCTGTTTGTACACCATCACTTTCGGAGTTGCATTTACATGGCAGTTCTTCTTTTATCCCTCATTCCCTGGTATTGGTATCGATTACTGTTACATCCGTCGCTCTTATTTATTTATTCATGTAGATAAATATAACTATATATTGTTTTAATTGCACAATTTGGCAGTTGAGACCCACCTGTCCACTAGCCGGTTGTTGGTGAAAATTAAGTGGATCAGAGAGTGCATTAGAATTTACTTGTTATCGTTCTGATAGAAAGAAAGATTAAAAAAATAGGGCAAAACACCAACTCCGGGCGATATGCCCATCTCTCTGTGCAGCACGTCGGTGATAAATAATCCATCACACCTCTGCAGCTTTCATAGCTACAACGGAGAAACTTGTCTCACAAATTTCGCAACACGGCGAAGGAGTGCGTCTGATTGTTTGGCCCACTTTGCCGCGCATTTTAATTGGCTGTAAGTGTGGCGAACAAACTGCAACCGCAAGAGTCAAAGTTGTAGCGCTTCAGCCGCCTGTCTCTGGAGCAGCATGACGGCTTTCCTCCAGTGCTCTGCAAATCTACAGGCCTGACAAATCCTTATTAGGGGCTTCTACTGTACATCAATATGTGTGTGTGTGTGTGTGTGTGTGTGTGTATGGCCAGGGAAGCCTATTTGACCAATTAAACCAGGATCTATTTGCTCTATGTGTACGTGCTTGGGTGTGTGTGCATGTGTGTGCCGTGTGGGTGTGGAAAAAATATTTAGAATCCTCTTGACACCCAATTAGAGAGCAACCCGACATGACCTCCAACTTCAAGAGACACCAAAAAGCTCACTTGAAACAACGCCTAGGAACTGCTTGACAAAATGGCCCCACTAATGAGCATCTGTAAACACAACTTTATTCTTGCTGATTGGTATTTAAAAGAAAGAGGGTGGGTAAAAACTGCAGTGTGTGCAGACAGGATGACTGTTATTACCAATGCATAATGAATGCATGGAGACCGGTCCCTGCAGCAGCGGCCATCTGACATTTTGACTAGGACTTAAACAGTGCACCATTTATTCTTCTCCTTCTGTTTAAACAGTATCTCAGTATTAACATACATTTTAACTTTTGCAAAAGTAGGGAAAGATGCCGTCTTTTTCCTCCCCAATCCAATGGCGACTGTAAACTTGCGATTTTTCTTTCCCTATAAAATCTCCTTCACTTCCCTGCAGTCGACGAGTGAGTGGTGGTTCTGGCCAACGCTGCAAGCAGCACTCCTGGGGGCCAAGTAATTGACTTCCTCGGAACAGGCACTCCACTAGTTAAGCAAAAGGAAGACACAGTTGTAATACGCTTCATTACAGTTCCCAAGTACACTTCCTCAACTCTTTCTTATTTACTCTTGTGGGGCTTTTCTCCAGTTGCGATTGCCCAACCCCCCCTCGAGTCCAATCCAAGATTATATAGAACAGCCAGGAGGGGAACAGTATGTCAAATACAGTCTTGTCAATTATTGCGAAGCATACAGTACACTTATATAGTTCTGGTATATCCCTTCAGACTATCCCTATAGACATATCTAAATATATCGGCTTCCTTATACAATGTCCTATGTAGGTCATGTTTAGCTCATAACAAGGGCCTCTCGTCAAACGTATAACACAAGGGGAATAGGGCCTCTTCATGAGCGTGCCAACATACTATTCTAGGGTAATATAGTTCTAGAAAAAGTAGTTGATCGACTTATTCTCTAAAGACACTCACTATCTCCTGTTAAACAGAGTAAAGGGGTTGATTCCTCCTCTGATGAATCAGAAGCGGTTGGCATTTGTCTTCGGCTGTCACGTCAGTCCCCTACGCCGAGCAATGAAAAGCTCTGTCACTTTCCCTAAGTTGTCTTAAATATGCTTCCACTCTTTCATTTCAACGTTCCGTCATGTGTCAATTTGAGGAGTGGCCACTTTTTTATGACATTTAAAGTCGCTATTTTAGGCGACAAGGCGTTTGTAGCCCAACTTTTACACTGTGGCTAAGAAAATGAATAGTTTCCTTCAGTGTAGTGGGAGGCTGCAGCTTCCTGAATTATGAGACTGAGTAAGACTCCCCAGAACCTCGACCCTGTCCGATTTTGGTCCGGTCTGGCTGCTCATTTCCTCATTGATCGGGCTCGTGAAAACAAATAAACTCGTGATCAAAGCAGCTGCAGGAGCCCTCATGGCCGCGGTCTTCAGATCACAGGAGAGGAGCAGGTCTGCTGGAAGGAATGTGGTCGGGGGTGGAGGATGAAACGGAATATGAAACGGTCAAATGGAAACTCTGCTGATCCAGCTTTTTGATCTCCGTCTGAGCTGCTCCTTGAAATATACGACTCCACGCAGGCAGCATGAGAGCACTGAATGTGTCTGTCTGCCCTCATGCACACTCCATGTGTACAAACACATGTATTATGCAGATAATATCCATTTTCTCCCCTACATGCGCACAATCAGTCGCCTCATATCAAATCACAGTTTGAACCCCGCTTGTATTTGAAATTGAGATTGTTTTGATGTTTGTTGCTGCAAAAAAAAAAAGGTGCAACTTTTCACCTTGAGGCAGTGTATTGTTTGCATAACTGCATCCACAAAGTCATCAGAGGAGCTGGCAGCAGATGTATCTGCAACCGGAACGGCAACACAGTGAGCAATTCCTTATCGCATTTAGCCCTGTTGCTCGCTCCAAAGAGACAAAACGGTTTGTATTCGTCGCTGTGTTAATTGGGGGGGAAGTTGCGCTTCATAGCTAATTATAATTGCGTGCACATTGACTTGTTATGTTCTTTTATGGGGGCTTCAGCAAACGAAGAGGCCATGCCCCGGTAATTAATCAAGCTTTCTTAAATAAGTTTGAACGGGTTGCATTTTCTGGAGCTCCCACAGGCGTCCGCACAAAAACACATGAGACGAAGCTGCATCCATTTATGCCGACACATCACTGTAAAAGTCCAGCTGAAGCACCTCTGCGCACATACTGTACACACACACACAATGTGCATAATTATTAGAGTGCTCAAAGCCGCTGACTGACCACTTTTCCAATCAATCACTACGTCCCATCCACCCGATCCATCAAATCATCATCCGCAACACAGAAGCGGCTATTGTAGCCCGGGCTCCCAGTCTATAAAACCAGAGATGATTACAAGGGGGATTATAATTAGTTGGACGTGATGTTCAGCTGTTATTTGATGCCTTTGTTAAGGGCGGCTGATCCCGGCTCACAGACCGGCGTCTCTTTGATGGTGACATTCATATAGATGTTAAGAAGAAGTGATTACATAGTGTAGTAGAGTTTCAAGATCAAACGTAATGTAGAAATAAGAATAATTCTAGAAGGAATAATGATCCAGAACTTTTCCTAACTGTCCACATCAATATGGTGTTTCTTTGGGCAACAGATTGCAAATTAATTCTGACCCATCTTCCGAGTTTCTCTGGCTCACGTTGCAACTAAATTTGCTAAACCTACTCTTTTGGTGGACTAAGAAAGAAGCACAGAGAGGAAATGATATTGTATGCTAATAGGAGAGCGCTTGCGGGAGCAAAGGCTTAAGTCTGGCAGCTTGCGTAGCATGCGTATTAATCAAACCCCAAACTCATCATCGCACACCATCAGCATTCATACATCCGCACATGTAATAAGCGCAGGCCCTGCAGGTCTGTTGTTGGTGGAAACATTACTAAATCAGGCATGCTGAGCACAAGAAGCACTGGTCGGCTTATTGACATCACTTAAAATAATAGATGTGTTTATTCGTATCCCTGCAACGGACCCTCGGGGTTAATAAATGTCTGCATTCATCTGGCAATAATAGTCACAACAGGCTGCAATCATCAATATGGATTGGGCTTTACGAGGGCGTTGGCAATAACGCATCCTTCGGATGGAGATGATGCATTAAAACACCGCAGAGTTGTTTGTTGAGATTAATCAGGTCTGATCTCGTTCTGGAACAAATTGTTCCATCCTTAACTTTACTGTTTTCATGAAGTTTTAAAGCAAATTCTGACTTTCTTGTTGCACAACTCGATGTATGATGATTAGTGAGGGGCGTTTGGGAGGTGTTCTGCTCCGGACCAGGCAGGGGTTAAGTATGCTCAACAGGCATGGCCACATTCACGGTAATTCATGGAGGAGAAACCTCATTAACCAGCAGGTTATTCTGTAGCCTCATCAACTAGGAGCCGTGCCAATATCAGCCGGCGCTAGTGGAGGGACCTCAGACCTCCTGATCTGCACTCAAACGTCCTGCCGCCGAGCTGCTCTCCATCCACTATTGTATCAGGCTGGAGCCATTAAACCGCGGATCCAATTTTAAAAGTGCACTGCATCGTACACACTTACCGCAGTGCATTTTCCAGTGATGTACTCACTGAGATGATTCGGATGGGATTGAACTTGGTATTTACGACATTAAATAAATGATAATGCCTCCCCGTGAATAAAATGAAGGTACAGGTAACAGCTAACGTACAAAGGCGTTGAGCTACATTATGATGCATCCATGCGCCGTCTAGTAAAAATGGATACCGGGTGATATTTGGAGCCGATCCAAGCTGACAGGTCTTGGGACCACGGGAGGAACTCAGACTTGAACCCGGGCCCCTCTTGCTGTGAGGCGACTACACTCCCAAAAGGAAAAAAAAAAACCCCAGCAGTGGCTGTCCGTGACCTCAGTATCACAATCTGCCACATATTGATTCGGATGTAATAAAGCCACGAAAACAAATGCCTCTGGTAAATGCCTCTGTGTGAGTGCAGGTCATGGAGCAGGGATCAGAGGGGGAGCATGCTGGCAGAACACTGACGGATTGGATGAGCCCTCCAAGCTCGCCCTCCCACAGGGCGTGTGTCTGTATATTCCTTTTTTTTTTTTGCGCGTGCTTTTGTCAGCCCCGGCTTCACAACGCGTTAGCATCAGGCGTTTGGTGTTCGCCGAGGAGAGGATGTGTCCAATTTCGTCCCCAGACACCTTTGCAGGTGGTCCGGGAGATGCACTCCAAATCCAACCCGCCGGCACGCTATTAATGGAACTGCTTTGTTTGAAGTTTGCTGACAAATCTGCCACTGTTTTGCCTCTACAGTTTAAAGCTGCTTGCAAACATTTGCTTCGTACACGCGTGTATGGAGCTAGAACAGTCTCATAATTCACAAATGCACACAGAAATTCACAAATGCACAAAAAAGATTCACAAATGCACACAGAAATTCACAAATGCACAAAAAAGATTCACAAATGCACACAGAAATTCACAAATGCACACAGAAATTCACAAATGCACAAAAAGATTTACAAATGCACACAGAAATTCACAAATGCACAAAAAAGATTTACAAAGTGCTTTTCATTTGTAAACCTCCCTGCATTTGTGTGTGAAACTTTTGAGACTCCCCTGACGTGACTCTGATCCACAAATGCGTTTTTTCTAAGGGGAGGTTGTCTGTAGCCAATCAGATGTCTCCCTCCTTTACAGCCAATCACGTGAGTGTCTCCGCTCCTCCTGCATTCAGCTGTATTTTTTGTTTGGTTGTTTATCGGCTGTGTTTACCATTTCGGGTGCTACCGTATGCTGGTTAGTTAGATAAATTAGTCCTCAAACACATCATACAGTTTGACATGTTAGAGTTAGCATTACAGAAGCAAGTTAGGTTTAAGTGTCAGGAGTCATTCACGCAGCGGCGTCATCGGCCGTAGTTTACGGCTCCGCTAACGTTCATCTTTCCTCTGTCCTGTGTACTGCGAAGCCAGTTTAGTGCCACGGTAGTTACCGTGGTGATCTAAAAGAGAGCCACCTTTGTAGTACAGCCTGACTGACTGACTGACTTGTAGTACAGACTCAACATACCTCGCTAACCCACTAAACTGGCTTCGCAGTACACAGGACAGAGGAACGATGAACGTTAGCGGAGCCGTAAGCTACGGCCGATGACGCCGCCCCCGGAGGAGGGGAGACACTCACGTGATTGGCTGTAAAGGAGGGAGACATCTGATTGGCTACAGACAACCTCCCCTTAGAAAAAACGCATTTGTGGATCAGAGTCACGTCAGGGGAGTCTCAAAAGTTTCACACACAAATGCAGGGAGGTTTACAAATGAAAAGCACTTTGTAAATCTTTTTTGTGCATTTGTGAATTTCTGTGTGCATTTGTGAATTTCTGTGTGCATTTGTGAATCTTTTTTGTGCATTTGTGAATTTCTGTGTGCATTTGTGAATTTCTGTGTGCATTTGTGAATTATGAGACTGTTCTAGCTCCATACGCGTGCTCTTTTCTCCAGTGTTTGTCAGCGTATTTAACTCGCATCATTTGCAAATAATGAGTGGTTTTTGTTTTAATCTGCACGGATCATCAGCTGAGTGGGACTTCTGCTACACATCCTATTAAATGCATACCTTTCACGGATCACATCTCAAGGTGTCTTTTTATTGTCTTCCATGTCATTTTTTCTTTTTAAGAATTAGCAGTTTTTCTACTTTTTCTACAAGCTACAATAGGTATTAGATGCATCCTTATATCTCCAACTCTCAATTACATACATAGGGATGTTTTTGCACCGCTTGGCTGCTCATAATTATGCAGCATAATACTAGTTATTGTCACATTGGGAGGATTCTGTCTAGTTTTACGATGCCACCGTTACTATTTAAGTAGCACTCGCGAGTGTACAAATAACATATTTGTGTTCACATAAAGGAGTTTCAAGTGATATAAACAAGTCATGAAGGTTATCCCCAGGGCAACGAGCTGTGCTCTGTGGACTATTCGCTTCATACCGTCATAGAACAACATCCATTTTTATCAAACATGGAGACAGGAACAGAAATCTGTTTTTTCCCCAAACAGGAGCAGAGCTGCATCCCAGCCAATATTTATTAGGTGCTACAGTATGCTTTTTTTGGTTTCAGTGTAGGACAGCTAGATGAGGGATGAAAGACAAACCCCCTTGATAATATACCATGTATACCAGCTGCCTGAGCTGTGTTCTTAAGCTTTCTTCTATTGTAATTATTCCATGTTTCCTTGGGCAACTAAACTCTTCACACTTTAAACTAAAGCCTGTCTTGTTCTTTTCAGTTCTAACCTAACGTTGCAATACACCTGCAATATGGCCGAGATATCTGTCAATGCACATTATGCATCTTACTGGGTGTCTTTCATCCATCCTATCCTGGGAAATATGGCGAACTACTTTTCCTTTATCTGAAAATAGATCAAGTTTCTTATACTGAGCCTGACATTCTGAGCAAAACATAAATAGACCAACATCTTGGAGAGGTGTGTATTGATGTGGGGAATACATTTGTAAAATCATTTGAATGGTTATTGCTTCAGCTCTTAACTGGTAGCAGTTTCCAGTAAACATGCATGTTGTGGCATAAGTCGTGCCTAAATGACAGATATTTGAATTTATTTGTTATTCTTGTTTTATAATCGTCGATGCAAGTGGAAATCCATTTCGTAAATCGGCTTGGTTGAGAGCTTCGTTTTCATTTCGAGTGTTCAAGGTTTGCTTGCGTCATACTTTATTTAAAGCCTCAGCTGTTCTCAGAAAGTTATTTAAAAGACCCCTTTTTTTAAGTGCATTACTTAACTCATGCTTTGTTGACCATTTGAATTGCCGTCATCCGATCCACCTCACATCCAGGTAGCGTTTCCAGTGTTTTGTGTGTGCCTTTTGTGCGTGCAGACGTGTGGGTTGTGCAGCAGAAAGCCAGAGTGACTTCGTTGCTGTAATGATTAATGGTGGAAACTTTCAGTGGTGATTCCATTCGGATAATAGTAGCGAGGAAAGGAAAGGAAAAAAGCAATCCCACTTGTCGCTCTCTTCTGCACAATTGATCCAAAATAGAAGAAAAAGATGGTGAAATGTGGAAAGCTCTCAATTTCTGAGCTTGTGTTTTGATTCGATTACATTTTTTGAAAGCTCACACTCATAGCGGATCAACGAGACCTTGCACCGCCACTAACTTGCAGCACCTACTTATATATTCCAGGCTGATTGATCTGGGCATTCGGCATCTGGCATTTCCACATTTTTCCTGTTTTAATTAGCTGCTGACGCTGACATAATTAGTTCCCACAGATGGACCGAGGATGTCGGGCTGACAGTATCTCACTCGCACAGCCTCGCGGCGCACTCACGACGTCGCATTGTGACACGGCTCCAAAGGTGTTTCAATCCGGGCGGCCTTTATTTACTCTGGATGGTGTCACTCCGCGGCGAACGGCAGCTGCGTTTATATAATGTACAGCCGGTAAAACCACCTTCTTGAATGACAAATTTGTTTTTTTTGACTGTCGAATAAATCGTATCAGATGAGGATATTCTGTCATTTATGCTGTTGCACTGTGACGTGCTTCATTTATATTCATACCGTGATTATTTAATATCACCCAAGAGTTGCCGCTATGTGCTTTTTGGTTAATCTACCATGCAGGCAAAGACATTAGTCCTCTCACACATTTCTCTTCACATCACCGCCGGGCAGGAAATGTTGAGTAAGATACAAACTTTAACCCTTAATATGTGTCATGGTGTTACAGTAACTTGTTTACACCATTAAGCCATCACTGTAAATTAGAATTGTTTACTCAACTTAATCTCTTGAGTCTTAACTGTGTGTCAGTTTGAACTGTGTTTATCCTGCAACAGACATCTTCTTTTCCTGCATGGAAATCTTAAAACAAGTCTCATAATGTGATCAAAAAAAGCTGGTTGTATTTATATTACAGATCTGGTGCCTTGGCTCATGATAGTCCAATCCAAGCATTGGCACTTATTCCTGTATTTTCAGTGTTTTTTCCATGCATACATGTTATAATCCGCATATCTTTGATATGGATGCACACTGCAGGCAAAATGTGAAAATGGACAGTGTTGGATATGCATCAGTAGAAGGAAGAAGCAAAAGACAGACAGAAGAAACTCTTGTACATTAATAAACAAGCTGCGACAGAGCAGAGAGGTTATATCCATTTAACAGCGTCGCTTTGATAAGACAAAACCGAAATATCCAAACGTATTCTAAAGTTGGAAATGTCACTCAGTTCGGCGTATTATCTTCTCAGGGAACACGTGGAGTCAACCCGACCTCTGCAGAACGTGCGATAAGACGCTTCTGAATTTAACTTGAAAGTGTAATTCAAATAGAAAAATGCTGAATGATAATAATGCTTTTTTTCTTATCCTATTCACTTCTGTTTTAGCAAGTCATCATGTCACAATTGTGCGTCGAGCGAGCCTTTTTTCTGACGGAGGGGGAAACCACACAAATTAATGAATAAATCAGCAAAAATCCAGCCAATTATGTAGCTGCTTTGACGTTTGTAGTGTTTTTCTAACAGTCACATAAGGCTCTAATACAACAGACCATTTGTTTTTGACTGTAAAAGCCATGCAAAAAGCTGTTGATGTTGATGCCAGGCGTCAGCATTCCCCACTAAAGATCTGCTCAGAGCTATTTGTTTTCACTGTTATCTGGAGCTGGAGACACTTTATCAAGACACTGTGATATTAATTAACTCATCACAATGTATCACTGAGACGCCGAGGCCAGTGGGGGGAAAAAAAGGCTCACATTCTGTTTTTTCCACTTGAATTTTGTGGATTAAAAAAAAAAAAATGATTATAAACATAAATAAATCAAATTGTGATTAGCACAGTGACTAAGCATTCAAGTAAAGGTCACCACCGGAGGCGGCGGAATTAATTCTTCCACGCATATGAATCCATGGCAACATCTATCCGGAAGGATGTGAAAAATAAACTAAAAAAAAGTTTGCGACAGATTAAAGGTCCTTGTGAGGAATTATTCCACGGCTTCGCTGACACAGTGGGTTGATTGGTCACCATTTAGGCCGAGGCGTTTGCAGTAAACGGTGAGAACAACGCGATTTAGTGAGCAGATTAAAATGCAGACGGCTGTCAAGTCACTTCTCTGTGAGTATACCTTTTTTTTTTTTAGCTTTTCAAACAGCATCTCAATGGGGTTAAGGTCTGCTGACTGCAGAAGGAAATCCTTGCAAGTCAGCTCTTCCTGAAGACTTCAAATAGGCCCGGCGTCGCTTTGATGCATGTTTAGGCTCACGGCGTAACGCGGCACCAGAGAGCGAACGCTCTCCTTGGCCAGTGTGGAGTCGATCCACTACAACTTTTAGTTTAATTTAGTCTCAGCAAGAAAGTATTGTTGCATTTAACCGTCCGTTCAATCATAGCGCTATTAAAGGATATTAAATGTGACATTTGAACCTGGTACCCACACGCCATACCAGCCTCTTGAAAATTCCTCCACAGCTCTTGCAATTTCATACACCCTTGAGCTGTTTCTCAACCCTGTGCGAGTTGTCAAATGTGCTCAACTGCCACAGCTGGGAGACGAGACAAACGCTTTCGGTTTGCAAGAGCCCAAAAAAGAGACACTGATAGGACTAAAGTTGTAACTGGTTCCCTCAAAGTTCTTCACTGTATTCACTGTTCCTTCAGTTGCAGCAGGAAGTGATAGAAAGTTTTAAATATAGAGTCACTTTGCCTCGGTTACTAGAATTTTACTTTTCTGGACAATACTGGTATTTAGTTGTTGTTTTTTACATCATAAACATTCTTGCGAAATGATTATTTTAGCAAAAATCTCAAGGGGAAAATTAGAGTTATATTTACAGACTTACTTGTCATGTCGGCTGTATGTTTTTATGAAACATTGAGAATTAATGAAAGGTTTAAAAGGTTTAAAGTTTTCCAAAACGGAACATGGTTTTCTAATGGGTAAATATAATTCAATGTCCGAAATAATTGCTTTGCTTGTACAATATCTGCACTCTAGCTCTCATTTTTACTAATCTGCGTCCTCAAAGGTTTGAAACAAGCTTTGCCCACGCTGCTTATTAAGCACACAAACATGTTTTCTACATTAACGCTCTGTGTCTGCCCGCTGCACTCAGAAGTTTGTTGCTTGTTACATTTATCCGAATCTTTATAAATATTGCATGGATGGGGTGTATGCCATTTGAAATTCAATTATAAAGACTTAAGCCGCTAAGATATGCATGTTAGATATCACTGCATTGACTTTAGCACGGCAAACTGGGGCTCAGTTATGCATTTGTCTTCTCCTTTAGGTGTTTGCCTTTAGTTCTGCAGCCGTGTGCACTTCTGCCAACCAGATGTTTGACTGATAACCCCTTCCCTTTCAACCAGAGACCACCTAATCAATAAAATCAACCGGGGTAGCAGCCTGCAGGACGGAGAACATGCACGCACTCTGCATCCCGCTGCACACGACTGCTGCGGATTCTCTAGCATGAGCGTCTATTGATCAACTCCGTAGGGGGGGGAAAAAACATCCATCATAAAAAAAAAAAAAACGTGATTAGATTGAAAACATGACTGCAAACCTAATATCATGGCTGAGTTCAGCTACAGCACGAAGAAACGGGTGGGAGCTGATCAATACTGCCTCACCTAATATCTCCAGCTATATAGCGTGTCAAGTTATGATGTAGCCAGAGTGACGTATGCTGTTGTTTCTGGGCTTCAGAACAGCCTCTTTTCTTTGCTGAATATCAGCCGTATGGAGTTTCAGGGTTTGATAGTGAGGAACTAAATTAAGGCATTACGCTCGGATACCTTAGGTCCCCCCAGACAGAAGTCCTATACCCACAGCAATTTAACTTCTGAGGTCAAAGAAGGGTGAGCTTACTTTAATTATTAGGGATTGCAATGTCTCCGCCGTCATCCACTCCAATTACCTGCTGCCATGGCGATTGCTCAACTTTCATCCTTTCCTGTGATTAACCTCGTCGCCAGCCCTCCTGATGCCGTTTTCTCCTTGCCGCTCCACACCTGCCTACTCGCCGTGACGACGAGTTTCCTGCTACAAACATCAGCTGACCCCGTCACCCGGTCCTCATTACCCGATCGAACCTTGGGAGTGCATCTCGAGCACCAAGCCAAAAAACTCTTAAGCCAAAACATTAAACTTGCTTTCTGTGGATACCGGTTCTAACTGGCTCCACTAAAGCTGTTTCAATTTAGTTTAGTCCTGAGCTCTCATGCAGCCGCTTGTCTTCAAGGGGCTCACGAATCTGAACATTCAATATCGATGCGACTATTAAAATGGCTCTACGACAGGGCTGTGCACCTGTTTTCCTCACTCATTGGTGGATTAGTGTCAAAGCTGAGTCACCCAATTCTCTTTGGGCTAATTGCCGATGTAGGGCTCTTTTTCCGAGGACTTGCTTCCGCCACAATTTGAAGTATGAAAATGAAGTTCAATATAATAAAGAAATAGTTCTTTCAATAAAATGTTAATGTGCGGTGTCACAATTTTTTCAACAACGGCAGAGGTTCATTAAATAACCTGTGAGTGAGTGTCTATATGCGCACGGCTCTGGAGGATTTGAAGTAGTTGGGAGTGTTTGACACCAAACCTTGGTTGTCAAACACGGCGGCAGCTCGTCAAAGAAAGGCCAACGCCATACTAAACTCTACTCTACTCCAAAGGTAGGCAGCATCGGCACAAATTGCAAGATATCAAGGTGAGGGTGTCTTGAGACTTTGCTGATAAGACGCCGGCGGAATTATTTCAAGAAAGGGAATAAAAAGACGAATTGAAAGAGTGACACTGGTTGTAAATTGGTGATAAAAAAACTGAATTGCCTTGTGATTTAGTTTGATACGATCTGCCAGCCGTCGCTGAAAACAGTCAAACTGCGTTTAATTTGAATTTGAAAGTTTTTGAAACAATTAAAAGTTGGGCCTTGTCCCAGAGCCTTGGAAGGAACTATCGTCTGTCCCTTTCTCAATCAGCCAGCCTCCCTTAATGTCTTGCTGGGCTGTGTTGCTATTCATAGCATGTGTGTCTCAGAAAGGAAGGTCTCTGATCAATTAAACATGCCCCTCAAGATAACTACATTAATTACACTGCTGTTTGCATGAGTCTCGTTGAATTGCAGAGCACTTCAGACCGAACGAAAGGCCAGATGGGAAGCCTTTTCTGTGGGGCATGTATTCTTAGATAATTATGTATTCTTCTGGTGTGTTTAGGAGATTTCAAAAGGATTGTTCAATCACCAATATGTAATGTCACGAGGTCAATGGTCGCTGTTAGACTCGGCTCCATAAGTCGTTTTTTGTGCTGGGAACGTTAAAGGGAAGGGGAATCAAAAAGGGGATGTTTTGCTAGCGTGTAAAAGCGGAAAATCAAAAGGAGTGGTCTCTCTGAACTGTATACAGACTCCGCTTTGGGAAAAACGGCCTCAGCCAAAACTGCTGAGTCATGCACCAGTTGTAGGTCCCCGCAGTCACACACACACATGCACACGAGCATTTGAGTCAGCGTTGCCCAGCAGTCGGCATCAAAAAGCCCCTCAAGTGATAAGCTTTGGCGAGAAGAACGAGGATTCCAATGCTAATCTCATAAACATGATTTTTCATACTGCGTTGCACAACATGCCTCCGGATTAAAGGCATTCTATTAAAGAGAAGGGGCTTAACATATGGAAGGGGAAGAAAAGCCAGCTGTACTTGGTAGGGTTTAACTGGCTGAGTTAGAGTTCGGATGTCCCTTTTTTCAATGCCTTACTGTATGCGGTGTGGGATGATCCCTCAAAATATAGCTAAAGGAATCACCAAAGGCCCCAATAGGCAATATTATCACCATACTTCAGCCACAACAAGATCTTATTGCTATATGATTACTATTAAGATGACATATATTGCAATTAATTACCTTTTTTCAACTGCAAATGATGCATAACCCAGTATCGGAGCAAAACTGACCTCAAGCAGATTTAGAGCGTTTTTAGCTATTGTTCCCCCGTCTTGTCCTTTTCTGTGGACCTCACAGTGGTGATGTGATTTCCTTAATTGGACAATCATTCCTCAACCTGCCAGAGTTTAGAATGGATCAAGGGATGCCTTGTGGTTATTATTATCAGGTCAGCGCGAGCTGATCCGTTTTCCTCCGATTAAAAAGAAATGTCCTTGTTTCAAAGTAGCGCTTTTAGGGAATATTTTTCAACAGATGGAAGAAGAGCCTGTGTGTGTTGATGCTTACCAGGCTGGGGGTTTCCAATATTTATACATATGATTCATAATGTGTCTGGAGACGTACCATTTGTTTGTATATCAATTAAATCGTCTTAAGCAGTTCATTCTAAAATGCTGTTTTAATAGCAATTTTGTCCAATCGCAGCCATAAAAGGGATATTGTATCTGTATACACTTTTCACAGAAAGACAGGCATGACAGCATAGTACAAGCTTGAAAGTAATTTACTACAGACTATGACAGTGGGAAAGGGGGCTCTAAAGAGTATCAGATTGCCTGTATGCCTGCGGGCAACAATATGTGACAGTATGCAATAAATGCGGCAGTGCCCTGACAGTATATAAACTGCTGCAACTACTGCTGCCAGGTATACACGCACCTCTCCGAGGCAGTTATATTCTCTTGGCTGTTAAACCTCAATGTGTGGAGCCACAAGAGCACCGTTGGTCATTGTGCGAGGTAATTAACTGCCAAGCTGAACCACAAATAAGGAATCTGGGGGAAAATCCAAATCCAATTTTTAATGCAATGAAAGGAGTGTTTTTTTGTTGTGCCAGGTATGCATCATTCCCAGACATTTCTTCTTATGAAACATCAAGGTGGGTACATCTGAGTGAGAATATCTGATAGCTTTTACCTCCGCAAGGGCAAACAGTAAGTGAATAAGGCATTATCACTGACAACACAAGGTGAAGGAACACTAAACCTGTAATCTGTAACTCTTATATAAAATATCGCAGAGGCCAAAGAGGCCTCTCACATCACTGACAAGGACAAAAGTATTCTCATCAGGAAGAGAGTTAAAAGCTTCTCGATTGTGTTTTATCTCAATCCCCTTCGTTTCCAGATAGTTATTTATAATGGCGGCACTTGCTTGAAATATAAACGATTCATATTGATAAAGTGAGAGGGTGCAGTCAAATGGGAGGGGGGGGGGGGGATCAGGATGTAATTATACTGCTAAGCTTGTACATTATTGTTAAAAAAATAATAATTGAGCACCAGGACATTCTGATGACGGGACTGACAGGTTAATGCAATGAGAGAGAAATCTCGGAGGGTATTAGGACTCACCTTTTCAACATCCTCCAAGTATTAACAGACTATTAAAAAATATGGCCCCTAATACCCTTTCAGTACGTTTGATTGGCAGCAGCCCGGGCTCATTTCCTTCCCACGACTGATGAAAAACAAATAGCGTGCAGGCTTCATCTCTAATTGGCATCCGCACAGCCCACAAGAAGGTACAATTTCCATGACATATTACACCGGTCGCCTCTTCCTTATATGACAAGCAATTAGAGATATAGTGTTGTGATTATGAATTTTTGCTAAACATGCATAATTGGAGCGTTACGTCAACCTGTTTTCATTTTAATTGTCGCGTTGCTCTTGTTCAAAGAGTAAAGTGATTATTTTTTGCTTCCACCTGTTTACGGGAGCTCAAGGATTCCACTAAAAGTTGAAATTGCTTCAATTAACCTTATCAGACTTATTTCCATCCTCGACACAAAACAGAACACAACACTCATTTATAACATCCAGGGTTTATTGTCTCACAGATTTGAATTAAGTTTAGCTTTTTAATACACTATACGTTTGAATGGTTTAGAGCCGAAAAGAAATGTCAGAGATACAACATTGCTGTATTTTAGTTTCAATAACTAATGAGTGCCCGTCCTGTTTTTTTTTTTTCATGTAAATGCAAGTTCTCCTCACCTTTTCAGTTGTGCAATCCCGAGTCAAGGACATGAAGCTTTTTCATTCCAACTAAACACGAAAGCTGCCGATTTCTACGAGTAGTTCACTTCCTTTTGACTGAAGATGTTCTCATCAGTGAATACAGCAGATGCGGTGTGGGAGAAACCTGCATAAACCCGGGCCATAATGACTCACGGTTGATAAGGGCTGCTTGCTATCAGCCGTATTTTATCCCACTCCCGAGGACTTGGTTCTCTTTTATACGCAGCCAGGTGGTTAATGCACTTAATTAAGTCAAGTTAGAATCATTAACCGGAGAAAAAAGACAAATTAACCCTCAGATATGGAAAAAAAAAATCAATGTTATAGCATAGAAATGGCCTTCAAATTGAAGTGAAATACTTGTTGTCAGCAGTGCGGCATAAAAATCTACATAATGTGCTTTTTAAATGATAACATGGAGTCACATGGGAGACGTGGGTAAGGGGCGGACGATAACTTAATTTCCAATCAAATCAAAATAACTCGTTTGCTCAGATTGGCTGTTATATTTAACCAGCGTAATGCAGTCACACGGCAATAAGGATTCTGATTTCCATTTCGTGATATTCAGCGCAGCTGCGTGGGGGAAGATAGGAATTCAAAAGAGAATCGGCACATTCATAGACGTCTCTTCAGAAGGCAGGCGTGGGTTAGAAGACGTCAATCCCGGCGACAATGCTCAGCATGTAGTTAATCGGAGGGTGACAATGGAAATAAAGGGCGAGCAGATAGAAGAGCACCGCTGACGTAAATCAGCTAAATGGTCAATTTGGCTGCGTCTTGTCGGCGCCGAGCATGGGCAAAAGTATATTTGTTGTTGCAGTATGCATCTCTAGTTCATGCCAGTAGGGGATGTTGCCAGTGTCGACTCAGCTGGGTGTGTGTACTGATCATTCAATGACTTCCAATCTGTACTGAAGGTATTTAATAATTTAGATGTTGCATGTACTGCCATACAGCTGTATTATGCGGGGAAACAAGATCCGTCCTTTTCGCTGGGCCTTTTGACTTCCAATCAAACAAAATCTGAATAATAATCCCATAAAGCATCTGTGAATGCCTGGGGCATTGGCCGTCTGACCAGTTGGCCAGTGCAGCGAACCATCCATTCATGTCAGAATCATAGATTCCTGTCAAAATGTTGCATAACCTTACCATTAATGTGATGTCACTGTCTTTCTTACTCGGCCCCAATCATAAACATGCAAATATCCAACATGGAAGAGTTCCAGGAGGCAGGGATTGACAAACAAGCAGACTTTCAAAATAAAATCCCGCAGGCCTCAGAAAACAGTTTAATTAAACAGGACGTTATATCGCACATACATTAAACATTTTATTTTAAACTATCTTTAGGGTTTCCTCCACCACTTGTCCCCGCTGTGAGATAATCTGAGCGTGCAGTTCAGTGTTATGTCCCACCATATGTGTTTGTTTTTATTTTTTTTTCTTCCTCTCATTAAAACTGGGTTGGGAGCCTGCAGTATCTCATGTTTTATTCATGGACCAAGACGTGTCTGCTCCGCTCGTCTTCAGCTCGGGCTTTTTGATCTTCTTTCATTAGGGGATGTTCAATATTTATCAGTGCACTTTCCCTATTATTCTGCCCATGGATAGGTCTAACTCTTTTTACCACTTCAGAGTCGGGCAGCCATCATGGCTTTCTTACAGCCCACATTTGTTAAGGAAACGATGCAGTTAGCTCTCTGAAATGCTCTTTCTGTTCCAAAACTGGGTTTCAAAGATCTGGGAAGCATTTGACCACATGCCTGTAGTGTTATTTGAGATAAATTTTCCCCTCTTCCACATCGTAAACTGCACTTAGAAGACTCTCTGTATTATCCTGCATTAGGAAAGCTTCCATGACAGGTTGTATCTCTGAGTCCCACCATCTTTGTTCGCATGCTTAATTAATCTTTGAGGATTGTTCTGTCATTTGGTAAAAAATGTCTTGATGAATTGGAGTAGAAATTAATCTGTAATAGCTCGAGGTGAGTGATGCAAGGCCGTCCTGCCTTCACATCAAGGCCCTGGTTTGGGGATGCAAAACCATCAGCTTGATGTCCACTTGTGTGACCATTGCAGAAGGCCGTGTAAGAGCTTGTGGATGGGAAAAAAGCCGTATTGTATAAACCACTCATAGCCTCCCCTGTGTCTGTGGGACCATACAGGGCAAGAGGTGAACAACGCAACAGGAATACCTCTTAATTAGCTCCTCAAAGTCGTACTTCAGTTCCTTAAAATGCCAACGATAAGACATCCCTCCCTTGTGTAAGTGTGTCCACCTGCCACAACAGCAGCACACTATAAATATCTGAAAATAGTCCACTTTCAGGCTACCGAAATGCATTTTTCACTCTTACGTGATCTTAAATCACACCCTTTTTGAGAGAAATTGAGCACTCTAGAGGCTTTTGTTCGACTCGAAAGGCTCGTAACAACTTGACACGGGTACTTTAGCGTAGGTGGCTACAACAAAGGGATGGGACGTATGCTGTAATGCCTTTTATATTACTTACCCCCTCTTCATGTGGGAATATGGCAAGCCAAATTTAAAACATTTTTGAACGACCTCTGAGAGTTGCCTGCAGCGCTTGTGTGTGAATGTGAAGAAGCCGCGGCCTTAAATTAGAATCAATAGGATTTACGGTCACATAGGAGGCCCCATTTCACTTTTACTGTCAGTGGCATACTGTAGAAGGTAAGTAGGAGATCAACGGGCAAATCGAATATTCCTGGTAAAAAAAAAACCCTCTCTGTCTCACTCATCCCTGTGGCTTTAAGGCCACAGAATGAAAGGATCTACATGGGCAGATGAGGGGTGAATTAGCCCTTGTTTTCAATTAAGACAGTTAATAGTCTTGTTGAGTGTATTAATTACTACTCAGCCTAAGGAGAAGCAGTTTTGTAGAACTTATTTTATTTTCTAATCTTCCCCCGTTAAGACTTGATAAGGTTGTGAATGTAATTTAGCGGTGAGGCTGAAATAATAACGCGTTTGTGATTGAGCTCCTTGTCCAGAGGAGCAACTTGTTATCATTTAGGAGTTCTCATCTGATCCACAATGTAGTTTCTGACTAAATCAGAGCAGACAGAGCCCAAAAAACAATCTGTATAGTTGTTAATATCCTTCCGTCAACTCGGCGAGCCAACGAGGGGTCAGTTGCAATCTAATGAAACGGCAATTTCATATTTCAAATTGAGTCTTGCAATCAAAAATAAATGTAAGTATGTAATAACTGAATGTCTACAGACGGTTATGCCATTTCCGCCCCGGTTGACGTGATTGTGTTTGAGGCGACGCACATATGCAGGCTGGGAGAAGCATATTACTCACTCATACATAACTTGAGAGGGTTTTTTATTGGAATTTATTGGATGCTTTCCAAATTGTACCATCCGTGCGTGCGCGTGTATTATTATGATGCATTGGGAAAATTGCCTGAAAATAAGTTGGTTTGAAGACTTATCGCACATATAATCCCCGTGATTAAATCAAGAGCCACAGAAACGAGGCACTAGACTGAAGCACCCTTCAAACGCATGTAATGCAAAACAAATAATGCAAAAATGAATGTGTAAGGGTACATTTTTTTTGGAAGAAAAAAATATCAACATGAAGTTGTAGTGCTAAATTCGACAAATCTATCATCGCATCCAAACGGGGAAACGCCACCTGCTCAATGAGTGTCGATACTCCAGTATTAGAGCACTGGAGCTGTTTAGAGGACGTCAACCCAGACTGGCATTTTCCCCCCAACAGTTTCCAATCAATCTGACCTGAAAGGAGACCTGGGAGAGCAATCAGAAGTTGCCACGGATTCCGAGTGCTCACAATGCTAACCACTGACCCGCCACCTGCTGTAAAAGAGTCAAATAACCTCCAAATCACTTTGGCTTCAACAACTTCTCCCATCATTTTTTTTTTTTTAACTGACACAGCAGATAGGCAATCAAACAATCACTCCGTCCATTGTGTTTTCCGACTGTACAGGAAGCTCACAGCGCATAGCACTTTAAAGAACTGCCCGACCTCCACCTCCACAATTAGTTTTGCCTGATGCAGCTCTCACTTGTATTGATCCAGATCCTCTAGTGCGGGCAGGGAGGGAGTGGATGAATGGCTTGGCCCGGCTTACTCATGCTGATCACAGTTACCATGTTTGGCCCGGTGCTTTTCTACACATTTGTCAATGCACATATCCTTCTCTTCCCAGTGAAAAACATGCATTTTACAAACTACCGAGTGCCCAAAGGCTATATAATTTTATAACACCTTCTGTTTTTTTTTTTGCCTCCTCTCTCTTGCCGTTGTTTTTCCAGTCTGTTTAATTGCATATTTTATTCAGCGATTCCCTTTGTGCGAGCGCTGCACATTATGTGTTGACTGGTGGGTTTTTTTTTTGTTATGTTTTGTTTTGTTTTTTACTTCACCCTTCCACCCACACACCCATAAAGCACTAATGCTCTTGTTGTATTGTAGCCAAGCGTTCAGTCGTGGTCATTTCGGTGGAATCTTCTAGAGTAGAGTTAGAGAAAGAGTAAAGCGTATTCATTAAATTTGAAGGATATTTACTGTCAGTCTGACATCTTGTGTTTGCTTGTCACACAATTTGTTTTGCCCATGCAGTCATTCATGAGTGTTGGGTGTGTGTAATTTTTACTTGAAAGTTGAAAATGACTGGTTAAATTGTTGGTTTGGTGCCATTTACTCGACGCGTTTTCAAAGGAATCATCATTTGGACATGTGGGCACTTTTATCCAGTCCATAACACAAGACAGGAAATGCCCTATGGTTAGGAAAATAGTCTCCAAGATGCCTTTCAGAAAACGTTGCATTAAAAAGCTTCGGCTAATTATGAATTCATATATTCTTTTCACTTCTTCCACAGAGGACTTAAAGTCCGAGACGGTGTCAGAATAGTTTGAGCAGTTTTATGTTCCCTCAGCCTCAGTCTGAGAACAAGAAGTGAACGACTTCATGAATGAAACATTCTCGTGATTTGATTGAGTGACATATTTTAACTTAAGGCACTAATTGGGAACGGCAGCTGCGTGATGACAAAAGCCCTCCAGTGCTGTAATCACGTATGATGAGGAGGCCTGTTTCTGATGGCGTGAGAGGATTACGGCTTCTCTTTATGGACTCGTCGAGAGCAAACGGCAGCTGGAGCATGAGGCAGTGATCAAAAGGGCACTTCAGATTTTAGTGTGGATCTTGATTTGACACATTCTGTCCATAAATGTTGCTCCACGAGGCCACCCTGCCTTTTTTCTCTAGACGATGGTCTTTACGTTTACGGCATCAAATTGATATTCCTCGCTAGAAGTCGTGGTTATTTTTAATGCTCCATAATTGGCCACTCAACAAGAAAGCAAGGAGCATAATCACAAAAAAAAATAATAATCTTAGTGGTAGAAGCTCTCTTAAATGGCACTTAAAGTGCCAAGCTAAACATTTCCTCTTAAGATCAATTAATGGCGCCGCTGCGAGAGAACTAATGGAAGGTGTTGGAAGCTCAGAGAGGGCAGGGTTGACATCTGCTATTGACGGCATGCTACATGATAAATAACCATGATTGTATGAGATTCTTACAAAGTTTTAATGAGGTACTGGTAAGCAATAAGTAGAGCAACGAGTTTTTCAGAGATGTGTCAAGCCACTTAGAAAAAAAAGTCGATACACAAGAAAATACTAACTTTCCATTCCTCCCAAATGACACGGCTCACATATTGTTTTCCTCATGAATATTTTCGATTCTGCCCATCTTAATAGCCGGAGGGAGAATAACAGCTGTTAGCTGTGCAGCTAAAGATCTGCGGGAGACGCAACATATGATTCAGAGCCATACTTTTTTATGTGATATGCTCTTAATCTTCCTTTTGACAAGGTCATCCTCTGCAGTGGCACAGCAGGGCTGCGACATGTGACCAATATGCATAACTACGTCCACTTTGGATCATTCTGGAAGATTCACTAAAAAGTGAAAGTCTTCTTGAGCAGATTGTGGTTCTGACAGAAAAAGCGTTGCCCTTGAGTACAAACGCAAGTATGCGGTTACCTTTTTAGAAAAAAAACTATGTTTTTGTTTTTGTTTCTCGCTCTGCGAATATTTATATTTTTCACCGATATACTGTTTAATTCCACATGGCAGCGTTTCCCCATCGGCGAGTAGAAGATATTTGTAGATCTCAGCTCCTGTTTTGCAGTTCAGTCGTAGTGGGTGCCAAACTTTTCAAAAACAATCTCACCCGCAGGTCTGTTTTGTCCAAAGGACAACATTTAGGGAAAACTTCCTCCCCGCTGCATTTTTGAACGCTGCTTTTCTTCTCCATGCTGTTACCGAAGAGAGGGAAATATAAATACACAGCTAATTGCAGCTCCTTGTCTTGGATATAAACATCAGCAGAATACAGAAATGGTTGCTGTAGGTGTTGATTTTCTGGTGGAATATGAGTGGCTAGGTAGGAAATGTTAAGGTAGTTATTATAGCAGCTCATAAGAGTGTTCTGCAATTGAAGTGGATGGTAATTACTGCAGTTGTCGGTTGGTTGTCCTGTGGTTCTGATCTTCATTTGAAACATAGAAACTGCAGCTGAATGTCTCCCAGTTCTGCTGTTGAATCTCTATTCTGGTTATTTTGGAATTAAATTCATACGAGACGATATTCTTGTGGCACAAGCGGGAAACGATGAAAATAAAAAAAAGCCCAAACAGCCGAAGTTGATTGGCATTCTGGGAGATTCCTCAATTTAGTCATGACAAGTGTGCAGCAAACGAGTGGGAGAAACGCAGCAGCCAAAAATGGATGTGACATATTTGTTTCTTTTTTTGCTATTGTTGCTGTGCGTACACTTTCTCGGGCTCGGCTGTCAGCTTGTGTTGGTGCATCGTACGGATGACAGACTTAAACAAATACAAACAGTCAACAGCATACGTGCTGCTTTCATCATGGCAAGTTATTAAGTAGATCCTGCTGGTCTGAAATAGATGCTGCTACTATTAGCTAGAGGTGTTATCTGAGGTTAACATCCAAACTGTTAGTTTTCACTTCTGTGTGAAGCTCCAGCCTTGTAACATACAATTCATAGTGTTATTCAGAGAGCTGTTTTGTTGATCGCGTAATTACGACCTCCCCCTTTCACCGGACTACACATGATTTCACGTCGGATTACAGAGGTCAAAGAGCTACTCCGCGGCGAGCGGAGGTCACAAGACCTCGCCTCGATGCAGCAGGGGAGTGAGGGGATCAGAGGCGGAGTGTAAAATCACTATAATTGCACCTTGGTATTACATTCCCATGTATAATTGGAACAAAGTTGACTTAATTAATAGCACCTGTCCAGCACGAAAGTCAAACCATCATCAGGAAAGCCACTTTCTATATTAGATCAAGGCTTTTAATTACAGCCCTAGCACTGCACTTAATTCTTCCTCTGTGTATACTTATATGTGGCAAATAATATAGTTGGCCCAGGATGGACCAGGGATGGGAGTGGACGACTCTGACTTCAGTAATTAACTGGAATCGACACAAAAGTTGCATCATATCAGTGGAGAACGGCGAGCTCGTTAGATTACAGCTCCCACTGTATTATCTGTCAAAGAGCTAATAAATATTACCACTTTGAACTGACACCAGGAAGTTAACATTATATTACATGACGGTGACAAATGCAACAACGCACTACAGGGAATTGTCTCTGTAATGTCGGCTCCAGAGTGTATCGAGTGTTTTGATTTTGTAGGACTTCCTGTTTTCTATATCTAAGAGGAATAATGTGTCGTCATCTTGCTTTTTTATTTGTAATCATACACTTCCGTTTTATGCTACTTCACTTCACTATATTTAAGAGGAAGCTTTTGTACTTTAAAGTGTAAAATGCCGTCTACACACTCCAACATTCTGCATAATGCGTATTTTAATACTTTTTTTGTGAAGCATCTTTTTGAGCTTTGATTTTGGGTGAAAAAAACAGCTAAAAGAATTAAAATGTTAAGGCACACTTCCAGTATTCAACATATCCTCAATTCCCTCTGTAGTGTCTAAAACAGAATTGTTCTTTGTAATTCTAATATAATACTTCAGTGCTGGTAACATTTGAATTTTGGGGATTTTCTTTTAGAAACCCACCCTAGGACGCCTAATTTAAGCAAGATTTCAGCAGCAGTTCTTCAATGCCATGGCCATGATCCCCCCTCTCCTCAGTAAACAGGCCGGCGCTGTCCATGGTGCTGAATCCCTTTCCCCTGCTTTCTCTGTTTGCCTGAGCCCGCACATTTGTGTTAAGTGTATGCATTTTGATGCACTCAATCCAGGTTTTTCAAATTCTAATCATTACCATGGAAGGAAAGTAAACTGCTTACATTGACAAGTTTTGCACAACTCTTTAAGAATCTAAGTGGATAACGCCTGAATTTATGTCGCCAGATAGTGGCAATTAGAAGCAATCTGGAGGTGATCATTTCACACAAAAAGGAAAACGCTTGCATGCTGTAAAAAAAAACCTGTGCTTATGGCCATAAAGCACAGCTCGGTGTCCGTGATGCACAATGTGCAGCTTGTCAGGCAGTTTCCATAAATGTTAACATGTGGACGTAATTCTAATGTTATGGAATTATTCCTCCCACCAAGAGCACAGGCTGCCTAAATGTGTTTCTTTAATTTTTTTTAAAGAATCATATACATATTTTGAAGACGCCTACAGCCAACCGAAAACGTAACAAATCTGCTTTTGCTGATGCCGTGCATTTTTCAATTAATACTTTTAAAAAAAGGCATAAATAATCTGCAATGTTTGCATTTTTATACAGTGTATATATTACTGGAAATAATATATCATCGGAGATTTGTTCCTCTCAATATTAATTCTCTCAGAGCGCATGGTGGATTAGCTATTAATTCATTGTATGGCTTCATATCATACTAATGCAAATCCATCCAGCTGGAATCCAGGCATCCGAGTGATTAATTCATCAGAACGGACACAGAGTTTCTTGCAAGCTTTCGGTGCATTAAGTCATGACGGGATGCAGTTTATCAGGCCGTCAGTGTCACTGATTGGAGCGCATTGGAACTCTGCGGTGGATAAACCGCGGTCGACAGAAGCGAGACATCTGGGTTACCACGAGTGACGTGTGGGCTGATTGTTGGGAACGTGCACACGCGTTCACGCATCAGTTGGCTGGCTCGTTCCGTTCTTAAAATATCCTCCGTTATGACAGGGAATCCTTTGTGTTGGATTAGTTCTGGCATCTGCAAGAACTGTGAGTACCAAATCCATGCGTTAACACCCAATTTGTATAATAATAATAACAATAAATAATAAGATTTTGAATACATACATTTTTTTTATCGTGAACCCTGTTAAAATGTTATAGGATTTCATGTTTGAATTGATTCAAATGAATTAGTTGGGTCTACGTGATGATGCATGGCATTGTGGGAAAGGTGGGGGCAGTAAGCCAGCTGAAGCAGCGCCGCTTGTAGCTCATGTGATGAATCGGAGCATACGACGGCGTCTATTTTTGAAAAACGGCAGAGGCCAAGCGGGGAGCGATGATCCAGTGGAGAAAAGTGCAAAGGCAAACATTATCGGAAGCCCAGCAATTTGTTTTTAAATTAGATCCTGTGATAAAGGCGCCTGATGAATCAGTTTTAAAGCTAACATTTGAGAAAGCTAACATAAAAGTGAGAGAAAACAGACGGAAGGTCTCAAGTCGATCGTTTATTTCACATTTATCTGCTGAAAGATGACACGTAATAATGTTAATGTTCATTATATATAAGCTACAGGTCAACCAGGCCAAGGGTGGTAGAGTGTGTGGAATCCAGCAAGCGTGTTGCATATTTAATTGCTGATTTATTTGATTTTTTAATGTTGTCACACAGTGTCCCTTTTAATATAAGTAATTTGACGATAAATGACCTTGCATTTGGCCTTCGTTCCGTCCACCCAGTGATGTCTGACATCGAGATTAATAACTGTTTACCTGATCTTGTTGAATTGATTGCTGTCGGAGAGTGTAAATAACACAAATCCAATCAATATTTGCCACGCCATAGATTGCTCACATATTTTATTTTAACCTTCCCACCAGAGGGAAACCCATTTCAATCCACCACCGCCACCGTTGACAGACGGATTGACAACCCGCGTGTCAATCATGCCTCCAGGTGAAAAAAAAAAAAAAAAACACCCCATCAAACGAAACAAATTAGCATTCGGCAGAGGTTGTCAGACAAGAGTGCCGCAACATCGGGTCAACAGCTGCCGGCGATTTGATTAGCGTCTGCCCAGTCAACACAAAAAAAGACTTCATTAGAAGTGCATAACCAGCAGATGACTGGATGGTGGAGGGGGGAATAATGACATGATTAGGATTGCCTCTATGGGCTCTGGTTTTTACTTGGAAACGTGGCTTTTTTAAGGGTTAAACATGCTTAATGTAGGTTGTCGTCTTTGCCACCAACCTTAAATCCATACCCATTTGGATGAAGACATCGTGACTTACCAAGCCTCCCGGCTGAAGGCGTTGCTTATGATGACTGATGTCAGAGGCCCACGCCTGGCTGCTGACTCCGAGAGCCGTCTGTCTCCCCGTATCCACTCACCCCCCCTCTCCCCCCCCCCTCCCTCTCTCTGTCTGAACTGTCAGCATGTACTTTCATACAGAAAAATTGCCATCTGCGATTGGAGGCAGACAAGCAAATGGAGTGTCCTGCCACTAAGTAGAGCAGTCAACGAGACAGTTTGATGCATGAGAATCAAGACAAATGTTCATGTTCGGCTTTGTATTTTATACATCCTAAAGTGCTCCTTTTCTCCCTTTCCAGCCCCGACAAACGAGAGATCGATCACATGATGGGCTGCTTTTTTACGATAATGTGTATTTTTTTTTTTTTTAAGTGATCCGTAATGGTCAAATGTGATCGCCTTCTTTAGATTGATCGCTCGGCAATATTGACTGACGTGTTGGAGAACTGACTGTCTGCTGCCTCCCGCCACAGGGAGGTCAAAAGGTCAATTGTTGGCTACACGGGAGGGCCCACAGGGAAGCTGGCTTTTTTCTCTTTTTAGTTTAAAAAAACAACAAAGTGAGACACTTTAAACTCCAGCGAGCTTTGGCAGTGACGGATGCAAATAGACGAGGAGTGACTGCGATCGATAACGAGATCCCGAGCGACGTCGGGGATAGTCACATCAAGGTCCTGATCCCGAGTTTGTTGCTGTCGCTGTTAGAGGGTTGCTGAATAACGTCTCACCTCATTCGTAACGTGACTTCCGATGTCGTTGGGTTCAAATGTGAGGGCTTGATTCCATTATGAGTTGCTTTACTGCGTTGTGTACATTATCCAGGGCTCGCTGCAGGCCAAACATAAAATGAGGACATCTAGGAAAGAAGCCAGACTGATCCTTTAAGATAAATAGAATGAGACATTTAGATGATATATCTAAGGCACTAAGACAGCGAGACAATTTTGGTGTAAGCAGAGCTCCGTCGGAGGTAGACAAACAATAAATAAAGACATTACTTACCTCGCTGTCACGCCCCCCTCACATCCACTTTTGGTTTAATCCCAAGGCTGAAGTGAAGAAATATGCATACAATTTGGTCGAAATATACGCATTTCTCTGCAGTGATTCATGGCGTTTTTTAATCCTTTTGTGGTGAATTAACAAAAAAAAAGTGCATTAGCGAGCATCCATTATGTAAGGCAGAACTGAGAAGTAATGTGCCACATTACCAGGACTTTCACAATCCATTATTAGAAGTGATTTCCACGTTGGGCGAATAGGGAAGATTAAACAGAATTTGGGATAAGATGGACCAGACTACACGTGTTTTTAGCGGCGACATGGAGATACGCACCTTCAAGACTTCGACGAATGTCTTTTTCATCACGTCCTGTCACTTTTCTGCAAAAGCAGCGCTTCCATGTTATGTGATCTCGCTCGTGTGTGCGCGATTGATTCGGCGCTCACATCCGTTCCCTGTCATTTATTAGCGGAACCAGACTGCAGCTTCGACTCGCTGGAGGCAACGTAAGCTATTTAAAGATATCAGAGCCACACCAAGTCTCGGGAAAAAAATGAAGAAGGGGGGCGAATGAGGGCGGAGGGAAGTGTGTGTGTGTGCTGCTAAGACAAGAGAGGTGTGGGGGTCACAGAGGGGGAGAGATGGAAATTTGGAAAGATGGGAGGCAAGACAAACTACCAGAGTGAGCGATGATGTGAAGGAAGTCGACAAGCCTGACTTTGAACTGAAGGGAAGGAGAAACGGCATGAAATACGGGGGAAAGAAACAGCCAGGCGTAGAGAGGAGGGAGCTACTTTTTGTGCTATTAATGCTACACCTTCAAACCATCATAAACCAGATTGTGTTCATAAAAGGACGCGGTGTCGTTATGCAAAAAAGATGGCGATATTAAAGCTACATTTATTGGACAAAGTACAAAGTTGACCTGATGGTGGCACGAGATGAAAAGTTAAATTTTTTTTAGGCACGATTGGGGAAAGCTTTAAAGCATTAATGCTTGCTGAAGATGGTACCTTTTTGAAACAACATCACCCCAAAGCGCAGTGAAAAGCAGTGAGTTTGGCTTGTTTTGCCTCATAACAACACTTTTCTGTTTGTTTGCTGATGTCAAAAAACGCCGCTTCAAAAACCAACGCAGCCTTTGTCAGCAACAAACGAGACCCCGAGCCAGAGAAGGAATGCGTTCCTTTTTCTTCTTTTTTTTTTTTGAAATAAAGCTGCAATTAAGCCATGTCTGCTTGTTTTTAAAGGGGATTTAAATGACGGTGTGCCTCACTGCCCCCAGATATAATGCGATTTAACTGGCTTCATTTTACCGGCATGATGAGAGTTTGCCCCCCTGGAGCAGCGCTGCACTGAAAGTTGAAAGAAAGTATTGAGTTCTGTGGATTCTCATTGATTTGGAGCCATTCATTTGCTCTTTTCTATTCCCAGCATATGTAAAGATGTTATTCCTGCATTCTTATATATTAATAAGTCCCAAAGGGTTGATTTGTGAGTTGAAAGACGCTGATCTGACGAATGTAACTACTTTTAAAATGATAGACTGTTTTTTTTTTTTTCAAACTCTGCCGATGTCGGAGCATTGTTAGCCCAATCTCCAACTACAGCGCCAACTAATGAAGCCGTCATTAAGATAACAAGCAAATACGCTGTGATTAATGAGAAAAGTGTTTCAACGCTCCGCCGCCGAGTCGCGAGTTGATCAGGGATGGCAAAGCAAAGATGAAAGTTTGATGAAGTGGGACAAAACATTGTAAATTAAATCTGAAGCTTTTTTTTTTTTTTCGTTTCAGCACGAGGCCATGACGCAAAAAGGCTCTTCATCTCCGATCTTTATTAAAACAGTCGTCGTTTTTACGGGAATAATGAGCTATATTACTCAATAATCGTGCTCTATTAGATTACACACAATACAGTTATGTCACATTCAATAGCAGTTCAGGGATAGAAAACTTCCAGTGTGCCTATAGAATAAGAGGAAAGTAGAAATAAAGGCCCAGTTGAGGGATGAGTAAAGGGCCAATGACACAATTTTAAATCATTAAGGCAATAAAAGCAAAACAAACAAAAAAATGTAACCTATATATTACAAATAAATTAACGTTGACCTGGCGTGCCCCCCCTCTGTTGTGACATTGACTGCCCTGCTGCTAATTGAAACGTTACCCCGTCATATCACTGCACTTGAAGGCACAAAAAAAAGCCTTGTTATTACATAATGAATCCACGTCGGAGGCATCATTACGAGTCTAATTTAATCCATCTGTCGGCTGGTGATTGCATAGAGCAGGCGTCGGAATAATGAACACATTCTGTGATTTAGATACATAATACTTTGATAATACCACCCCCACACACACACACATACACACACACACACACACCCAAAAGCTATTAGCATATCTCCAATTGCCATTCGACAGCTGAAGTGAAGTATGTGAGCTCTCTTCAAATTGATGTTGAGCACTAAAGGGTTGGCTACAAAGGACACGGCGAACAAACTTCAGCAAAGCGACAATCCCCCCCCTAAACAAGCTGCTGTAATAGGACAGGATATGAGGATTAGAAGGACAATCTTGAAAGGGTTTTTTAAATGGTACTCATGGGACCGTCCAGCCTGAGAGTAATGAAAGGATTATGGGAGGCCTCTGGATTTGTCCGAAACTGACTTACATCGAGGGATACGACGGCGCTATCAACTCGACCTTGCGGCTCTTTCATTCGTTTCCAAATCTAAATCTGTTTGACGGATGCCATTTAATAATGACACCTGTGCGTTCGTATCCTCTGTCAGAATCTAGTTATCATTTCAACATCTAAGGATCCTGTCGGAAAACAATACATTATTTTTCTCTTTAATTGGCACACTTGTTTCCTCTCTCCGCATGCCTTCATAACAGCACACAGTAATGTAAAAACATGATTAAAAGAAGTACTTTTAACAAGCTAAAGTTGATTTAAGGGGGGAACACAAGCAAAAAAATCAATCACAGTGGTCTTATTAGGCATGCTTTGTCCTCAAATGACACATCGGCTCTGATCTTATCGATAGCCCTCGACTGGACAGATTTCGTAATCATTTCCTGCTGTTGTCGGCATAGAAACGGAGCTGGCTCTGCATTGAGATGGGGAGGGATGATTAAAACGTCCGCCTCCATCAATGTAGAGCCGGAGCAAAAATACCACCCATGCGCCGAGTGGACGTCGGGGTCGTTTTTGACGAAGACAGTCCTTCAAATATTCCGAATCGATAACGTGTATTCAACTGGAGTGCTCGTGTTTTTTGTATTATCAGCCACGGTATTAAATTATACACTTAACAAGCACCAAGGGGCTCATTTCATTGTGTATTCGTTCCCAAGGACAAGCCCAACTTGATGATATTATCCATGACTCGCAGTCTGTTTTTTTATTTTTTCATCCGTATTGAATAACTTGCCTGTAATTGTATGCATATTGTCTCAGTGGAAGCCACACACACACACATGTGTAATCCCACAAGGGGAATTATCCTAAGTGTAGTTTTGAAACATAAGGGTGAGCATGCCAAGGACGCCGTTTAGCCGTGTTGTTTTACATCGCGTGGAGCCAATTTAACTTTTAAAAAGCGAGCGCTCTCATGCATTTTAATCGCGTATTTGTAATTCAAATACATATAGTGAGAATCCACAAAATGAGGACATCCATTATTGTGAATTCAACCACATTTATATCATGTTTCTATTCATTAATATCACTACTTTTGCTAATATGACAACAATTATTATGTACGTTGTGCACTGGTTTTTCCTCCCTTCCAGTTCCACACTGGAGCCGTCACATGATTATATCATATATTACTCATAATAGGCTCATGTACGATAGCTGACGACAGCCCATATCTATTTATTACCGAATGTGACCACCTGCAATTAAAAAAAACCCCGTCCCACAATCAAGGGCAGAGGATGGGAGCGTTCCCCAACGTCCCCGCTCCGAGCGCCACCGACTGTAATTACAGGACGGACGTGCCATAGCTTAATTAGCGCCGTGCACTCTGAGGGTGTCAGTGGTTAATAAAGCACTTTGGCTGCATGAAATCACAGGCCTCGCAGCTGCGTGTTTACTCTGAAGTGAGTGCTGACAGACTCTACCATCCTGTAAAAACAGGGCGTGCCTCAATGCCTCTATAATGAAGTGATACTGGGCTTTTACCATATGGTCAAGTGCAAAATAATGTTATCTAATAGAGAGCTCTCCTAGTTAGGCCTCAGTTGATGAATATACTTTGAGCACAAACCATGTTTTCCCCCCCTGCAAAACTTGTTTATTCAAATTGAATCCCAAATATCAAAACATCATCGTTATGCATTTGACCATTATTCAAAGAGCCTAAATATGATTTGTAATTAGCGCAACTTGCAAAGTGTGACATTTGAATTTGTAATCTCCGCCAGAATGTTTGTCGACAAATAAACGCTTTTAGAGGAATTTGTTTTGGACAGTGCCTTTTGCGCATAAACGCTCGGCAAACACGAACGCCTAAACAATTTGCAGACGGATATTTCCTCCCCCCCTGCTTAGCATGCCGGGCAAATGCTTAACCATGCATTGCAAATACAAGCAACGCTTGTTTTTTGTCCTGATGAAACATTGTTATGAAACATTGTGAGGCCTTGTCGGCTCCCATTCAAATAAGGAGGATTCAGCGCTGGGTGATATCCATAATTCAGCCGGGCAAGGCAGGTGATGTTTATTTTAACGCCCTGCAACAGGAATATATCATGATGAACTTTATTTTATTTAGAGAGGCTAACTCGTGAACACCTGGAATGCTGCTGTTAATTAGAAACACATGCTCCCCGTGTTTTTCATATTTATCACCAGCCTTCACTGCTTCTCACCGCTGCCTCTGCCCTTTGGCTTGGCATTCTCTTTTATTTGGAAAGGGCTACGGAATAAAACAGCCCTCCCTTCCTTTGCACATTACTGCATCTCGGTGCATTTTTAAGTACAATATGAGATGAGGGATAATGCACTGCAGACTACAATTAGAAAGAGCTCCTATGTTGCTGTTAATAGTGAAATCATTTTTGACCTGAAGTAGATGGAAACGCTGTCATGTAATGAATCGTTGTATTTGAGTACTGTGCGGGCGTTATCCTCTGTCCTCTATTAATAGCTTTGTCATTATATTCCCTAATAAATCATTTCCCTGCGATGCAAGATGGAGCGCATTTGATTCAGAGTTTTTTAAACGACTTCCGCACAAAGTCTTGATAGGCAATCACATATTGTCATCGCGTTGTATTCTTGTCACACTCAAGTGCCACAAGTTATGTGCTTCTCGTTTACGATGTACTGCTGCTCACTAAGATTTCCTTTCATACTATTCTCGACAACACGGGACCCTTGTTTATCAGGGTGTGTTTATGTAGATTTCAAAGATTTGATCAAGCAGACTCAAGCAGTCCATTTACTTAGATCTCACAGGTCAACCACGGTGTGTGCAGACAACAAACCCAATTGCCATTTCCTATTTTCAAGTTGATAAATATTCCCCATTCTCTCCGAGTCCGTCCGCATTTCGCTGCTGGAAAGAAATAAAGACAATTATAGACCTCCAGTCTCTGTAGATGCCCCCCATCCCCACCATCACCACACACACACACACACTATAACCTCTAGTGACAGAACAATTTGGACTGAAACATTGAACACAACCAAGACCAAATTATACGAGCAGCTCCAGAAGCCGATAACCAATTTTCAACTTGTAACGCGGCAGCTTTGTTCTCAAACTCATCAAATGGTAATTAAGCTTTTCCCGCCGGGTTTCACGGTTTAGTTTGAATGGAGGAGACAACAGAGAAATCCGCACGGCAGAAAACACTCAATAAAAGGGGCCTTTTTTAAAAAAAACACATTTTTATACCCCCTTTTTCCCCCCCTCAGCCCAAACTGTGAAAGTGCCTTTTTTTAACTTCCCCCTTGGATAAAGCTCACTCAGCTGTAACATTAAGTTTCCCAAGTTTCTATTACTCCACCTTAGAAGTCGTGCGATCCTGTGACAGACTGACGGAGAGCCAGGAAGACCTTCAATCGTCACATATCAGGCTCTGCCGGGGACCGAAACCGGATAAATGAAAAGAAGTAGAACAAAAGAGCGAAAAGCACTAAAGTGAGCTTCTTCCCTCAGAGTCCTTGTGACACGTCGACAGGTGATACTCACGCGGTAATGGGGGTTTGACGCCGGGTTGATGGGCGCCTCGCCTAGCACGACAGAGGTGACGGATCTCATTTGCCTACCCTGAACGGGGCAGGCAATGTGTGGGATTTCATTCAGGGGTGACCTGGAAAATATCAGAGACCCTTTTTTACCTTCTTAACCACTTGATAATAGACTGAAAGCATCAGTCATACAACCTCTTTGTTTCCATTGTCGTACTGGTCTTTTAATAACATCAAAGCTGTCTGACGTTATCCCGAGAAAATCTGTCTGATCCTCTTGGATCAGACATTTTAGAAGCTCTATGATGAAAAGACTAGAAACTGACAAAGGCTGCTTGTTGATGTGACACGGCTTTTAGTGTTTTGTAGGCTTTTGCTCAGTACAGCAGACGCCGGCCGCTCCGCTGTTTGGAAACTCAACAAAGCGTTGTATCTCTGCTTTAAAAGGCTGAATGGCCAACTTTCAACTCGCTACTTCCCCCTGGGCTACATCGTCTTTAGCCAAACGTCTAAAACTTTGAACTTTCTCCGGGATCATTTCTTTTATCTCGCCGCGCTTCGCACAATATGCCGAGGCGCAATTAGGTAGACGAGGACTAATTTATACTCAGCGGTGACGAATGGTCAGCGAGTCGTAAAACGATATAATTACCTTTCAAAAAAAAAAATGTGGCGGACCTCATTTAACTGACGTTAATTAGTCAAACTGTTTGAAACTACGCTTGGAATCCTTCCAACTGTGAATGGTCGTGCGAGGCCGACTCATAATGAAGCCCTCAACTTTTGCAGATATTATCTTTAGGCCGGATGTGTTGGAAGGAGTATTATCCAGGGGCTTGTTCCCAGTTTTGCAGCATGTGCTCGGATCCCTGCGAACAATATCTTTTTATTATATGTTTTCTGCACCACTGAGCAGGCTGGCAGAGAACCTGACTGACAAGCTCTTCATTGTGAAAATGAACCTGCTGAAAATCACATGAAAGCTCCCCCTATTATACCTTTCTCTTTGTCCAATTCAGTAGTTTAAAAACACAATAGGATGTGCCTGAGGATAATGAGGAGCATTTTTGTCGTTTCTATTCTCTCAAATACAGAGAAGTTGGTTGGATTATTGTGGGAATATGTCACACAGGAGATACATTTTTAAAGAGATGACCAGCAGCACAGGGAGCAGTATTTGACACATATACAATATTCTCCTTTTCCGAAGTGAATAATTGGATTCAACGTTTTTTGCATGCAACAGGGGGAATGGAAAGCTCTTCTTTAGTTGCCCCCCGAACATAACCCGCAATGCATCCAATCTCCTGTTTCTGCCACCATGTGAACTATCCTACATCCCCTCGGGGGCGATCCAGCTGGTGACCAAGAAGCAGCATGAGGCGGCGTGCATTTCAAAGCGCGTAGTGAAATCGCCACACCCAGTCGTGTCATGAATATTTCATGTTTTCCCTTCATTTTTCAGATAACATATGTTCATTTTGTCATCAATGTTTCACATGATTTTTGTCACATATACCCTGATATATTTGGTATTCATTTAGTATTATTTGCTGTGTTTACAGACTTTTGCACATGTATCCTCCAATGAGATTCATGCAGCCGTTTTTCATATTTCATAGTCTCCGAGTACCGACGGGAGTCATTTCTGTGTCTTCTCTGATTATCCCTCAGTTGGCATCCATTACGGGTGCATGACACTCATCCTGAGCCAAGTCAGCCTTTCCCGATACTCGGCTGGTATTGATATTCCAGGATATTCAAGTGGACGTGTTCCCTTACTAACGGCAAAAGCACACTCCACAGGTGCGTCTTCAACGACCACTGTCGACAAATATGAAATTATTCAATAAATTGTACCCGAGGCAGAACGCAGCAGAACAACCTTGTGGGTGTTTCTTACGTTTCACATTAAAATGAATCCATCAAATGAAAGTGGTACGATCCAGGTTACTAAATCAGTTCTGGCCACTCTCTTTCCCACCTCCGTGTTTCAACACATCGGCGATGCCCTCATTGTTACCGTGAAGCTTCCTGGAAGTGATGTAATGAGGCTAAGTGCGTTTTTATGTGCCGCCACGCCGCCTTTTAAAAAGCTCGTTAGCAACCGGTCATTCGGTAACTTGTGTGCTTTGATTAAGTCGACATGCATGTTAACACACCAGTCAGACTCGCCCGCCGGAGATGACTGAACTCCGCCTGTAAAGGTCATTAAAGTGTTCAACCAGCCCTTTCATATCTATCAGGCTGGGATTCAGTGGAATTAAAGCACTGCTGCCATTAAATCACACAATAATGTAAATTTGAGTCGAGTTTTGCTTTTTTTCCCCGTGTCACACTGTAAGGTCACCCTATTTATCCACGTCTGTTAGTTATTTATGAGCATTGTGGCAGTGAAATTATCCAAATTTTCTCCAATCAATGCCCCGTCACAGAAATGTCTCGCCGTTCGTGCTGAGAATAATTTTGAGAATAAATCTGTTTTAGCACAAACTGGAGACCTTGAAGCAGTTTAGAGCATTTTTAAATGACTTTACTTTGTGTGAAAATGCACCACACTGTTGAATCCATTCCATTTCTTTTTTTGTCAATCAAAGAGGAATGTTCCACACTCTCTGCATTGTAATAATGTCAAATGTGTAATTTAGCTCCGCGGTGTCAGGGGAACAAACAGCAGGCCTCCGAGGGCATCGAGGAATCAATGAAGACGCCGGCGGCATCAAAGCAGGAACATTCCAACGGCGACGCGGGCCAAGAATCAAAAGACAATATGCTCCCCAGCTTGTTCATCACTCCGAGATAATTGCCGCGCCGTTTGCAAAACAGATTTATGATATGATTACACAAACAAAAACGACAAGTGAGAACTCTGTCTTGGACACACGTACGTGCTTTCAAAAGGTCCCCTCGGTGGCTCGGCGGATTTTTAAAAAGCAAGCGTGTCCATGGAAACAGCAGTCGAGACCATCTTTACAGATTTTTTCTCGTTTCCCAAGGAAGTGTTATCCTTCAGAAAATGTTCTAAATTGACTCAGCGAGAGCATTCATTTATTTTTATTTTTTTTGCACCTGCATTGAAACGTGTGTGACAGCGGTTGAAGGAGACAGGAAGAGACACGGGCAGCTGTCACGGACACTCAAATAGACCACATACTGTATGCATGATCTTCAACCAGCACTTCAGCTGCTCTCCGTCGCCTCGACGCTGTGTGTGTGGCGAGGTGATTGTTAAGCGGCCCGTGAAGGGGATTAAAGGGAGTGAAAGAAGACGGACGGGAAGCAGATCTTGACTTTCTTTGAGTTTCATCTCACCTGCCGTATAGAGATATATATTTTGCGGGTATATATGCATGGCTGGAGAGTCCCAATCCTTTAGGTTATGCATCCGAAACTCCAAAAACATCATTGACCTTTGTTCTCGACGCCACCCATGTGGAAAGGCTCCGCCGCGTCTTCAGGTCATGCATCAAGAGGTCGGCATTAAAGGGTTGAATCGCCACGAGGAATGTCACGCGCGATGTTGACTCTCTTTGTGGAAGCCGCCGGCGTTTTGTGCGGGTTTTTCAGACGACGCGGAGCGGAATAGCGTTACAATCACATCTCAGGAAATCAAAATTTTGATTCTCGTTCATTTCGATATGCTTGTACAATTTGTATTTTATTTTGTACTTTTCCCCCTTCTCATTCACGTGATTTGACATATAAACCCATGATAAACCTATAAATAGATTTCAAGACCCCTAAGATGTTTCTTATGACCCTTAGGAGGGGCAACTTGAATCAATTCCCAGCGATCCTTTTTCCCCAGGCGACACAAAAGAACACAGTTCAATGTTTGCATTGCTCTAGGCGTGTTTTAGCCTGAGCGTTTGCTGCCTGGTCTCGGGTCAACACGTGAGCTCCCATTGAGGGATTATCGTACAATTAAGTGATATTCGGCGTGACAAAGTTGACTAATATTTTCTAAGCAGTTAATTTCCTGTCTCCTCTGCTGATAAGGCCTGAATGCAATGATTAAATTCCTTCTAATAAAAGGCCACAGCACAGACACTGAGAGCTCTGCATTTCTGCTAAATTAAATGCACTCTGAATTGATCCAGACATTGATTCATTCCCGGTGTGACCTCTGCGATCTCCAATTACACATGCAGCGCAGGATTAGACGGCGTCTCAGCATTGTATCCTGCCGAATAGGCCTTTTGTGCGTTTGGATATTGTCGGGCTGTAAACGCACGCCCTTTCCCTGAGCAAATTGAAATTGCCAGCTCCCCGGAGAGCGCGTGTGCATCTTTCTCAATTCCACTGGAAAGCGAATCCGGGAAGAAAAAAAAAAAATCCTTGATCACCCCTCGTCTGAAAACGACAATGGATGAGCCGAGCGCTTTCTCTGGGTTCTGCCCGACATCAATCACATTCGCTGAAGGTACAAAAGAGGCTTTTTAAATCTTGTGAACTTTGCTGCGGCACCCGCTGCTACCTTCTCCTCTGTGTGTGTCACAATGAATAGGCTTGCACTTTGGTAAACATATTTCCTACTGTGACTTCCTCTTGTGGGGTCGGAGGAGGGGGGGACTTTATTTTATTCTGTGTTTGCTTGTGCATGTTGAAGTGAGGAAGGAAAAAGTCTGAGATTAATTATAGTTATTTAGCCTTTTGGGGGGAAACAACTAATGTATTATGGTTGTGCTGCAGGTTAGCATCTGAATATGAAAAGCTAATCCACTTTTTATCCATTTATTTCAACATGGCTTCTTAGCTTCTAGCTGCATCAACAGGAATCCTCCTGATTTCATTGGCTCCATTAAAGGAGCAGGTTAGATGTCGTTAGAGGGAGGGAAGGAGGGAGGGGGGTTCTGGTGACGTGGCAGAGGGCCAGACTCTGTGACGGCTGACTAATGACTTTCACTGAGGGTGTCAGCCTCAGATTTATGTCCCCCTCCTTGCCCGAATCCACTCTCAGTATCTTAAAGCAAGAGTTATTCATGAACTATAGGGGCACGTACACAGGCAGAAAAAAAAAAAAACACACACACACACACCCTCAGAGATTTAGAGCCGGGGCTATTTGCCAAAGCGAATGTGCACACACACGACCGGTAAAAAGCAGTAAATAAAACGCCGGGCAAAGTACAAGCTCCAGACAGTGATCATCATAAGGCATCAAGACCACACGTATAAACAAATGTCAGTTGGGGAAGTTAATTTATGCCTTTCTCTCTCTTAAAGGGGAACTTATAAAGGAGGGAAACAAACAGAGCATCGTCCTGGGGTTTAGGTGGTTTTGTGTTCTGGACACGAGAACAGCCGTGTTAACTACAGGAAGCACTAACAAGCTTGTACGACTGTGATTTATGCCACATTGTTTTAATATATATATATATATATTGTGGTTTTAGTTTGCATATTAGTTTTGAGTTTCAACTAGTGTGGAGAGCCTTAAAAATAAACTCCATGTTAGAAGCAAAACATAGTGGTTGAGTGTTTTTTTTTTTTTGGACCCACAAATCCCGAATTATTAGGATTCTTAACATTCTTAAATATGTTTTGGTCCTGCTTGTAGAAGCACGTTATGAAACAGAAATCACAGTTTCCACAGGTGAGATAACCGCCTCATTTGCATACAGAGGACGAGTCAAGCAGCGGAGGCTTTTCAGGGTAAATAGAGAGGGGAATGTCCAAATGGATGTAGCGTGCCCTGACTGCAGAACAGTGTGTGTGAGGGAGATTGATGAGGTGTTGGCAATGACATGATGAGACAATTTTCCTGAACGCCGTGTGTTTGTGCATGCACCGGGTGTGTGATGGCCCCCACGCAGGTTAAAATGCCAAAACGGTAATCAAAGCAGAAACGGTCCCATCGCCGGCGTAATCCAGACTGGCACCAAGAAGCGGGCAAAATCCAATTGTTTCCCTCTCGTCGCTCATCAATCGCGCAGAGGGCTAGTTTGGGCGGCGCGCACACATTTGCAACAGCCATTCACAGATATGTGAACATTTCCACCGGCTGATTATCAAGCACATAAGGACGTTTGAGAGCAGGGATCTGGAGAGCTCAGCCGCTTCCTGAGGATTTGGCAAGCTAGGTGGGGAAAACTATGATTACAGTCTGAGTGCTATTTTTTTTTTGTTTGTTTTTCGTCGACCCCCAGATGGCTAATTGGGAAAGGTTTAATGTCACCATCATTTGCAAGAAAAGTGCTATTTTTGCTCCTTTAATATAATAAATTGGAACGTATTTCAGATATTTGGGGTTAGGGTCTCATCTTGTCAGCCATCTGTGATACTAAAGCATGGTATTTCTTTGTCGCACATTTCTTATACCATTTTTTTTATTACTCCACAAACTTTCCACATACCTCCTCGTTGCAGCAGAAGTACCTCTGGTTGGGAATCGCTGCCCTCCGGTGCTTTGGGTCACTGGCCAGCAATTTTGATGTGCCCTGCGGTAAATAACTTTTTATTCCCCGCTGCTCCTCATGAACAACTTGCCAGCCACCTTTAGGGTTTTTCTTAGATCTTCCAAGGAGTCATTGGCGAGCACTCCAACACAGGACAAAATGAAAGGGCATAGCAAGTCATTAAGGCCTCCGGGCTTCTGTTTTGTAGCGGACGACGTCCCATTTTTCTTCTTCATTTTCCCCCCCAGAAGGTGTGATAACAACCAGCCGCACACAGACTGCAGCGAAAAAACGAGGAGTCTTTCCATTTGTAGGGTGGGATGACTGAAGTGAGGATAAAAAAATGATGGGTTTCATTCATTAATATTTCTAAATGTATGAATTAGATATAGGCCCACAGATTCTGAGGAGAGCTTCTCCTTTTGAGGGAGAAAAAAAATTCTACTTTTCTTCGTAGTTAGCTTCAACGCATTCAAAAGTCTTACAAGCTGATCTGATAATGATGTTTATTGATGAGGGAATTAATTTAACTGTATTCTGGTGAAACAGAACAAAACACGTTTCCTATTGTAAAAAAAAAAAAAAAAAAGCCCATCTGAATGTCAAAGCAGCATCCCGTACAGTACAAAATGTGTCAGAGGGGCTGATATTTGCCAGTGCATAATTTCCCCCCAATTTCTAACAGAACTTTGAACATAATTCTCTCTGCTATTTTCAACCGAGCCTCACTTGCAACAGCTCTTTTGCGAGTTGAAATTGTGTCCATAAGCTGTTTAAAAAGCGCCTATTCACATATTCAGGCACACTAGTGCATAAAGCTGGATCACGGATGGATTATGGAATATTCCTATGAGATGCTGGAATGTAGATGTGCAACAATATGGCTCGGAAACAAGCATTTTTTTTTAATGCAAACTCACTCCATAAAGCATCACCACTGATGGACAAAGCCGTTCCATACAGGATATGAAATCATATATCGCCCAAAGAAACCTTACGCAACCCTGCCAATCAGCTCGGCTCGGCCTAATTAGAAGCAGCGATTGGTGGGAGAGGATGTTCAGAAACCGGCGTGGCCAGAAGGTGCGTGGGCGGTCATGTGCTTAATTTGAGAACCAGACGTGGCAGATTGACTCGGGTCAAGGGCAGAAGCGAAAGACCCAAACACTTGAGGCGGACTCGCAAACCCAGGTTTCACTCACACACACACACACACACACACACAGTACTAGCCTTCATGTCTCGACTCTTTATCTGTGAGTTCTGTCACTTCGGTGTGCTGCAGGAAAGCAGAGATAGGGAAATCACCAGTGGAGTCGCTGCAACTGTGACAAAGCCTCACACACACACACACACACACGGCAAACACACACTCTGTAAGTGAGAGATGACACATTATTAAAGCCCTCGCGGTGGTGTACTGAGCCCCACCGTCATTTACAACTTGTGTTCCAGTTCCTACTCCGTGCTCTGCTGTACTGGATAGCTGGGAGGCTTACAGATGGGGGGGGGGAAACATTATCTATATGTAAATTTCAACAGGGCATATATCCAGTGTACATGTATTAAAACATATCCAGCGGATGAGAGGATGAGAATAAGTCTGTGTTTGAAAATCTCTTTGATGTCGAGCTTTTTATTGTCCCGGAGTTAAAAAGAACGCTCTCATTTAAACATTTTAATTTAAATATAACTATTTAAATACTTTTTGTTTGCTGAATATCTATGTAACCCTGGGCTGGTATTTATTAGTTATTTATTTATTTATTCAACCATTTTGATGTTTAAGCATCCAAAAAAATACTAATTTTGACTGAATAATTTCTGATTGACCTTGTGCAGGATGCAAATGATAACACATGCTTTCCCTGCATAAACCTTGCAGCTTTGGGCTTTTTTGGCAGGAAACGCAGCATTCCAACACTGTCAGCAAGCGAGTTGAATTGTGGGTAATGCAGGCGCCAAGAAAGAATGATTTTTTTTTTAAAAAGACTCTTTTCTGCTGCATTGATTTAAACCCTCTTATGTGTTATAGAAGTTCAATGATAAATCAGATTTAACATCTCACTTTGCAAATGGGAATATGAGTGGATAGATATTGGTGCACCACAGTACAAAAGAGAGAATGTCACGCTGGCGAGTTGTGTTTCCATGTCCTCCTCTGTCCTTCCGCCCGCAAACTATTTCCAAAGTGTCCCCGCGAGTCCCGACAGAGATTAATCTGCATGTGTGCGTGCCTAAGTGTGTCTGTTGAAGTTAACGCTGTCTGTCTCTGGAAGAACCTCCAGTCCCATGAGTAACCAAACTGACACACACACAAAAACATACACTCATCACCCCCTCCCCGTACCACACACAAACATTCTCAAGGCATGAGTAACCCGGGTCGGAAGCATCAGGGGACGACCTTGCGTCTAAAACCGAATGCACCCTCTTCACAAAAGATTTGTGTCCAGCAGCCACACTTGTCCTCCCTTACCCCAAAGTTCTTCTTCAGGGTCCTCCGAGGAGACTCGACTTGGACTCGCCTCGATTTTCCCCCAACTGCGACGGGCGTTGCATAACTCGGCTTCATAAGGCTGCAGCCTTCTGTTTTCTCCGGGACGTGAGCGATAATGGATTGATGATGGCAACCGGCATTAACGGGACTGATTGTACTTGTATTCCGGTTCTATTCGCTCCTCAGTCATCGCCGTTTCGTGACAGAAGCGGAGCTGACTCACTGTTTACTCCTTCGCCAGGATTTGTTTGTCAGCTGACGTCAATCTCATTGACATGAGCTTGTTTTTCTGCGACAAAAACACATTTTTTTGGCTTTGACTACACATAGTGTAGTTCAAACACTTATTTTGAATTGTAAACATGCATTTTAGGGGTCTATTTAATATCACAGATGACATTTTTCATAGAGAAACCACTCTTGGTGGACAGAAAATGTGATTTTTTTTCATATAAATGTCCAAAAACCTAGTGCCTACATTATCCACAATGCATTTCCACTCCCAACAATTCCGTAGAAGATTCTGCTCTGTTCCACCTAATCACGGTACAGTAAAAGTATCATTATGAAATATGTAGTCTTCGTTCTCAGCCTTCCTTGCTGCAGAAATGGAGCCGCGTTTATCAGGAAATCGCTGTTCCTCCGCGCCGACATCCTTTCATCACTTGTTTTACTTTTTTTCCCCGCGTCTGTCTTCTCTCGACTCGATTCCTGTTCTTTCGCTACACTTACCATGCCTCCGTGCTCTCAGCAGGCCAAATACATCCTCGCCTTCATGACATTCCCCAGCATTTGAGCCGAATGTGGGCTGACATGCCTCAGCAGATATCATTGATCAAGGGCCGGAGAGACACTGATCTAAATATCCTCACTGCTGGTGGTGGGTTGCACAATCTCTGCCATGTCTTTTCTTTTCTTCCCTCTGGCTCAGTGCAAGTTCGCAGAGAAGCTGTTGCATGACATGGCATTTTTACATCCTAAACTTTGCTCGTGGATCTATAATGCCTTTCTAAAATACAGAAACACTCACTGGAATTCACATTCTTTATCATATCATCATCTTAAATATAAAGAATTAGCACTACAACTAGAATGCACTTAACAAAGTTTGGGTATATTTCGCTTGTAGCGTCGCTGACGTGGCGGATTCACTGTGTGATCCAGCTGTGAGGTGGTATTTCATTTGCAGTGTCATCATAGAGGTGTTTGAAACTCATGTTCATTCACATCCATCCTCGGTTATCAAGTTCAACCGTCCGGTGTGTTTAAGCTGCAGCGGACTGCACGGCGTCAAGCGAGGACAGCAGCAATAACGCATTGCGAAGCCTATTTTGTTGCTTTTGTTTTTTTCCTCGCCAGCCACTGGAAAACAAGGGGCCCTCAATCCTATTAAGCTAAATTAAATTTCCCATAATAGAATTTGCGTGACATATGTTTTAATATTGATTTAAAGAGGGTTAAGATGGATGAGTGGCGCAGAAGTGCTCCCGTTGGACTTACGCTGCACTTTGGATCGCCATGACTCAAAAGCGTAAATCCCATTTTCCGCTGGCACGAGACAACGTCGCCTGTGAAGACCATACTTTATTTGAAATTGGACTCGATACGGATCTCAAGACTGTATTCGTCATGTGAAGGGAACGCGGGGTGACACCAGCGGAAGTGTCCCCTAGTTATCCCGCCGGTTTAACACTCAGTGTTTGAATGAAGATGCTCTATTCGGAGGAGCTCCCTGTGTTCTTGTCAAGCTTAATTTGTTCTCCCGCAATGGATCCGCGCAGAGCGGAGTGACACGGCAACCTCTGCCAGCCGGCTAAACAAAGACGGGGAATGAGTGCAAAGGAGTGAACAGGTGGGAGGAATTACCTGGTGTGTTGTAATGTAAGAAAAGGGCAGCGTGTTGTCTCGTGTTGGATGGAAAGGGCTGTGGGTTTGTACTGGAGGCCACTGCTAGCCCTAAATGTCAGCACTGAATCTGCATTAATTTAAAAAATACAAGGGACATAATTTGGCAAAGTTAGATATGAACTTCAGTAATTAATTGGGCATCAAGGAATATGGTTTAAAGGTTAAAAAGCAACTCAATTTCAACACCTTAAGGGTCATTCCGTGTCATTTAATCAAATTTCTGAAAATCTTCCCACCTGACCATCTCAGTATGTCCTAAAAAAATTCAAGTACAAAGACACACTTGTTACTAGGACAAATCCAAAATATTAGGTCTCTACTGTCAATAGTTTCTCATGAAACATCATTGAATGAAGGGTAGTTTAGACGGTTTTTGGCATCATGCTCTGAAAAGCCATTTTTAAACAGCAATATCTGGAAAACTATCTCACCTGTGGCCTTCAACATTTTTACAGTGTATAACTGTTACGAATAGCCTCCAGACATGGAATATCAGGGGTGTAGCTCAATGATAACCTAGTATGGTAGGTACTTAAAATGTGGCTTGTTGAAATAAAGTAGTACATTTGAAGAGTGGCTGAGCTCCCATTTTTGCAGATAGTTTTCCAGATAATGCCGTTTAAAAATTGCTTTTCAGAGTATGATGCCAAAAACCGTCTAAACTACCCTTCATTCAATTATGTTTAATGAGAAAACTGTTGACAGTAGAGACCTAATATTTTGGATTTGTCCTATTAACAAGTGTGTCTTTGTACTCAAATTTTTTCCGGACATGCTGAGATGGTCAGGTGGGAGGCATTTGATGAAATGACACAGAATGACCCTTACTCAATTTGCTTCATTTAACTCAAGCCTGTTTATCAAAACCAAAAATGTAATTTCACATGTTAAAAAAAAGGCTAAAACATAATCAACACTTTAAATTCCTTGATGTTAAAAAAAAAAACACAATAAATCAGAGAATGGCATTAAGTATCACACAGATTGTAAAATGATGCACATGTATAGATTGCAAATGTATGGATGCTTGTTTTTCTTCAGGCTGTTGATTTATGTGCGTTCATGTCCTCTCATGGAAATGATAGTGCTTTTATATTCCTTTGCTCGGCTAATTGCAAAAAGGCTTTATTATACATCATCGTGTTATCAAAAGGGTTTTACTGCTTAATTACTTCAGCTCTGTAGAAATCGTGAGCACAAAGGTGGCTGCATATCTCGGCCAAAATCCTACATGAAATTGCAACGCACAAAGACTAATGACACGCCGGGGGATTCTAAGATTCAACCATCTGATGGTTTTCTCTGGGATCATAGCAACAGGCCTCTATGAGGAGCAAAGATAAAGTGAATGAGGGTTAAGGTAATGGGCGAACAATATAGTCCCGTCCCGAACAAAGGGTTAATGAAAAGAGCTGTCTTCATCAATTTGCAGAATATTTTCTCAAGCATGATGTCTCCCGCTCGAAAGGTCAGATGAGAAAAAATGAAAGTGCAGCGTCGGAACATCTCCCCCTCCCATCTCAAAGCGAGACAGAGAATTATTGATTTCAGGCAGAAAACGCAAGTGTTTTCAGGCTGGATCGCAATCTAGTGAAGATTTTTCATTGAGATGGACGGCCTTCTCCATTTAGGGTCATCTAGTTATTTTTTCACAACTTTAGTTAGTTCGTTTTTTAAAGAAAGATGCAGAAAGAAAAATAATAAATGGTGAAGAACCTTGCTCTCCGTAAAACCTTGAGGCTTCAAAAACTCATCCAAAGCACGCAATCAAACACTTGAGGCATTTGCACTCTTCCAAGTGCGGCCGTTTTGAAGCTATGTCCTCACATGATGCCAATTAAGAAGTTGATGAAGAGTGGCGCGAATGCTGGCCCGCTTTTATAATTTCATCCCTCATGGAGTTGAGTGTGATCCAGATTGGTAAAGCACATAATGCACATTTAATTTTTAGTTCCATTAGAGGTCCATTAAAGGGGGCAGCCTGTGTGAAAGAGGAATTTCGAAATAACTTCATTTAACATCACTCACCGTCCAATGTGATGGCTAGAGATCGGCTAATAGACGCACGATGAATGGTCAGCCCGCCATTATTTATTTATTTTTATTCTCCCGAGCCTCTGAATGCATGTGGCAAGGCGAAATGTCACTAAATGCCAGGCCAGGCATACCATTCTGAAAAGCCAAATGTTAATTCATCTGTTATGTCAATGTCCACTCAGCCTCACCAGCTGTTCTCAGGGTTTGTTCTCTTAAGCCTATATGAGATTGACCCATTGGCTTATGCTAGCTTCAGTATGTTAGACATGACCTAAAGATCAAGGGAGGAGGTGGTGGGGGAAAAATAATTTCTACATTTCCAGTTCGGACGATCCGACGCGATCCTTCAACCGTGGATCGCTTAAATCTCACATTATAATAATGACTTGTTGTAGCCTCCGATGATCCGCTCCTTACCGCCTGTGAGTGGGACTGTTTTTTAAGAGGCACTCAAGGAAAATGAAACAGCTTGTTATTGCTTTTAAAGTGCACCCTTTTTGTTCAACGCGGTGCTGATTCATCCCAAAACACGGGTGACACATTCTTCACATCCTCTTGCAAATACAACACGGGCTCTAAACCGCCGGAGTTGAACTTCCAGACGCTTTTCACATCTGAATGACGGCATCCGGGAGACAATGGACCTTTTGTTGTGTTAATTAACGCGTTATGAAATGAAGCAGATGAAGAATAGGCAAACAACCCCCCCCCCCCCCCCTCACCCAGGCATGTTGTTGGAATATATTGTATCCACATAATTAGGTTTAATATTGCATTTAGAGGAGCGAGTGTGGCTTTGTGGAAATTAAAATCCAAAACAAAGCATCACAATCAAATATCGAAGGAATACTGAGAATAATGGATGATATACAACGAGGAGTATTGCTGGATTATGGGGGTCAAAAAGGAGAGCAGACACTCCTGTATATTGCATGCCCTGTTAGTCAGCTATGAAGGGAAATGAGCATCCTGCTCTGTGGGATTCAGCCGGACAAGTCTGTGCAAATGGAGTGAATCTCTCCAAGTGTACCCTGGGTAACGGTTCCCTCTCTTTCTGCGGTTTCGCCGTCTTCTCCTTCTCCCACAGTGACACTTAACATCTGTAGCCACTGTGACACAATCTGCAAGTAATCCATAACCATAAACCCAATGGCATCCCGTCTGGGTGGAGGGGGGTGGAGGGGGGTGGAGGGGGGGGTTAGTTTCCCGGCACAGGAGCAATATCACCGTCCACTAGCCAAGCATCTCCTGCACCTCGAGAACCTTGAAATTAGAACAACGGAGCGGCGGGTTTCATCTGCAAGACTTCTTTTATATATATATATATATATATATATATGCGCTCTCATGACATACAATCACATGCATACTGTGTCAGGTTACCGTATGTGCCGTTTCAGCTGCTAATACATCAACCTAATTTGGCGTTTTATTAAAAATCCGATACGGGCCGGTCAATGGAAGCAATATCCACCAAGATGCAGGGACGTTCTCAACTGTTACCGAGGTAACTGTCTAATCCTGTGATGGAAGACGTGTCGTCGTGCCTTAAAGTGAGACAATGCTACTTTTGAGGGAATATATTAAAGGCATATCTGTAGCTTGATGATATCTTTTCTTCTCAAAGAACAAAATAATTAGAGGGAATCAGAATGCATGTACATTTTAATGCATTTCAGACCACATGCATGGATAGAATAGTCGTTCCTACCTATAATCAGCCATATTTCGATCTAGATTGTATCAGTTAATTGACTCTTCTTCTCGTTGTACTGTCCAATCCATGAATCAAGTAACATATCTGGCCAGTACAGATAATTCTCTCCTCTACAAACTCCCACTCTTGTGTTTCCCATTGTCCAGTAATGCGTTTTAAGTCTCCATGATAGCATCAAGTTCATGCTGTATCTCCCCTGAAGACTATCTCTGGTAAATTGCCTATGATAATCGTCCTTATTATGTCCGACGCTGCCAAGTTGTCACCATCGATGAAATAACGCCACTATTAGCCGCTTATGGGGAGCTCTACAAAAGACGGATTCCGAGCGACGCCACTATTAATTCTCCGGGGGGGTCAAAAACAATAAGTGCATGTACTGTATGAGATTGCATGGTGCCATTTAATCACAATGGAGGTCAGCGGAGAACTCCTAAGTAACTGGGAGTGTTGTGCTGAAGCTCTCGCATCAAGCTTGGGGCTTGTTACGGCGATTCATGACGCAAAATAGCTCCGAGAAGCTGCACGACTCGGTTAAATATTAATGGGCAAATAACTGGAAGAAATATTCTAGAAAGAAATTGGTGAGACATTTCATATTTACCCTTGACCAAGCTGCAAACGTACCCCTGTTGAATTCCTATGTTATTATGATGTTTATGTGCTGATAGCTCAATAATTAACTTAAGGGCTAATGGGATGTTTATGAAGTGGTTGTAGGATTTGCTGGTTTTGTTCCGAGACCACTTACAGGTGGATGTGCTGTTTATTCGGGGGTAGCTTTGGTTCGCTGATGACTGCTTTTGGACTTGAGTTATTGGGAGAAAAATATCTCGTAAATCAAATTCACCGTGGAGATTAGGGGCCCCTAATTACAAATTCCAGACCTTGGTTATGTTATGATGGAGGGATTTCTAAGTGTGTGGTGAAAAGAATTTTGAAGACGGATTGTTCGATCGCTTGTTAATGTGAAGTCGGGTCTTTTTTTTTGGTGGGAGAGATATTCGACTGAGGCGAAGCGTCTCGGGAGGGATGTTCAAGTAAAATCCGAAACCACACATCAGAAATGCAGTCTGAAGCTTTCTTCCATACCATGTTTTAATGGTGTATATGAATTAATGTTATGGTTGTGAATGACTAATATCTAACACACATTTTGACATCATTCTTTAAATATAGTTTGAGTCCTTTGTTGAATAAATGTTAAGACAAATTCTTATTGTTCTCAATATGAAACTGCATTAATGTGGTTATATATTACTAGCTTGTGTCGCTTCCTTGTATGAATGTTTCAAATATAAAGCGTCTATTTCCACAATCAACTTTCCACCGAGTTGATTCAAGCATCCGTGACAGATTTCTTTATAACACAAATCTTCAAAGCAGGATTCCTCTGTTGGTGCTGATACCGCTCTATCCATTTTCCCAATAAATGAATTTCCCCTCCATATTTCCACCTCCGGTGCTCATGCTGAGCGTCTCGCTGTGCTTTTCACTAATGTCAGCTTGTCTGATAGCAATATGGGGAATTGCTCTGAATAATGCGGCTCCAAGTGCGAGCAGCCCCAGAGATGAATCGGCCCCTTTTTGTCAGGTGGTTCAACGATCAGCCGGATGTTTTATCGAGCGAGATGTTTTGACCAATGATATGTGGACCATAAATATGTATTAAACACATTGTTTGATGAATAGGTTAACAACGTTTGGACTCACTCGGCGTAGCGTACCACTGGGGAGGGGGGAAATGGATTGGAAAAAAAAGACGAATTAGGAGCGATGTGCGCCGAGTGTGATCCAAGGCCTCTTGAGTGTTTTTCAATGCGTTTGGGAAAAAAAAGGTTCTGAGAAAAACATGGTAGAGGTCTGGCTGGATGTTTGATTATGTTTGGCCTGTGTTTGAATTGGCCTGATGTTGCCCAGCAAGCTCGATAGAACATCTCCAACTAAAAAAAAAAACATAGTTTTGATTCGGGTAAACAGACGCCAACACGTAGAGTACTCCCAAATAAACAAAGTGCACTCCTCTAGTTTATCTGCTTCGCTGTTGGAATGAAATCTATTTGCTTTGACAGAACGTCGTGCCTGCTAACTCTGAGATTTATGTAATTCTAAAAACAAGGCCACGCACGCTGTTATACTGCAGTTCAGTTAAAGCAAGTAAGTAAAGACAGCCTTGTTCATATAGCAACAGAAAACCAGGCCACGGACCCCTTGAACTGAACACAACCTGCCAACCGCAATGAATGTTTGGCAATAAGATGTCATTCTGAAAGAAATAAAGGTGAATCCTTGTCCAGGCTTGCCTTTGGTGGATTGCGTCGTGATATTACAGAATTACAACCGTTGAGTCTGAGTGCTTCTTCACAATCATTCAGGCCTCGATGCTAACCGCCTTCAAATGGATCGGGACATTTAGAGTTAAAGCAAACTACTGTGCAAAATTGCGTTTATTCAACTCCAAAGCTCCGAAAGTATGATTACTGCCACTCTCCATCACGCTGGCTGTTTTTATTTTCTTTTTCTTACATCTCTCAGCCTTCACATTGGTCAAAGTGCCCTGTTCTGTTAGTTTTTCTTTTCTTAAAGGGGGGAAAGATGTCTTCAGTATCTTTTAGACGAGTTCATAATAGGCAGGAGAGGAGAATAGCATATATATACTGCTAAAGTCTATTTTGTTATATTACTAAACTAAGTGAAAACATCAAAACTCAGCAATATTATAGTGAGCTTTACCAGAAATTCCTATTTCCTGAAATCCAATGGCGATGGCGAACAGCAGAGCATGCATTTCTGTGAACATGTCCTGGATTATTATGACAGAGTACGCAGAGGGTACCGTGTCAACCGCATCCAATGAGCATCCAAATGTCACAGTACAAGAGTGCAGAGCGCAAATGTTACGTGGGCGTACTTCTGAATTCCAATGAATCCTGGCGTGCGTTCGGTTAAAGTGGGCGTCGCCCCTTTTTTTCCCAAATGGTCGTTTTGACGAAAAATTGCACCGTTTTTCCTCATTTGGGTTTTGTCTAAGTTGCATGTTTTTCAGGGTTAGAGTGTTTAAAAGCTGGTGAAAAAGTGACAGATAAACCACTCGATCTACATTCCTCAGCAATATGCACCATCGACTTGGATTAAAAGTAAACTGCTCAGCAAGAGACGGAGCCGTGACTGTAATGATGAAAGGCAGCGCTAGCGGACTTCATTAAAAGGAGATTCAGCGGGCTTAGCCTGGAAGGCCACTGCAAGCAGGGGATCGGGGGGAAAGGGCAACGGAGTTGCGGGCAACTCATGGTCTTGCATGTGTGCATGCATGAATGGTTGTGTGTGTGTGTTATGGATCTGTCTTTATCGTGCCGTGGCCTCTCGCTTGCCCTCGCCACGCTGGTCAAAGATGAAAGCAATCAGCTCGTCTGATGAGGACTGGGGGCCACGAGATATTCCCTATCGGCCCCTCCAGGGGATTTGGGATTAGCGTTGATAACAGATGATGTCTTTTTTTGTTTTAATTAGCGTGTCAATTAAGCAAAAGCTAAGGTGTGGAAAGGTCACCATCCGTTCCCTACATGTGTAACGTCACCAGGCTTCTCTGAAAGTGGTTTGAGTGGGAGGAGCCTTTTGTTTTTGTGGAGATTATTAATGTACAATCCCATTTTTAAAGGAGGCTCGAAAACAGTGGAATATCGCTGCAAAGGCCCCCTTTAATCACTGCTTGCAACAAGGCAAGGAGTTCGATTCTTCAGATATCCTCCCCTTAAATAAACTAGACTGCTATTATTCCAATCCAAGCCTGTTCCATTTACATGAGAGAAGTTAATCTTGACCCGGTGACCTTGCACCAGCCACACCTGACACCATCATAATCATTTTTTTTTTTTTTACGTATATTGATTTATCCAAATTAATTGAATACACACCAGTCTACAGACCTCCCTTGTCCTTCCCCGGCTCTTATCTGGCGTCCTCAGATGTAATCTCGATAGAGAGCTGACAAGCTGGATGGCTAATTTCCTGACTGGGAAGCCTCAGTATCTCCACATGGAGAACACAATGTCATAGTCGCTCCATCAGCAGCCAGCCCGCCGGGCAGCGCTCTGACATCTTAATTCTGGTTTGGGAATACACGGTTTGGCTAAATTTACGACATGTAAACAACTCCGCCGTCCGACATGGGAATCACTCTCTGTAAACAGACTTGTCGTACACATGTGCTGTGCTCTGTCTGCCCCCTTTTATGAGTTTTCTTCTTTTAACCGCTCGGATTTTTCTTCCAGCCGGTTCAAAACATCCTTTCGATTTTCATCAAAGGATAGCATAACCTCAGACTGCTCAACTTCTAGTCGATTCTATTTCTATAACCATTCATACCCATCACTGTAAAGTTGTTCTTTAAAAAGTTTGACTTATTTGATTCCAGCTGTCACGCTCTCATCCTGACAATTCTTCAACCGGATGGAGAGAGGAAGTAGATAAGAGGCATTTTTTTCATATTGAAATGTCACTTTTCAGGGACTATATTTTCACTTGTAAATGACTTCCTACCAACTACAGATAAAGGGGGATGGAAATGTCAAGAAACCATTATCAGTACTATTGTTGTCTAAATGTTCTCTACTGATATATATCCACCGAAATCAATACACAATGAGCATGGGAGATCACTTGCATTTTTTTTTTAATTAAAAACAACAAATTAAATCATGTGTTTACTACTCTTGCTGTATATATCCCAGCAAACGCCAAAGGCACTATCATAGCATGTGGTGTAGGCTGAATCTGCTCCAACATTGGCATCAGGCATCATTTGCTGGATCGAGAAAACAGCAGGACAATAAATAATTTCACAAGCTTGTTGGCCAATTGAACTCTGTGCCGATTCTCTCTGTGGGCCATAGCCTTTTTCTTTTTTTTTCTGGTCCAATCCAACACAATATGATTATCTATATCTCTATTCCATGTAATGTTAACAGAGAATAATAGTCATTAATCCAATAATTATAGTCCCATCCATCCATATTGTAATACCCGTGATGGTGCAGAATGGAGGAAATAGGGATTATTTTAGTGCAAATTGATGTTGGAGGAACATTTTGCGCATTTATCAGTGAAGACCAGAAAACAAACATAACCCCTTATGTATCTCCAGCGGTTCACCTAGTGGAATCGTAGATATGAAGCTCTACGCCTCGGGGGTGAGTCGGCTAATATTCCACAGACGAGGTGATCATGATCAAAGAGTGCTCCGGTGGAATGTGAGCAGTCACGTCAGCTCAAAGGCACCATAGTGACTATATGTGCATATATATATATATATATATATATATATATATATATATATATATATATATATATAGGTGTCCTTGATTCTATAATGAGAGTGTTTCTGCGGTCAGGATTATTCATAGCTGGTGGGTGGACCTCATTATTGACATTCAAGCAAATGCAAATAACGGCAAGCTTGAGAATTATGAATATCAGGGACGGATGTGGAATGTTAATCATTATCACACGCTAGTATGGCTACTAATGCTTTCATGAGTCAAATCTTGCATCGCATTTGGATTTGAGAATAGCTTTTTTGGAACATCTGTTTCTTTTTTTTTTTAAAGTTGAGACTTTTGAAGCAGATTCATGTGAATGAGCTGGAAGGGAAAGATATCCTCAAGCTCACACCTTTTCTATTTATGTAGCAGCAGCTTTATGTGTCAGCACCCTGAAAGGCAATGATGATATATCTCTCCAGTCGTGAGAACAACTTTGTATATAACAAAAATGAAGAAGAGAAGCCCATAGCAGCGCCGCTAATGGCCTGAAAGAAAGCCCTGATGCGAATCTCCCTCTTTCTGTCTCTTTTTTTTATTCTTCCAAAAATGCCTCCAAATCAGAGGCTTTTTATTCCCTCCCGCACATCATCTCTTACAGAAACCTCCGTCGCAGCTACATCGCGTGCTGTTCTTCCCCGAGACGTCGTTCATCATCCTCCTCTCTTTCCTCAAGCTGAGTTTTAAACTTATCCGCCAGCCGGGCGGATGCTGAGCTGCTCGTTTCTCAGCCGGAGTGATAACTATCTTTTGCAGGCAGACCTGAAAAACTCTTCCCCCGGTGGCCCAGCGGAGCGTTATCGATTCCAAGGATTTCTTGATTAATTCAGGTGAAGTGCCATGCTTGTTGCAGTCTATTGTCATCAAAGTAGTGTCCACACACACACTCACACACACACACACGGCGAGAGCTCCGTCCAGAATGCTAAGCTCCATGACAACAAATTGTAGGATTTGGATTCACTCAAGCTTACACAACTGCAGCTCTGGCTCGGACCAAAATATTGCGGCCCATGTGACTTGCTTTGCACCACCAAAATAAATAAATAAAAAAAAAATGTATTGCATAATGATAATTTAGTGATTTTCCGACTTAAAATTGATTATTTTGCTTATTTATAATGCTCTTTTCCCCCACTTCCACATTTGGCATTGGTTCAAGTATATCAAGAATGCATGAAGGCCCAATTTAATAAGACATGGGAACTAATTCTATAATGAAGGAATAACATACACAGGCCTTAGGAGATGTGATGTTCACTTCCCCTTCTGAATTATGAATGGTTGCACTTCTCTGGACATGGGTTTGGGTGAATATTTCATGCGACTTATTTGCCCCCCGTAATAGGTTTGACTTGAGTCTGGCTCTAACCTTTCTCCGTCCAAATCGTTAAACTAGGGTTTGGACCGAAAGGTCTTCCCGAAGCCTGAAATGCAAAACACAGCAGAATCCTGTGTGACGTTCGTGGTACTTTCCGCATCACTTGTGTCGCATACGATTTCGCTATTATGTTTTGGGGATCTAGTTTTTAGATTTGGGATTGTATTTGTTCAGTTAGATGATTTTTTTCTTTGTTTAAAATGTCCAATATGGTGGAAATGGTACTGAATATGATTATTTCAAGGTATTGTATCAAAGTTAGAAATTCCAGTATTATGACAACCTTAATTATGACCATATAAACGGATATAAATTCAAACTCATAAAATATATATAATTTTGTCAGGGCCGCACCAACTCCGTTGAAAATATATCCTCCCGGAGCCGCCAGCATGGCCGCGGACTCGTAGTGAAGTGAAATGTCAACCGTAAACCTTCTGTTAGATTTCCAGGCGGCCATTACTTTCCAATTGTTTGAAAGTGAAGCTGCAGAAACAGCTCCTTGAGATACTTAAGATAATCCATCAAAGTCAGGGGGGGAAAAAATGCAGAGAGGGAAAGAAGCGTTCGACTTAAACTGTGTTCACTTAAGCGTAAAAGCACACAGCATCGACATTCAAATGCACAGCCTGACGCCACTTTATCAGTCCAGCCCACTTCTCTTTCATTAACACCCTAATTAACTTTTCATGAAGTCCATTTCCTGCGTATTTAATTAACTGACCGTCCCTCTATTGGCCGACTCGAGCCCGACCAGAGGGAGCCGACCAAAACAAAACCTCATCCCCAGTTGAACTTCCTGACCCCTAACTTGACCTTACCCGATTTCATAATGTGTGTGTGTGTGTGTAACATTCATAATTCAGCTCTCCCAAGCGATGACGCCTTTTATTATTTATGGCAGCGCAACGCCAAAGTTGCAGATGCACGCGTTGGCGGCGAAAGCATAACTCACACCGTCGCCTTGGTGGAGCGTCTCGGGGAATTCACATTCACTCCGGTCAATCATGCAGACACGCTCCTGTCACATACGCACCCGTAATGGACTTAAATCATACAAGTGGAGCCCGATTAGATTAACCCATATGATCTATCATCACCCTTCTCTGTCTCATCGAGAACGCACGTACAATCTACCCCCGCGGCAGCCATTAGAGCCACGAGCGGTGACCCTGTATCTTTCTCCAGGATGAGTGGGACCTTCAGGAGCCAGCGGCGTGTGGAAAATTAAAACGCCCCCCCCTCACACACACACACGTACACACACTTCCTTCCCCCCCCCCCTCCCTCCTTTGTTAGCTGTGCTGGGTTTTTTTTTTTTAATCAGATATGGCCGATGGGAAATACAGATCCCCTTTACGCCGATTCACCCGCCTCGTCGCGATGGCAGGCGTTTCCATGGCAACGCGGGGCGAGACGTCAGCGAGCGGCAGGAGTCGCTGTAATTATGAGTGATCTCGGGGAGATTCTACGGGAGGATGAGAGGCGAAAGAAAAAAAACCCTCTGGTTGCAATCTGGCTAACCTCCCCGTTGAGAGGCGATGGAGAGACAGACAAAAAGAGAGAGGGAGCTGTAGGGCGGTGATAAATGGCGGGATGGTGTCTCTATTATTAGTTAGTGTTTGTGCTTCCGGTGCGTTCAAAGGCATCTTGCGGTGGCTGAATATTCAACTCTCCTTGAAGAAAATATGCACTTATAAAACTTTAATACGTCCATTTAATACGACGGTTTCTCTTGCACTTCCTTTTTCTTTCTTTTTTTACCAATCAGTCAGTTTTCATTCGAGATAAATATTTGACACAGACTGTCTGCTGAAGAGAGAATCGTTAATACGCCGCAAAATAGGGACAAACAAGCTGTCGGATCATTTACAACACATGGTGAAAGCAAATTGTGAGAGGGTTCATTTGTGTGTGGGCATTTCTGCAGAAATTCAACTCTGCTAATACCCTAAATAATCTTAATTGGACCCACATGCAAGAAAAGAATCTGGGCCCCAAAATATCAACTTGTGGCGACTAATGGCTTCATGTGTTATGAAATTGGCAGCACCGCGTGTCCTACCCCGCACTTATATTAGCTACCGTTGAGTAACTGCCTAATCAGAGACCCGTGTATTTGCTCACGCTGTTTCAAGGCGCGCGTTCGACTCTGATCGTACATGGACGGAGACCAATACCGCGGCGGTCTCATTAGCCGGACCCCCTGTTGACCGACATCACAGTGAAACATCGACCTCATTACCTTCTAAATCAGGGTTGGAAGGAGAAAATGCATCCTGCTCAAGAGTCTCAGTGATGTTAAATAAATGCTGACACGACTGAAAAAAAAAAAAAAGTAGATCATCAAAAATTGATTTACAGAACTGGCAATCAAAACGGAGAGTTTCAGATCCCATGAGTGTTAATTGTTGTAACTTGGAGGGGGGAACAGATGGTTGAGCGGAGCTGGGGTTGCTACTTTGAAGATTTAATGTGCGTACTCCCGATATGGAAAAAGCCACGTGCATTTATTGCATGCAAGACCGCGAGGCATATGGACGTCCCGTTCCTCAATAAATGATTACTTTTGCAAATGTTATTAAGGGGAAAGAGATCAATAAGGACAGCCTCCGTCAGTCTCGTACCGCAAGGTCCTGTTTTCAATACACCATGGTGGTACTGACTATCTACTAGGTATTAAACTTGACTATAGATAAGTACCTCACACTACCACTAAAGGTCGTAACTTTTAGTAGGCGTATCATGTCATTTTTCTGTATTATCCTCTATTTTTATTTATTTTTCTGCATCTATATGTGAGGCATGTTTACAATTATTATAATCATCTGAAGCAAATGTGTGTGTGTGTGTGTGTGTGTGTGTGTGTGTGTGTGTGTGTGTGTGTGGACCTGACCTACCCATCCAGTGTTATTGATATCATCTTCTGTCAGGCCAAGGGAGCCGATCTGACGTGATGAATCGTGAGCGGCCGCGCTCAATTTTATCCGACCTATGGGCATCCTTTTCAGTCAATATTACCTGCAAGTGTGTTTTGTGTGTGTGTGTGTGTGCGTGTATCTTTTATTTAAGGACTGAGACCAAGAGAATCCCATGATCCGTAGTCTCATCGATGATAAGTCATGGACATACATGAATTATGCAGCATAACTGCAGGTCAACTTCACGTTATGTTATTCCATAACATGCGGATTGATTTGTTTTGCTCGATCCAGGCTCTCTGTGTAATATAACGTTGTAATATAATTGTTTTGGCCCGGTAAAAAGTAGCTTAACCATCATTAGAGGGATTAAATATTTTTGCAGTGACATATGCCATCTGTATAAGCTTTAAACTGTACTTAAAGGGAAACGTTGGTTCAGTCTGGAGTCGCTCTCGGGGGGGGGATAACCTGCATAAATGTAAAAATTGATTCCACTTCAAAAAGATGCCCACGAGGGACTTGGAAACCCTCTGGGCTCCAGCGGCGGGTCTTTCCAAGGCATGTGGCGATGCATATTTCCACCAATATTTCCTCCACGGCGGGATAAGTTTCCGTTTTGCTCCCGTGAACCCGAGTGATGAGAAGAGGTGCCCTTGGTCTCTCTCCAGCATTATCAAAAGGGGGGGGGGGGGGTATCTCTACACACACACGCCTGAGTGACATGCTACACAGTGCGTAGGGGTGAGGCAAAACCTGTGAGTGCACACAAGCAATCCCAAGGGCTGCCCGTCTGGATCTGTTCACACAGCAGGGCGGAGGCTGGAATCTCGGCTGAAAACACATTTCGGACCTCAGCCAGAGCGTTCCTGCGTAATGGCCGACTCTGGCACGCCAGCAAGGCGGCGCTGGAAGCAGGTGCTCCGTCCACTCCAGCCCAGACATGTGTAACGTATGGGCCGAGCAAGCTGCAGGAGATCCTTCCACTCAAGTTTATTTCACCATTCCAGCAAAAGTGGATCTTAATTCACACTCCGGCCTTTTAAGTAAATATAAATCCCGAAATATGACAAGATGAGTTGGGCTGGACGAATGATGAGAGGCTGAGCTCCTCCGCAGGCATACATTATCCGAGAGGCAAAAAGCTCCAATTTCCTTTAAAGCCGAGCATCATCACACAATTGAAGTGGATGAAGTCATTAGCAGACACTCAGCGAGCCGCACTGTGTTTTTATCATCCCTTCGTCCGAAGAAGTTCACCAGCTCTGTTTGTTTACACACGTTGCAATCCATTAAATGTTTGCTTTTTTTTCCCCCTCTTTGTAACTTTGCAGGCCTGTTAAAATGCCGACGGCTTGGTGGATTTGGACAGGACACGCATTGGACTCCCAGATGTCACCCTTCCCTTACACGGGCGTCTGACAGGTAGACGTTTACTCTCACACACACACACACACACAGTAGCCTGGAGTCTACAACCTGCAGAAACTGTTGTTTTTTTTTTTCTTGAACTGTCCAAAACTGTCTCCCCGCTGCTCACCCCTGCCCACCCTCGACTGTCAGCGGTTCGCCCGTGATGAGGGAGGCGATGCCCACAGGGGCGGAGACAGATGTTTACCTAGCGGTTTGAGCCGTCAGCGACTTGATGGCGCCGGCGCACGGATCAAACCATCAACAGGATGGACGGGAAACAGTTCAGCAGGCGTTCCCGAGCAAGGCGGATGTTTTTTTTTAACTGTTATCGCTGACCTGTCCGCTGTTCCAGTCCAGTTGAAATGCTTCACTTGCTGCTCGCACCGTGTGACTGATATGTCCTCGCTGGCGATGGACTGAAAAGCTGTTAGGGTTTTGTTAGAAACGAAGAGGTTGCACATTTAATCCGCCATGTTGAGTATCGGCTGTTAAAAAGGCCCAACACTATAAAGCATTTAGAAAAAAAAAAAGGCATCAACATGAGTTTATTGAGTAGCTTCCAGTATATCACCGAGAGAAAGAAAGGTTTGAGGCTGTACATTTATCGGCACATTCCAAAATATTATTTTGAAAAATACTCTTGGCGAGCTTAGTTGAGAGAACATGACTGCAAATAGCGTGACACAGGATCAAAAGTAATTCCACTTTCAGACTTAAGTGACAGCGGCCGCGTTCCATTTCCTTTTAAAGGCCCATTTTTACAGGATTCTGATAAACCGGCCCCACCGAACACACTCATTATTATTCATGCTAAGTGCTAAAATGACAACTGAATTTGAGACGCTACAGTTTACGCTTCGTCGAAACAAATTTATTTGTAATGAGTCCGGCAAGCCGATAGGAATCAGGAAGTAATGTCGATTCCTCAACTCCCCTCTTCCGGAGAGCAAACCCTATTAAGTTCCAATATCACTCTTTCTATATTTGGGCGCCGCGTTGCTTTTTTTTCTCCCCTCCTTTTCGGTTATCATCTCGCAGCCACGCTTCAAAATAATATTATGCTCAGCCTGTCAAAACATGGACTTAATGGAAGCATTCATATTGAAATGTATTCTTGCGTTCACCTACTATAACTAGGTCCTGAGGTTTTCCCCCTGCATCTGGTGGATTTACTCGGTTAGTGGAGCAGAGAGCGGGGAAATGAGGCTATTTGCATCGAGGACGTCGCAAACTTTTTCCTCACTCAATGACACGGCAGAGGAATAAAAAAAAAAAACTCCTCAGGCTAAATATAGCCACGCGTTATGTGTTCTCCCGTCGACCTACACAGCTCCTTCATCCCCGAGCTTGAGAGAAACATAATAAAATCATAACGCCATTAAACTTGGGGAAGTTGGGGCCATTACGCGCGGCCAAATTACTCTTATTAACCCCCAACAGCAAGGATTAATCATTGCACAAGTGGAGCCATGCTCGCGTGCATGCCCACACAGATAAGGGCAGCGCAATAGTTAGCAAGCGCAGTGATTAGTCCTGTCATTTAGATGGAAAAGATCGCGTTGATTTCATAATTTCGACCTTGGCCGGAGGCTCGATTATTACACATGGTTTCTAACGCGCTGCGGCAAATGATGATTGATATCAGTAATGACTCCTGCCAATCATGGCTCGCATTACCTTCAGGGTCCAGGTGGTTTGAAATGCTATTTAGCTAAGCGGTGGAAACGCCAACGTTCAGTCCAATCACGGGTATTTGTTCTGAAATCTACAAGAAGTGAAGATAGAATTCCAAGTGTCTTTGTTTCTCCGTTTGTAGTGAATTTCAGAGGCTGTGTCAATAATTGCTGCCTGTTTAATTCCAATGGGGCAGAAATTGAAAGAAAACAGTAGTTTTTTTCCCCTCCGTTAGAAGATTTGTACCAAAGGAGGCGATACCACCTGTTTTTCTCTGTTTTTTTCTGTCGTTTGATGTTTCAAAAACTGAAAAACACTCCAAAAATACTGCATGGGTTTGATATGATTGCTCTGCAGCCCTTGTCGTACCCATTCGCGAGCACACCTGTGATATTGTAGCGCCTGCTATCCGTTTCACCAAATTTCACAAGTGCACACGCTCCCGAAAATAGAGCACCCCCCCTGTTTGAGATGCCCTTCTTCCTCCGGAGCACTCAGGTGGAAAAGCATTTCATTTGCTAAACAAAGTGGAAGGCTGCCACAACACAGGGGCGTAATGGAGAGTGATGGGTGGCCCCCCATACCGGCAACCATGGTACAAAGCATAATTACTCCTCCTGTCAGCATCCCAGCATCCATCACTTACCACCGCTGCTCGCTAAAGGCGCCGCGCCACTTCCAACAAGACAAACACTGTGTGTGTGTGTGTGTGTGTGTGATTCATATTGATTATGTGTGTGTTCTCTTTCGTATTAAAATGTTTGTTTTGCGTGCAGTGGAGCGGAGACCCTCCGCAGCACTCGCCTGGATGCCAGACTTCGTAAAAAGCTTGGCAACACGTCCACATGTGACTTTATGAACTCACTTTACTTAAAGCAACGACAACAAGCAGTGTGTGGGGAGGGGGAAAAAATCAGTCCCAGTCATCAGAATACATTTCTCTTTTTAAAAAGCTCCTCTTTCGTGAAAGCTGGGTGAACTCTGGGGCTTGATTTTCAGATTGGAATGCATTATTGATGGCTCACAATTTTGAATTCTGCGTTTAAGTAACACAAAGTTTTTAAAGTTTTTTTATTCGAACTGCTTCAATTATGTCAGTTAGCATTAATTCAATATGTTTATACCTCAGAATAAGACCCAAAATAGATGCTCGTGTAGATTTAATTCCCGTCACAGTCCAGCTCTGAGGTGTCTCAGGCAAAAAAACATTCAAACTCTTTAATTGGTGTCATGTATTTTACTCCTTTCACTTTGACTTTTCTATTTAAAAAAGCATCCCACATTCTAATGAAACCCCCGCTTTGTGTCATCTTCAAACCTCCTAATGATCGCCTGGTAACCTGCTTTTCCCCAGACGCTCGCCATGCTGCGGGCAGATGCGACTGCATATTCCTCTTCATTATGATGTATGACATCATATTGTCGTATCACGCTCACAGATTGAGGGGGAAATCTGTTAAGACCTGCGCAGCTGCCGCACTGCAGTCCATATCTTCCACTTTGAATGTTTGCATTCGGGACCTTTTAATACCTGAAGTAAATACATAAGCAGACATATAGATCGTAGTTAGACAACAGCAAAACAACGGGACTCTTCTGTCAGAGCCAAGGTGGTTAGTTACCCCTGGCTTTATGACTGTCCTCCATCTCTCAAAGCAATTTGAAGCAGCGACGAGAACAGAGCAATTATCCTCTCCTTTCTCCCGGCTGTAGAAATGAAGGATTGACTCATCTGGGCCGTCTCAAGGGGTCCATAGCTGTCCGGTGCTGAAAACACCTTCTCACCAATTGTCGCCCTCCCCCTCCCCTGGCGCCATTAAATCTTGCTGAGCCACCCACAACGCACTGCTGTTCACTAGTGCAAAAGATCAGGAAAGGTCAATATGTCGATCACAACAAAGGCATTGTTTGGATTTGAATAGTATAATACACATACAGTTGTATTTAAATCATTTTAATGAACATTTTTCCCGACGTGGCATTTAATCACTTCAAAGGTTTTCTGCTTCCCTTTTTACGGTGACTGACGGCACGCTGACATTCTCCCGGTGACATTTCTCGGATTAAGGTTCGATCGTGTTGGCTAACACGTCAAAGTCGGCTTTAAAAGTACGCCTAAACATCTATACTCGCACCTCAACACCCAAACCATCTGTCAAAATCATAAAAAAAAAGACATATATGTCGAATAAACCCGGGCGCATCAGTTGGCACGCCGTCAAATCCCTCAGTAATGTACCTTTTCAATGCCTGTAATTTGCTTAGTCAGCAGTTTTTCTTTTGACGGGATTTGCATGCAAATGAGCGGGCCCCGCATTTATGAGCCACAGCAGCGATACTGAATCAGGAAATTTAAACAGCAAGAGAGGCAGCAAGCACACTATCTTAAGTATTAAAAATCACGACATGGCACAGCGTAAATCCCATCCCCAATTGTTCCTCCCTTATGCAGGGGAATAAAGCCACATGGATGCCTGCAGGGGCTTAACAACAGTAGTAAGAGTAGATAATGCCCTTGTAAGACCGAGGGAGTCTTCAAATATGCCGAGCCCGACATTGTATGATCACAAGCACATTTTCCAGCATGTCCCGATGGAGGATAGGGCAGCAAATCCGCCACCTCATTAGACGCAGAGGATTCAACATCACTGTGGCTCAATCAGACCCCAAAAAGTGGCTTTTATTTGTGATTTCCCACCCAGATGTTCAATCCAACGTGCCAGTCGTTTTCGCAAAAACGCCCAATATCGCGAATCCGCAGAATTCGGCGACTAGCGGAGGCCTCGCCGCCTCTCCGCTTCCTCCCCGACGAGTGTTTCGTAGTCGCCCCACATCGCGTCCCAGCCAAACGGAGCAGTGCATCAATTGCTCTGCTGAATTTCCATCCGTCTTCGTGGATGATTTCCCCCGTGGTCTCCCTCGTCGGAAAACCGGTGTGGGTGGGTGTGTTTTTTTTTTTTTCTTTTTTTGTTTTTCCGTCGACATCGTCTGTCTCTTCCGTCGCCTCAACTGAAAGGAGTCTTCCCAAAGTGTGATTGAGCTGCCGAGTTAAGTGGTCGACGGCGGAGAGCTTTCTTGGCTCCTTCCCGCCTGATGAGGTGAGCTCGGGTACACATGCCCCGTTTCTGCACAGGCAAGCAGATGCACTCCACACCAGGGATGCTTTCCTTTCAATTAGGCCCGGCAATCAATGCAATCTGTGTTTGGTAATCTGCTGCACTGTTGTTCCGGCAGGAGGGGGGGGCAGACACAACAGGGGAAAAGAGGCCATGGAGTGGGAGAGAAGTAGCTGGCAGAATTACAAAGCATCCAAAACTGTGGAAATGAAATCTCTGAATAGAAATGTTTTGTTTTTGCACCAATTGAGCTCTCCAGGGTCAGTGTAGAAAACGGCATTGTTCCTAAACTTCTTCGACTAGGACCATATGGTGCTTCTAGAAGGCCAAAGCAAACGCTGAAGGGGAATTAATTCACTTCAGTGTCATTATAAGTAAGACGAAGCTTCAAGGATGCAGCGCATTCGCGAGGTGAAGAAAACACCATTAAATTTAAATCCATTCATGCTGGGGCGAAGCCACTCGTGTTTGGATCTGAAACCAAGCAAAAACAAGTCGTCTTCTGTTGCCATGGGAACCCTAGCATCTCATAGAAAGCCCCGTGAAAGAAGAGTGAATGACCTTGCACAGGAATGGTCACACGCTTAACATAACATTTACTTAAATAGCACGTTTCTTGCCAACACAAGTAAATGGATGTGACCGAAAGAGCAGAGTCATGCTTTTTATTATTTCTGTAAACTGAACACATAACCCGCCCAATGCGTGGTTGGTATTTCATAGAAATATCTAATATCCCCATACGCTAGACCTTCAGTAGCAATTACACTCAAACCGGCAAATCAGATTGGAAAGAACAATCGAACTTTGAATTGGAGCTCATTTTATTCCACTATATTCATGGCGGTTGGAATTAAACATGAGTTCTTCTCACTGCTACAAATACAGAGCATGTGAATGGGTGCGAAAAGGGGGAATGATTCCACAGCATGTGATAAAAGCCTGGCGAAACCCAAAGGGGACAATCGGCTCATGCTCCAGCACACTCTCTTAGTAAATAGCAGTATTTTGAATAACGCCTTTGCAGGACAGATGTGGTACAAGCTGGTCTTATTTCAGAAGATACTCGAGGAGCCCACTTTCCCTTTTGTGGGAAATGCATGCATGCATACCTTTAAGAAAAGCGAGGTTTCGCCGTCGGAGCTGCAAGATTTCAGCGTACGTAAGAGGCGGCTTCATCATTCCAGAACGCAGGCGGTTTGAAATCCAAACCTGGCTCCGAGTATCCAAGGGGAACACACACAATAAAAAGGGGCTCATTCTACCCACAGATATCAATCTCATCAGAATAATGTGCATCCATCACGATCACGACACCATTATCGCTCATGTGAGCTCGACAGGAGATGTCTTGGTGCTAATTTCACTACTTAGGGTCACCCTCGTTGCTTTGCTTCCCATTAAGGCAAACTCCGACGTGATACGTTTCAATTAAATAGGCGAATGCATTATACAGTAGTTTGTTGCAGGATTCATTTGAGATTAATGCAATTAAGCTCCGTGATAATGCACGACTCACTCGCTCTTGCATTAGCGTAAAGGGGGTAAAAAATGTGATAATGTGATGGGGAAATCCATTTTGGCCCACTCCAGGTGTGGACCGCCAAACAAATCAATAAAGTGTGACTTTAGGTCCGCTTTGCTCCTTTGTCACACTCACAAATGTCGAACAATGTGTTTTTTGAATGTTATTCCAAATGTTTCCGGACCCAGATTCAATGAATTTGTGATTTACGACACTCTAATTTCAATCCCTCTTGATTTTCACGGGCAAATAAGGGTTCATTCGTGGCGTCGTCGACTGAACAGAAGGATTTAATCAAGCTGTATTCATGTGTCGAAATTGAATGGGGCTACACGGCGTGTCTAGCATGGAAAAGACGGCGGTCGAACCGCATCGCAAAGGTCACTTCGGACGCGTCCGTGTGCCACTGTGTGACTGGAAAGTCAAAATGTGCAGCGTGGGTGCATGTGCTATCAGGAGGGGGTTGTCAGGGAATACAAGCAAAACCTTTAACTGCGTTCATGAGATGTTTTCTCCCGTATCGGAATACACAGCCCCAGAAACACCCATCTATTATTTATACTGCTGTCGTTGTCTCTTTGTTATCATTATGCTAACAGCCATCTCACGTCCCCGGTGCTCAGGACCAAACCTCTCCAAGCTGAAACCCCCCCCAACTCTCCCCCCACTGTCAAAAGTTGGTGAGTCCAAAATAAAAAAAAATCGCACTGCGGTACAATACAGCCGTGCAATGAGATCATGCCAGCTGCGCTTTGAGAAAGGCGTTGTTTTTTCTTCTTTCCCAGCCCATATTTAGCACGCTCCTCAAGGGCAACCCCGTCACTGCCGCCTGTCAACATCACCCGGCAACGAGAGCAACACAGTACCAACACGCAAAGTTGTCTTCCTCCAGTTGCCTGCGAATACTTCATTTAGACAACAAAACCTGTTTGATTTGACCCAGATAGTTTAATTCGACTTCTTCTTGCCACTGGTTGCACAACACAGATAGAGAGGTATTCAAGGACTGTCATCTATTTGAAATTGGCTATCATTCTCCCCTAAATTCCCCAATTTGCTTTGAATCAAAGCGGCTGCCTCAGACGCGGCACTCCCATACAAGCCGTGAATCGTGGAGCCATTTACCCACATGATGCTTTCCATCCCCACCCACAGGTGGGGATAAATCAAGACAAGAAATCTAAAACAGCCTCCCTAACAGCGGCGAACGGTCGGGCTTGTAAACACATCACGGTGTGTAGTTTACTGACATCATGTCGCAGGAGTTGCCTGCTGCCAATTTAAATCTGCCAATACACTGCAGAGCTATATGTGCACTCTTATAGTGTGATGGCATACTGGAGCAAAAACAGAGTTAAAAGGAATTTGCATTAATAATTACCTACAAATGAATCAGCAAAAACAAAATCTCCTTGACGGAATGACATTATGTTCAAGAACCTTGACTACTTTAGCCTATAATTTATGCACAGGGGTGTTCATATAAATTACGTCTCCTGGAATCAAGAGCAAGGCCCGCCCCTACTCCCCTGGAGTTCAAATGAAGGTCTCCCAATTAGCGTGAGCCGGGGGGGTCCGCCGTCCTGAGAGGCCGTCGCCGGACTTCATAAACAGTCTGGGAGTCCGCCGCCGCCCTCTGATATCAGCCAGACAACGGATGGAAACGCTTTACAGCATCTTCATGTTTCATGGTCGGCCGTGACTAAAGCCGGTGTGATGGGAATGTTTAGTTCATAATGTATCAGCAGGTACACACACACACACCTTCTTTCCTTTCAAGGGAGGGCCGGAGTGACAGGAATTTCTAAGTGTTTCAGCTTTCTCTTGTGAGGACACATTCATCCTGGATGCAGGCGGGATAAATGAGATTGTCAGTGGTTATCTGAGGTTAATCGGCCTCATTTTAAAAAGGTCTTTGATGTGTGACTTGAAAACAAAGCGTGTCTGACGGAGGGGACGAGCCCCGTGTCCTTGTATTTTCATCAAGTATCTCCGATCAGCACATTTCCTCATTAGCACTCAAGCACCGTCATATATTAAAATAACTAAATTCTGCCAGTCAGTCTTTCATTTTTTTTTTTTTTTTCTTTGTCTTCATAATCCGTCCGGTGACGCTGCCAACTCATTACCGCCACAAAACCATTCAGCGTTGCAGGATCCCGACCTTATCGTGACCCAGTGGAAATACTCCTATTCAAAAAAAAAAAAAACCAAAACTTTGAAATTGTGTCAAGTCAGCATCAGGAGTCGCTCCACGCTCGAAACCAGAGGCGACGGGCTGAAGCCGGAGACTTCAAGGGAGAGATAAGGCCGGCAGATAAGAGGACTAGAGGCAGTGTGAGGTTGAAGGGAGTGGGTGCTCTTTGGAGAGACTCAGCACTAAATCAAGTGATGGAGTTGCAATTCATCAGATAAGCTTGAAATATTTGAGAAAAGCAAATCAATGGGAACGTTGTGCTTTAGCTGTTTTTATTGACATATTTATTATGATTATCTTGGGTATTTATAGTATACTTCTTCACCCGTCCTATTCTTAAATAGAATATATTTGTTGGGAATTGAATGTTAATAATTTTCCGTATGTTTTCTGTTCATTTTGACACGCAAATTAGCATTTTTCATCACCGAAACGTCTTGATCGCCCCCTGCTGGCCGGCTGTTAGTTCAGGCAGGTGTCTTTGTTTGAAACGTCAATATAACAGTCCATCATGTTCATTTAATTCCTGGGTATATTGAAGTCATTTTGGGGCCCCGGAACTAATATTTTTAACGGCTCCCTCTGTGTGTTTTTTTATTGAAGTGAGATTAGCAGCAGGGCCGGCGTGGACTGAAATAAACCGGAGCAGAAAAAAAAAATGGAAACCCCCCTGTGGTTGAATCTTGAGAAACTCTGTCACACTCTTCCATGCACTCACTTGTCAGGCAGATTACGACCTCTCCGCAGCGAGAATGAAACACTATCTACTCACTCTGAGCCAAACAGTCTCCTCAGAGCGCCTCTGCAGTTTGCTGCAGGTCACCTGCAGAGGCATAATAACACCACATTAGTGTCGGTCTCTACGTGCGAGTGCATTTAGAGTTTACTCTATTACGGCCAGTAATGGTCTCAGACTGCAACAACATCCCCGATTTGAAATGAAGCAGTGAATTTATAGGCGAATCTATTCAAATGAAAAGTTACAGGTCCTTTTTTTCCCATCAGCGTCTATTACGGATGACAAGGACATCTCTGAACGGCAGTCCTGGGCATAAAAATGTAGCTGAATATATATTTATGTATTTAAAACTTTGTTTCCACCTATATAGGCGTTTGATTTATGTTATCAGACAACTTGAAGGTGCTCATGTAGCTTGAAAGTGGACATAAATCACTGCATTTAATAGCTTGTCACGCTAAAGGATTGTTGTATCGGCTTTATTGTTGTATGATCGGGCTGAGCAAAGAGGACTGTGAGGCGAGGAGGAATATTATCCAGAATAATATGCGCTTATCATTCCGCTTCCAATCCAGAAATCAGAATGTTTTAAGGTGTTAATAATTTATATAAGAGGGGGCACATACTATCCCAACGTGATGCAGATTGTGTCTTTATCAAGAGGAGTTATGCGTATTCATACGGCTATAAATTGTGCACACTCTTCCCCTCCCCTTAATTCACATGCTCAGCGCTGATGAAATATGCTATTTGGATTTGAAATTCATATCTCATCCCCTCGCCGGGCTCTCATCCCTCCCTCTTTGCCAGAAACCTGTGTGCATCGCACATTTTAAAGCAAATCCCCCACGTCACACTAGTTGTAGTCGGCTGTGAGACAGAAATATGTGCTGTAATGGGTTTTCATTTGGGTGTCTGGATGCCTCTGTTGTCACAATATCAGACTGTTTATGAGGTTGCAGACTCTCAGGACTGTTATTTTAAGGTGGAGGGCCATTCAAACGAAAACATCATCTTTCTGGCTAATTTGCATCAGGATGGAGCCGGTGACGTTTTATGGGATTTTCTCTGCAGAAAGGAGGAATGAAAAAGACTTTTAGTCCCAATGTCAAAGCTTTTATTTGTGTTGTTCGCCTATTTTTGGATTCTGCCTGCTATACTTATTTATTTCTTCCATGTAGGTCACCAGATATGTGAGATAATTTCATAAAATTGGGACAAAAGCTTTCCATTTCGACCTTTCACCGATTCTCCAAATGTTTTTCTCTCACCATCCCCACCTACTCACTCGCATCCGACGTCAAAAAAAAAACCCCCAACAACAACAACAACACTTCAAAGACAACACAGGGTAGCTTACTGGTAGCCTGCAGTTCCAATTTTTGAAACACCATGGCCAATGACGCAGTCTGACATGACAGAGGAACAATCCTCCGGCTTCCCTGAAGTCACCGGTGTGGCAACATTTGTGCGCTCGCCAATTATATTTGCAGATAAAACAATGTTTTGGGCATATGTTCAGTTTGAGCATTTTGCATAAGCGTTCGGAAAATGTGCTCTGTTGATTTAATCCAGGCAGCATCGTGATTCCTACCTCATTCAAACCTTTTTTAAGCTTTATCAAAACATGCAGGAAATGTAATTAATTATTGTACATTCTTCAAATAAGCTGATCTCAAAATGAGTTTTCTACGACTTTGAAAAACTATGTTTTAGGTCTCAATAGACACAGTTGGCTGATTGATGATATTTGGACTGACATATTTGGATTTTTCCATGATATAACTTGTGTCCGTGTGCAAAACAAAGCTCTGTAGAAGCAAAACAGAGAGTGCTGATGGAAAGAGTTACCCTTACGAAGCACTCTGTGAAAACAGGGTCATCCGCAGATCCAACCAACCTCCAAGGGTTTGAATCAGAGTATGACGTCGAGTGTATACATAACTTATATTTGGTGTGTGTTTTCAAGGCGCTTTAACCTTTGGGAGGCCCTGTTCTCGGCAAACGGGACTCGGGATGACTCTGTAATGAGATCAAAGAGATAATGACAGTATTATGAATAAGTTATGTGCCCTAACAAGCAGTCTGTCTGCGCATGCATTTATTATCCGAGTGTCTGAGGTAGAGGTGAGGTTAGGCCGTTTCCCTGTGGAGTCTGGGTATTATTGCTTCAATGATGTCTGGGCTCAAACCCTGTTTGCGACTGGATGAGGACCCAGACCTCCCCGGTGTATAACTGCTGTTTCTTTTAGACATTAAATGTGTTTCCTTCCTGTGGAGGTACTCCAGAAATCTGACTAAGGCGAGCCCCAGGGCAGACCCCTGGTCCCACTGTATATCTCATCAGGCCTTGTAATGCCTGGGGATCCCCTGCAATTGACGTTTGAGTAAGGGGCTAGCTAGAAGGACTTCAGGAGTACTTTGTTCAGCTTGCAAACAACTTATACTACAATGCAATCGAAAAACTCAGCGGCCACTAGAAACCATGCTGGAAATAGATTCAAAGTCACAACCTATTCATCACCCGCTTCACTTTGTTCTCTACAGAGAAACAAACAAAAACAATCTTTTTTGCGACCTTTTGTCCTTCAAACACAAAGTGGCGTTCGGGTGGATGATGGTTTTACTGCCAACACAATAAAATGTATTTTTTCTAGCCATGAGAAATGTTTCATATTTCACTTTTGGCACAAAACTGCATGGAGACCCTGAAGTTCTGGCCGTTTGTGAGGAGTGGGAGTACCATCTGGTTCCTCGTCACTTTTGATAACTAAATAAATGGAAACAAAGCAACATAAATTCAGAATTTTGATACTTAATTTGTTTGCAATCTTCAAATCAAAGTGTTTAACTTCAATTGGAAATGTGTGAATCAGGTGTGTTGTGCATAACCACATCAACTCAATGCCATTTTTGCATACTGATGTGATTTGAAATAAAACAGGATTTCATTGCTCTTCATGAGACATACTGTAGATAGACATTCACACGCCAAGGCAGGTTGATCTAAGGACATTCAGTTTCACAGCAAGTCTTTTCAGCTGGGGAAATCAATGTCCTTCTGATGGTGTGAAAGCAAGAGGCTGCAGCCACTGGCAAAAGGCGCTTCTTTTCTTTATTTAGTTTTGACTTCTTTTCTCCTCAAAACTAATCCACACATGTTAATAGTTTCGACAGAACTGCTTACAAAGGCCTGAAAGCGATGCAGAGCTTTTAGTGCTGACAGAGAGAGAAAACATTTAAAGCCACGCTCCGGCTTCTCACGGACATCACACGTGTCGTACGCCTCTTATACAACGGTGCACAATAGAGGAGCTATAGCCGCTTATGAAAATACATCTCAAGATAAATCCTTGAAAGCAACTGATAATGGAGTTGCATTTGATGCCGATCAAGGGAGGAGATTGATGTATTCTTGATATCCCTGGACTTTTACTTTTGAAACAAATCTTCCCCCCAAGCTGGACATTTGGACCCCCTTAATTCAAGTTTCCAGTTGAGTAGCAGAAAATGTGCACATATCCAAAGAAAGTCACCATGCCGGCTTCCATTGTGTCCCTGCATTACAGTCGATGGAGCAGCTCCAGGGTTTGCCTCCAGATGACATCACACCGCATCCTGTCATGGTTAATGGATAAGTAGGAAATGTTATTTTAGCACTTTAAATCCACATAATACCGCGGCATTTCCATGTCCGACAAAATGCACTAATTAATTATTTCAAACGGCACAATTACCAGCACGTTCCCGTGCAGCTATCCCTTTAAGAAGCTTGCCAGTCACATCCATTATTATCCCCTCAGTGTAAAAATATTTTTTTAATGATCGCCCCCACGCGCCGTGCTTTGAATGTGATTTTGACATTGACTGACGTCGCTTGTGAAGTGTCCTTTAGATTTCATAGAGTGCTGTGCTGTTAATCAAATGCCTTAAAAAAATGAGCTGTGGGTTATTTTAGGGGTTCTTTAAGTGCTTGGGCAATGATGCTGAAAATTTCACAAAGACAAAAAAAAAAAAGGGGGGTACTAAATCAGTTCGGCGGAGACATTGTTAGCACATTTGGCATACGGCGCTGTCACATTATATTCTCTCCCTTTGCTCCTTATTCAATAAAATACAAATTCGGCGGGAACCTGTGAGGCATAAAAAGATGTAAAAACGTGCTGTCATCCCGGAGGCAACACGCGCCTTTTAGGTGACCCTCTTTTGTGACAGTGAAGCCCGATTGCACCCATAACCCGCAAGGGACACCGAAGAGACACCCGCTTAACTCCATGTAGACGATATTTCATCATTCATGGCTGGAATAACCACTACTGCTGCTTCTAAGACCTCCTATCTGAGACTTCTGGACCCCCTACAATGTAGCGTATTCTCTCAGGAACCAATAGTGCAGTCGGAAGTGCTTCCCAGATGACAGACTGAGAAATAGGATGGAAAAACAAAAACATTTATGAAATAGAAAAGCTATAATACCTTTAAAAACAATGCACCTCCCCCTGGAAGCCAGCTCGTCCTGGACCCCGAGGCGTTCCCAGGCTAGATGAGATATATATCCTCCAGCGTATTCTCCGTCTCCCCCGGGGCCTTCAGTGTTGTACGTGCCCAAAAAAAACTCAAATAGTTGTGTAGTAAACTTTTATATCGTACAATATTTATATATATCTGCATATTTCCCCCAACCGACATTGGCACGAGTCCCACCACAAGGGGTGCCGTGCGATCGCTCCCTGCCCGGTTGGCGGCACGTATTTCCAGTAACTGCACCGTGACATGTGACCGGTGAGCTCGCTATGGCGGCGGCGTGCGGCGGATGTGCCGCGGGCATCAAACCAGCGAGGTTTCAGGGAGATCAAGATACGGGAAAGTCACGCGGCGCTCGGTGATAAGGCTGTTTGTTGTTCCTCGGCCACATGCACACTCACACACTGTGAGATGAGAGTGTATTAATTGTCACCCGCTGGCGACTTGTCAGCATTGCACACACACACACACACACACACACACACAGACACACACTGTTGAGTGACTGCTCCAAAGTTACCTGCTGATTTCCCCCTCGCCTTCCCTCTCTCTCACGTTCTTCTTCACCTCTGCACCTCTCTCCAACACCACCTCCTACCAATTTTCTCTCTCACACACACACACAAGCACACACACACTCTCACACATGTGATGCGCAACACACACCGCCTCCTTCTCATGTCTGGGTAAGGACACAGCCAAGCTGACTCACCCAGAATTGAGCTGTCATCTGTGTCACCTCGGGCTTGTGTGCGTTCGTGCTTTGGTGTCGTGTGTGTGTGTGTGTGTGTGTGTGTGTGTGTGTGTGTGTGTGTGTGTGACCATCACCTTGGGCTGGGAGTGTACTGTGGGAGGTTACTGACAACATGCACAAGCTGGGGTGTATGGACAAAGGATTTGCTCATCATCTTAGGGACAGAGAGGACATGACTAATGTGTGTGTGTGTGTGTGTGTGTGTGTGTGTGTGTGTGAGAGAGAGAGAGAGAGAGAGAGAGAGAGAGTACTGGTTTTCAGAGAGCCTCCGCTCCTCCTACACACTCACAGCACGCCAACACACTCATGTGCTCATGGGTTATGTGTGTAGAAGCAGAGTGGGGTCAAAAGCCGAATTAATTACATGAAAAAAAAATCATAATAATATTTAAATGCATGCCCACAAGGGGGGGTTAAGTCAGAAAAGGGTTTAAAGTTAGCTGCCCCTCTATGACACAATCACAGGTAGAGTATCCTGTTTATTGCTCTGCATTCACGTGGTCTCTCTCTCTCTCTCTCTCTCACACACACACACACACACAGGCAAAACCTTTCCTATGAGCATCTGGGCACCAGACAGGCCTATTAGCCCACAGGGCCTCGCACTGCCAAAATAACAACTGTAGCATATGCCCGCGTAATAATTGCATTAATGTTGAACATGTCTCTCCAGGGGGTCGGCTCTGGTTGACAACTTGGGGGAAATTAAAGCTTGTTCTTGAAAGCATGAAATTATTATTTAGCAAATGTTGGAACAGAAGAGGGTTCAGCTAATGATCACTAACTACACAATAATGGATGAAGAGTTCATTTCCAAAAACGCGAGATGTTTGAAAACAGATTGCCACCTGGAGCCCCGCGCTTAATATCTCTATATTACAGAGGCTTCCTCCGAATGTCACATTGTCGCTCAGCAGATTCTCTGTGCTTACAGCTTACATTAGCAGCCGTTTGCCAATTCATGCAAGTGGCGTAGTAACCGTTTCCTACGTTCCAGGGGCCCCAATTGGTTTCAGTTCATTATAGAGCACCATCAGAAATCCACTCGCAGAGCCGAGAAAACAGGCTCAGCATAATGCATCGTAATGAAACACACCGGCGCTGTTTTTTTTGTGGAAGCCACGTTAGCGCTTTAATAGGGTTAAAATGACTGAATTCTTCCCAGCGGTGCGTTCAAGTGCCCGAGTGAGTGTTGGATGGTGAAAGGTGTTAACATAATAGGAAGAAAAGAGGCAAAAAAACAAATAAATGGATCATCAGGTGGGCTTTCAGATTGCTGGATGCACAGTAAATATGTATAAATATGTTTGGATAGGGAACACATGTTAACCATGAACTAGTTTCTTATTAGCATGCATATCAGTAGCATATTGGCTGTTTTTAAGGCATTATAAATCATTACTAATGCCTTATTCTGCATGATCATATTCTACTACTTGGCCGTTACCTACTGTGAGTTTTCCATCAATAATTTCCTAATCACTGCTTACTGATAGGGAGTTAGGGGGTTGTTGTAAACCACTTAATAAGAATAAGCTAATAAGCCTAACACCTTTGAATAAAAATGGAAATAAAAACGTAAAATATATCTATCAGTCAAAATAATCTGCATTCTAATTTGTTTGTTTTTTTAAACTCATTGAACCCAACTTTCTATTAGTCATTTTTAATAATACAGAAACAGTTCCTCGACACCACGTCATAGGCAGTAATCATTAATTCAAAGGCCCCTCCAAAGTACCGTTTCCCCGAGCCGCATCCGACGTACGCTCGCAAAATAACAAGCTGGACGCTGATTGGTGAAATCCCAGCCTCCTTATAGTTTTTCTCCGAGGGCACCCTAAAAACGCATTCAGCGTGGCGAGGTAGACGAGGAGACGAGCAGTCATCCCCAGAAGATTCCATTTAGTGGCGACATCACCTCGCGAGGCTCCAAATTGTTTTCGCGCCCCCCCGCGGCGAAACATAATGAAGATTCGAGGCGTGCCAGGGGAACGCGCACACACTCCCGTACCTGCTCCACGCACTCACATGCACAGACGTCGTATTGCCTGGTGGACATTCATTAGGATGCAGAGTGGAGGGGATAATGTGGTTTAAGCAATCAAGGAGCTGGCAGTCCCCGTCCCTCCCGGCTGAATTAAAGATAAATCCAAACACCTTGAGAGGCCAGATTATTGGCCCATATGTGGATTTGGCCGAAAGGAGTGTGTGTGTGTGTGTACAGTATGTGTAAGTGTGGCATGTTTGCACATATGTGCGGTATTAGACAGCGAGCATGGGGATTAGCAGCGGAGGGATGTGAGTACATTTGCAGGGGCACATGCAGGAATAAGCTGCTGTAAATGTGACACTAAGTTGATTATGCAAAAGGTTGACGTTACGGTGTGCACGGATGCAATGTTGCTATTTTTCTTTTTCATATAAAAGCACATTATCCCCGGAATAACAAATGGCGTTTATGTTATAGTCGTAATAATCAAAGATGGAAGTTTTACCCGTTATTGTGTTTCTGCTCACTGAATTTCCTTTCTCCTGTTGATTCATTTCGATTATTTCCTCTGAAACATCTAGAACGCAGCAGGAAAGTAGAAGTAGTTTTGGACAAACGGATGATTTGTGACGTTTTTTTAGTGACTGAGTATAGTTACCTTGGAAACAAGCGTCATGTGCAGCTTCAAAAGAGACGTCAATCACCATTTAACACCCCCGGGATTCAGCTGGATCACACTCACCTTACTCTATTTTAAGGGAGAGTGGGCCACAATACACTTCCTACCTTTGCCCCCCCCCACCATCTGGGATTCCCTGGCACCATTAGCATGTATTGCACTGTAAATAAATCCATCCTGCTAAGTCGTATTATGCTGCATGGCAATGGTCTCATTTGTGTACTGTGATTATATAATGTCTAATTATAGCACGTCTAAAAAAAAAAATGACCACCCCATTATTTTTCATACAAGCTGCACTCGGAGGCAACTGGCATGATTCCCCCCCCCCACCTGCTACATCATGTGTGTGTTTTATGTGTGTCTCTTCCAGCGCTTTTGTGTGTGTGTCTACGCGGTAAAGAATTAAAGGGTTATCATCAGTCTTTATTTCTCTAAACTGGGGCAGGCCGCATTATGTAAAGTGCTGAATTATGTATCAGATCTGCTTGCTTGTTGGTTTGGCCGAAGGGAGAGTGGCGAAAGGGAGACGCAAAAACACACTCTCGTTATCTCGTCCTGAATCTCTCCTTCTTTGTATCGCAGATACGGCGGCGTATTGTCTCCCGATAACATCGACACACATGATCGTTTAAGCCGAGAGAACACTCGGCATACATTAGCACCCGGAAGTCGTCTTTACAACGAAGAACGATGATCTATTAGGAAACCTCCGGAGCTCACACCTTGGCCGGCTTTGCTTTGGCTATTTGCTGGTTCTCTGTGTTTCCGTCACTCCCCCCCCCCCCTGAGTCTCCCAGCCCTTCTTTTCTTTCCCTTTCTGTCTTCCTTGTTTTGTCTCTCCGCCCTCGTCCTCCCCGAAGACACGCCGTCTGAACAGCCCCGGCCTCCGAGACGGGGCTGAACTTAACCAAACTAATCTTTCGGAGAAGAAGAGGAACGACGGGCCTTCCTCCTCTTCTTCGCCCCCTCTCGAGACGCTGCTGACATTTCCACGATGAGAGAAAGTGTGTCAAATGTTTCCAGGGAGGGGTGGGGAGTCGAGTCGAGCACCAGAGAGTTGGCTCAACTCGGAGTGCAAAATATTCTGCAGGGACCCGGCTCCTGCGTTGTAGCCTGGCAGCGCTCGATGAGCTCTCACTGGCAAATAACGACCTCTCACCCTCTGATAATACCCTATTGTGCACCAATGGAGGGTTCAAGTCCGCTTGCAACTGTTGCCGACTCGCTTGAGGCCTTCGGAGTGTAGCTTTCTTGACCAATAATCGATTTCCCTCTGTTTTCTTGGACCTGTATTTGACCTCATTGCAACCTTTGAAATCTTTTTCTGGGATACTCTTCAGAACCGGAATGAGAAATCTGGATGCCTAGATTGTACCTTGATTAGGCTGAACGTGTGAAAGGCCTCTCTCAGAGAATTACCACCTGAAATGGGATGCAGGTGTAAACTGTCAGCAGCTGTAAAATCAGCCATGTTTTTTATCGGCCCTCGCAGTGTCATGATTCCATTTGGATCCAATTTTTCTTGGATCAAGTGAAGTACTTTCTAAACACGCTTTAACGTCCTGCGTGAGCCGTTTCCCCTACTTTGGGGTGTAACCGAGTGCTAAGGTTAACAGTCTTTTATGCTTGTATTGTTCACTTCCTAAGGATAATATCTCCCACTATTGCCCCATAAACCGAATCATAATATTGAATGGTACGCTGCCCTTCTTCCCCGCACCTCTGAACGGTAAATGGGAATCTGTTGGGCATGTCGAACAGTTTAGGGGAGCCCCTTTTCGCTATTGACCGTGCACAATTTCATTTGTGCAAACTGTCAGTCCACCACCTCTCACTCTCTCACCTTGCAAGCACGCATGCTTGCTCGCTCCCGAAATGGCCCTCCGAAGGGCCCTCGCCGCGTGTCTCGGCGCCCGGCGGCTCTGATTTATGCCCCGGTGGAAGCCATCTCTCTTTGGACTGTATCGGACTATGAATGTCAGTTCCAAGCTGTGCCAGCTCCCATCCATCACGGGAAAAACAATCTGACATTCGGGGGCCCCCGAGTTCAACCACAGGTTCTCACTCGCCGGCTGAAAAATCTCTACGACGCAAATGTCAAGCATGACGTCTGACTGCGAAGATGATCGATTTTAGAGAAGTGAGTTTTAATCCAAAGCATCGGAATTAAATGTGTTTAACCAATTAATTCTAAGGTGTTGAAACGGATTAGACAGCACTTGGAACAAGGAATGATCTCATCTAATTGATACTAAGCAAAAATCCCATACATACTATGCTATTATAAATGGCTTTATGTGTGTCCAGCTAATGCCATGCCTCCTCACCGAAACCAAATATTCATCTGTATAAGTCACCTGTCGTCATCATGACTAATGGCCCGATCAATGAAACCACTATTAATGTATCAGAAGATGAGATGTTGAGGTTGAAAGACCCTTGACTAGATTTGACTCCTAAAGTCTTAGGGAAGGAAACCCGCTCTCTCATATTCTGAGATAATTCACTTTTAATTTATTTCGCATCAAGATACTCTCATAGGCCCAAAGTTTTAATCCAATGCAGTAAATACTGCATTGAGCCCCGGAGTCACTGCCTGTCCTGAGGCAACTCCTGCAACTTCTTCAAGGGGATTTTTTCTTTCTTTTTCATACAAGTCTGCAATCAGAACATCTCGTAGCGCCCTGTACATCCACCCTCCTCCCCCGAGTTAACCCGATGCACTTCACGAAAGGATTGCATACGACTGTGCAACAACAGGCAAACTAGATATTCCTAAATAGCTTTGCAGAATGACTAGAAAGGTTAGCAATTATCTTCTCTGGCTGGACACCATGAGGGCTCGAGATGCCTGTTCTTGAATTTCCTTCCCTTTGTTTTTGCCGTTGTTTGTCTCTTTTCTGGTTCAAATCAAATGTAGACTATGTAGACATCCAATGATGCCATTTTTATATCTTAATGTCTATCTTTGTGACTCCATGCTGGCTTAGATTCAATTCACCACATTTGTATTAAACTGCCCATACATTTTTAAGGTGTAGATAAGCTCTTTGCACATGTAGGGAGAGGTATATACAGATAGTGAATAGGTGGGAAGCCTGCAGGCATTTTCCTCGTTTAATTCCACCTCTCTTTGTGTGATAAAACTGGCCACTGGCCATCGCTCCCCTCTCCTCTATTTTCCAGCGCTGCAGTAAAGCTCTCCCTGAAGCTGAGAGTACAAATATAGTGTTACAAGGGCGCCAGTGAGGTGTCAATCATATCCAGCCATGTCTATCTGCCTCGCCCGCCCTCTCTCTACCCCGTCACTCACGCTCAGACGAGCAACGCGTTGTCATCGCATCATTGGTCGAACAGATGTCGGTGACATGTTTCCCAAAGATTCACCCGCCAAAAGGTGATTATGTGAATTACTGAGAAAGGGCCAGAAATTGGACCATTCAGTCAGACATCAAACCTATGACCTCACGTTAGCATGAGAATAGCACCTTTACTGTAAGGCGGAATGCACGCCGGTTTCGGGACGCTTTTTTTCAGCCCTTTTGTTGCCCTCAGTGCATCTGCGTCAACAGCTTAAATCCTGCATTTTTCTAAATCCTGCATTAATTTTGGGAAAGCACAAATAGACTCACTAAGGGACGGATTTGCAGGGTAAATATAATCGCAATCTAAATCTGAACTCTGCGGCCCCCTGCAATTCTATAATTCACAAAATAAAGACTCGTCGGAGAAGAAAAAACACCATTTGCTGTTTATTTTCCCCCCAAGATGAACGTAATGACAGTTTGCATATATTACCGGCCGTATTATAATGACACGCCGCGCCACTGTCATCATTATGCAATCATAGTTGTGGCATTTGGCATTTGCGGAAATTACCATCACAATATAGAGAACGACTCCGCTGAAGGGATAATTAATCGCTCATCTTGTATGTTCACGCATGTTGGTTGACACACAATTTCCCACCTGCCGTGATTTTTGTAGGCGATCCACGCTTAGCCGTGCTTTCAACCATTTTTTTCTGTGCGAGTCCACACTCGAGTGGAACTTCTCGGCGACTCCCGGTGACCCCGCGTCTTCCTATACGGATTGCTCTGTAATTGTGTGCGAGAGACGCGGTGTCACCGGGGGCGACAGCCACCTCCAGCCTTATCCATTCCAACCCCGGCTGTCCAAACAGAAGCAGCTGGGCTGGGGAGAGGCTGCACGGAACTTCTCAGAGGGCAGAAATAACAGTGACTTTGCTGTTATGGCTATAAATAATATAATATTCAGCCGGCTTTTTATATATAATACGTTATATATCAGAGGCAGGGGTTCATCCAGGTTATTAGCATTCATCACCATAGGGAACATGAATGTCTGTAAGAAGATATTTACTCTTACAATAATGACTATAAAGTAGCCACTTTTGAAAGTATTTTGTTTTTCTCAGAAGAACACTTGTGTAAAGCCACTTCTCTGGTTTTATCCACCACTTTTTTCTCTTTTTTTATGTAAAAGGTCGAATTATAGCTACATCAAGCTCGAACGCTGCTTTTCAGCATCAAATAAGGAGAACGTTACTCATCAAAAATATGTATTAGCTGCTGTTTCTACCAGGGAACCTGAAATCTGCTCTTTATCTGCAGAGGACAAGGGCTGAATGACAAAGCCTCGATCAAATAAAGAGATTAGCATTGACGGAGAGCCTTGTCAAAACTTCTGCTCACCTTTAGAAAAAATGTGTTTGCATCTTGATTCTTACAAAGGAGTGTGTAACTCACAGGCGGCGGAGGGATTTCTACAGGGAGAAGGTCAGCAGTCAAGGACACTTAAAGGCAACATATAATGGAAGACATGAAAAATACTCTGAGAATCGTGACTAGCACCGCGTTACAAACTCATTTGCTTTTCAGTTCGTTAATTAATTCAAGAACAAGCTCACCTTGGATCCTTTTCAATATATTCAAAAGTGGAATAGCTCTACGAGTGGCGATAGAGAAGTTGCTGCTTTTTTAACTCTTTCCATTCACATCATGAGATTCTTGGAAATGAACGGCACCATTCGTTTGACCATATTGATTGAGACTTTTGCAGCTGACGAAAACAAACCCATCCATTCCTAAGGCACTTTCAGGTGCTTACGATTTGGCCAATTATATTTGAAAACTGGCCTCTCCTGTAAATTGCATTTGACCTGTACATACATCTTGTTTATCTGCGGATGAGCCAAATGCAAGACGGCAAAGGGCTGACAGGGCCATACCTTCTGGATGTGTGGTTCTCTCCAAGAGGACGTCCAGTTCAGATTCAAGGCAAAAGGCTCATTAGCTCATTGGATAGACTTGTTATTGGGGCATCCACATATCATGTTTTGCTAAAACGAATTAAAGTAAAAAGTCACCACACCATAGCTTCCTCCCAGATTTCGAGCCTTCCTCCCAGCATGCTTTGTTATGCAGGGACATATTTCATACATCGGCCCCTGGGGGCTGACAGCAAAAGACTGAGGAATCAGAAACAGCAGTCACCTTCAAACCGATACCTTTAGCTTTACAAACTCCCTCCGCGCACAAACAAGCAAGGTTACCTCCTGGAGCAATGTTAGAACAGCCAGATGTGGCCCTCGTAAGTGTGTTTCCTGCTGAGTTGCTACCAGCTCCAGCAGTGCAGAGGGCTGAAATGGCATTACACTGAAGTGTAAAGAGTATGCATAGGGATCAATAACATATTTGATTATTTTCTTGCTTTTATAGCTCTTTGTTTGCCGTCCTACGTGTATTGGATTTCTTCTTTCATATCTAAAAGTCACAACTGCAACATGTCATGCTTTCAGATCTGCTCTGGTTATAAATAATGCCCCCCAATCTGTGGCTGTTTTATAAAGCCCCCACAGATCCACTCCAAAAAACACAAAAAAAGAGGAGAACCTCAGGCATGAAATGAATTTTTTAACGTAAGCCATTCATAACGCGGTTTAATTAAAACATCATCGTGTGACTGACAAGTCAGAGGGAATGTACGATACTTACTAAATCATGGCCTTTACGGAGCGGCAGCACCTCATTTCTTTACCTGGTGATTTATTGTATGGGATGAAAATGATGTTTTCAAGCTATTTAGTCACTCTGGCATAAAACAAATACAACCCATCAAATAGAGGATGGCTAGTATTTACTTTGAAGCCCTACCCAGTGCTTCTTTTTGTGAGAGTCTTGGGGAACCAGTTGGGAGCATAGCCTAGCAAACATGACTTCCCATGACTTGTATGGTCAGTTAGCCAAAAGCACCGTCGTACTTAGTAGTTTCCGATAGGTTGGGATCGACTCTTGGGGACTATTAATCTCCATTGTCAAGACGTTCCCCACCTGCTTCCGACTCCCTAGCCAAAAAAGGAGTTGTATAACATCGAAGCAACTTCTGCAGGAGTCTTACCTCTTGCTAAATGGCCCGAGAATGGATGCAATAAATCAACTGTGATGTAAACAGCCTCCGTAGCAATCCGAGCCGGGCCTCCCGGTCACATCAATTGCTGCATGATTAGGTTGCGGTTAAACTCGAACCTAATCTCCTCGCGGCGCCGGCTAACAGGGCGATAATACGGGGCCCTAACAGCAGCGAGGGAAAATTGAAGGTGGAGGAGCTTCAAAGTGCCCCCCCACTTCCCCTTCTGCCCATGTGTAGAGACTTACTCCTCATCAGTCAAACAAGACACAACCTGCCGGAGCTCTAAGCTGTCTGATAGCAGCTAACCTACGAGGAAATCCAGGGCGCTCAGGGATCTGGAGAGGGAGCTAACCCGAGAGTGCCAGTGCATAAGTAATAGCGCGCGATTAGACCCACGCGATAAAGGTCCTTATCTCATGACCCCGGCTGGGAACTATGGGAAGGGAGTCCACCGCCCGAGATGAACTGCTCTAACGATTCCCTCCTCGCCGACCATAATTAAACCCGGTGCCCATTGTCTTGATTCATTAGCTCCACAACCTGGTTTTGCCAACCTTGATCAATTACGTGACCACGGATCGCAGCCAAGCTCTTTAGTTAACACAGCTTGGGAGCGCCGCTGTTTGTGTGTGTGTGTGTGTGTGTGTGAGAGAGAGTGGGAGAGAGGCGTTATCATGCCACACTCTGATTAGGGGAAACTTAATGGAAGTCTCGGCGAAGATGAGACAAGCATTTAGCACATGTCTAGACTGTGTGTGTGTGTGTGTGTGTGTTTGACAGTGATGTCAGCGGTGGCAGAAGCACTTGAATCCCCTCTATTCGCAATAAATGAAGTGTGATTCTGACACCAATGAATGTGACTGAGGTTAAAGGTATTATGAGGCAACAAAGGCTGATTAGCTCCGTCCACCAGAAAGAAAGGTAGAAGCATTGACTTCAGTGCTGGAAGTGAAGTGTTATGTCATGTCCTCCTGCAACTTTGTTCTGTTTCCAGCTAAATCTCTCAATGCAGACCTTGCAATCACCCCCCCTTCCCCCCATCCAGCTATTGTCTGTGTTCCAGCCACTAATCACCACCTCAACGCCCACACACATACCTGTTCTTCACTCCCTCATCAGCTCCCCTTGTGTTTCTACCTCTCTTCTCCAGCGTTCCCCATTCTCCCTTCCTGCAAACATCATTACTCGCTATTGTCTCAACTCTTTTTATTCCCTTATTTCTGTCTTTTATTTCCCCTTTTGGACTTGTTAACCCGCTCCGACGGTCTGCCTAGCACCGTACACTTTCAACACTCGGTCCGCTAAGTCATTTTTTTGCCACTTGGGGGCAGCAAATCAGGCTGTAAACACAACAGCAGCGTTAAGTACCTGTACGATTGAGATTGCGTATATTAAAAAACACAATATTTTTAATCTTTGCCCGAGGTGGCAACTTGGTGCAACAATGAATACATAATACGACAGTGTTCAGGAAACTTAATTACATATATCTATATATAAATCATGACATAAGTAGGAAATAAGTGGCTCTGAATATTGGTATACATGGTTAAAATGTTCACCTGAACAATATCCCAGTTGGCTTCAGGAATATTAGCATTTATCCGGAGTTGTGATTTTTGCTATTAGCCTTTTTATCATATAAAAATGGAAATGTGGATGATTGAAGCTTTAAGGCAAACCTAAACTAGAACCACACACAGCTGAAAAACAGTAAGCCGTGTGGTATGAATGTGTGAGTTTTGACATAGATAGATTCCCAGCTTGTCCTCGTTGGGGGTTAAACCGCAGAGGTCACATGATGAGCGAACACTCCGGCAGTTGGGGATTAACATAAAGAGGCAGGCCGACATGACGAAGGGGCGACGGGAAACACAGAAACAAACAGCAGATAAGGCTGGGAAGAGATAACGGAGCCGGAGATGATAGCTAGAACAAGCAGCCACAATCTAAATATAATACGGGAAACAAACACAACCGCTGCCGTTCAGGTGCACAGGAGTATTTGTCGATCCAGATTAATACAAAGCGGTTAAGAATTTAATTTCTCCCAATTCCTCCCAATTTCTCAATTGAGCTGTATAAACACCGGAGCAGAATAATCCCCAGACCTTCGCATTTGGCCCTCGACACTGGCTCCTGGCCAGGAATCCAGAACCAAGGGTATCTCGCTCCCTTCCAATTATTGGATAACGTCGATTGGCAGAGCTCCCGACAACAGGCAGGCAGAAGTGGTCACGTGATCCGACATGTTTCCTGGATGAGAGAAGTGGGTTTAAAGCGACAGCGCCAACGCAGGGCGACCCCTCGGGGCCAAATCGCAGCTGCGATGGATGTTAGCATCATCTGAAACATGCAATAAAGTCCACCTTTTAATTATTAAATATGCAAAAACAACAAACAGCAGGGACAGACTTTACTGTTAGGCTAGATAGGCCCCTACTGGAAACAGCTATGGATTTATTATGATTTCTTGTACCCCAAAAATGATGAAAACTTAAACTTAAAAATATGCAGCTTAACTGTATACTACTTACTGTGTACTTCTACTTCAGAGGAAAACATTGTAGTACATTGTACATCAAATATGACTCATATGAACTCAAATATTCAACATCATATTGGAATTGAAAGGTTCTGCGTGAGTTTTGCTCTGAGGATATGAATAAAACTTTACTGTCTCGTCATATTTATTAGAGGGGGAGACTTGGCAGCAAACCACACTTTTAAATAAATTGCCTTTTTTTTGTAATAAATGCAGTGTTTTGTTTGTCAAAGGCTCCCACTTAAAATTAATTTACTTTTCTCCCCAGATGATAGTGGTTAATTAATTAATAAGGTGAAGTTAATTAAAACAATTAAGATAAAGCGGTGCTTATTGATTCCGATTCGGGAACCATCATTTGTGGAATATTAAATAATTGACAGCAAAGGGCTGGATATTTATTTTCAATGCTGATTCTTAGATTTCAATATTTTTGGTGCGAGTGAAAAATTGCCTAATGAGTTGACGAACTATGTTTCTACAAATGACGACAGATAATTTCTCTTTCATTAAAATTGGTTAACATTCTGCTTTCTTGAAATGACAGCTCATTATATAAAAAGCCTGTCATTCACAGGTATTAGTTTGTTGCCGAGTCACATTAATTAAAGATTCTCCCACCTCACCTTTCAAAATATTTCCCAGTTGGGTTTCCAAATATTAATTATCAGTCCCTTTTCAGAATCCACAGGAACAGCTCATCACATCAGCATAAATTACATCCCCTTCTTCAAAAAGAAAATCCATCGCAGCCAACTGAAGATAACATGCCTCAGTGCACAAATCCACTGTTTGCTTGTTTCCCTGCAAAATATTCCACATCCCAGTAGAAACCCCGGCTTCCATAGAGCTGCCATGTCGGAGCCACTCAAGCCAAACACAAGGAGGCTTTCAGTCCACGCGGCTGCTTTTGGACAGCTCGATAAACACCCACAAACCCCTTTTGTCGCGGCCTCCCGAATACCCCGAACAGATTTTCCCCCGCAATCACAATCTCCACACGGCCTCCGGGAGCCATATTTGCCAAAAAGATTGGAGCGTGAGCGCCGCTGTCATTTTCTGATTATCGAATCTGATGAGACGGCGCCTGATGTGGGGAGCAAACAGCGATTAAATGCGTCCCGTCCCACCAAATATAGGTTTCTCCGCTGTAATACCTGGCTCTGATTGGCAGGGGGTGACAGCCTCTCTGACTCCTGACGCAAACCGGCGATCGGAGACAGGAAACCCGGCCAAATCACACAAAAAAAAAGGATTTACATGCTTGTCAATTGTGATTATGTCATCTTGTGCTGCTAAAATGAATGCATGCATACCGAACCAAAACCGTATGCCGTGACACGCTTTCCCTGAAGGCTTTGAATGCATCATGACTTTTATGGACGCCTGTGTCCTTATTTATGTGGCCACAGTGCAAATGAAGCCTATATGATGCATTAATAGGTGCTGTTTGCCTGTTGTTGTTTTTTTTATGGCTTTAAAGCAAGGATGTCGGAGGCCGATTTCCATATCGCTTCTTAAAAGAGGCCGCGACGCTGAAGTGCTATTTTTGTATCCGGGGAGCTATAAAACCCCATGAGGCTGTTTAATCAGGGTTAACTGTGTGTGTGTGTGTGTGTGTGTGTGTCTGTAATTCACTGTGTCAACCCTCACACACACTCATACGCACACGGAGGGTCATAAAGCGCCTCTCACTCTGGACAAAGTGATCGAGGGTGGTGCAGAGAGTGATCAATATGATTGTGCTATAAATAGCTGCTAGCGCAGTGTGGTGCTAAGGAGGAGGGATGCAGGGGTAATATATTTGATGAGGAGGTGGGGGGGGAGGGGGGGGATGCTGTGCATTCACAAAGCGTTGCCGGGGACGACAGCATTACAGCTATTTGTTGCCCGGCCAGGAATGCATCCAAACTACATCCAATGGGATCCCATTTATTGTTGAATTATGGAAATGAGATTTTTATTTTGAAGGGAAAAGATGATTCGGCTTAACATAAAGGCAACATTGCCTGAACTATGCAACGCGGTGAATAGCAATGAGACGTTCAAACACGCTGCAGTGCATTGGGCTGCATGCTAACACAGAATGAATGTTGTTCCCTCTGTAATCATCTGTCATTTCCCAGGGTTATCAATAACCACAAATCCCCATAATCACACATATGTCACATTCTGCTATTATCAATTACCAGAAGAGGGGGAGTCCTGTTTAATTTCAAGTTGCACACACGCATTGACCGCAGTTTCTCATCAAAAATACAAAATACAAAAAAAAAATCCCCAAAAACCGCTGCTGAGTCAACTGCACTTATTATGCAAATATGCTTCATCTGAACTGTAATCACAACAGACAAGGCCCCTAAGGGAGCGATGACAGATGTCAGCCTTTGATTATAAATGTCAGCTCGGAGAAGAGCGCCGTCCCGGCTGCCCAGACGCACTCGGGCCCTTGATTTTTCATCCAGACACGGGGGCCTCCATTTATTTTCTCATTAGTGGCGTGTAATCACGGTGTAAAGCGCCGCTGTGATGTTTCGGGGAGAAAAAAAAAAAAAAAAGAAGAGTTTTGATTGATGATGCCCGTAATGAAAGTGTTGAAGGAAATCGTCGCGCAGAAAGATATCTTTAAAAAGAATTAGGGGGAAGCAGGAGGGCTTTTAATTAAAAGGAGAGTCAACGAATCAAACTGACAGCTAAAATAAAGAATTATGAACACCTTGGAGGCAAACTTTTAAAACAGAAACCATCCTATCATGTGTCCTCTTGGTATGACATCACGGGAACGGGAGACGGGCACGAGCAGGGAGACAGGTGGCAACTTTAAGCTCCTCCCACCTGGTGACCGGCTCATTCATGAATACAATTATTTGTGTTGTGTTATTTGTGTTGATGAAACTCGATTCTCGAGATTGAAACGCATCATATTCAGTAAACGTGATGTAGAGCACGTCCTCTCAGGTTTTGTGCTGAGTCATGCTCCGGCGTATTAATAACATAAAGTACAACAGCTGCGTTTTCTGCAGGTGTCTTACCCGCTGCATTGTTGTCTCCGTTTTTTTTTCCAGCTTGTTTCAGATTACATTTCTGGTTCTTAATCCCCCCCCCCTCGTCCCCGGCCCAGGGTGTCGGCTCTATTTAGGATTCCACGAGGGGAATCGGGGGAATGTTTTATTGAGCAGTCGCCGGCAGCTCTCTCCAGTCACGGGAAGACAATCACTTCAGACTGATGTTTTGTGTGTTCCTCTTGTTTTAAACAGCTTAAGTAGGCATCCTGCTGGTTCATCTCTCCCTCAGGTGGTTTCACAGGAGAATACGTCGCGTTTATGTGGTCGCGAGGAGAAACAAAAGGGGGATTCTCAGGCAATTTGGGTTCCATTCACATCCTCTTTTTAAAGAGTTTTCGGGCTGGGAATACGGTGAGAAAGCTGTTGTATACACGTGTGTATTCATCATTATGGAGACCAGTGTCAGATATGAATACCATGCAGTCATTTTGTTCCCAGAAGAACATTCACATCGGCCTCTGAATATAGAAACACAACCTATATTGTGTTGCCCTACTTTTCACACCACTCTGTATTAATTGCATGTGTATTACATATATTTTTTAGCACATAAAAAATGATTCCTTATGAAATGATTACTTGGAGTAATGGTTTTCATGACAGGAATGATGCATCTTTCTTATAGAGTATCTTTGATTACAAAAATAAGTACATTTCAAAATAAAAGTAGCCCGCTGACCCCTGCAGCTATCTCCGTCTGTCATGTGACCCTTGCCTGGAAGGTCAACCTTCAAGTCCAATTCATATAAAGTTACACAGAACACAATTACCTTACACGTATTTGCTCGTAAAAGAAAAGTCGTAACTGCAGCAACCATTATGATAACATTTCCATTAGCTGCCCGTCTGACTTCAAATTCAAATTCCACCTAAATGAACATAATTCTCCCGGAGCTACAGACGGAGCGCTGAGAGAAGCGGTCATTCAGACGATGACGTGTCAGCGTGTCGTTCATTTGTCACAGTCGGCGTACAATGGTGGCTGATAAGGGAGCGTGTCACTGGAAGGTGGAGGCTCTGAATACGTCAGTTAATGGAAAAAGGTAAATTAATAGAAAGCACTCTGTCCTCCTCACAAGATTGATGTCCTTGAGCGTCGGCACCCTCCTGTTCTTCCAGCTTAACTTTCCCCAAGCGTGAGAATCAAAAATAAATGCTCCAATAAAGGTTGAATTTCCAGCATTAAACAAAAAAAGAAACCTACTTTCATCCATCCTACATTTGAGCCTCACGCCAGATTTTTTTTTAAATCCCATATTCTGTGTTTTTGCAGCCCACTTGTCGGTACTACTGATGTAAATCAAGACGCGTTGTCTGCCAATCAGACGTTATATAACGGCAGCATCCAGCCAAGAGCCCTGTCGATCACAAAGTGTGAACACGGGGTTTAATGCTTTTTGTTGATCTTAAACTCTGTGGTTTCTTTCAGTGGAATGATGAAAGAGGATGAGATGCATGCCTTAAAGTCAGATCCAACCAAATATGACGAGCTGTACTGTCTTTACTCTGAGGGGGCATGGCAGGTTAACAAGGGGATGCATTTTGTTCATTCGGCTAACAAGTGCGACGGCGTAACCTCCACATATTGTGTTATCAAGCCCCCCCGAAGTGCTCGTTAAAACCCAGATAACTTTGGGAAAATGGAGACAGCTGTCTGAGGTGAGGACAAAGCTTCTTAGAGGGAATGACACTCGCAATCACAGTCATCTTTACTCCCATTGTCTGTTATTTTCGATAAAAAAGGTGTGCATACGCTTTACGCCGCATCAATCATCCCAAAAAAAGAAGCACTTGGGGATGGATGGACAGCTTAAAAGCTTTATATCGCCCGACGTCTCGCTGTATAGCGCGTGTTATAAAAGCACAGAGGAGCAGCACTCTAAAGACAAAAGATTAGGTGGTAACTGCAGGAAGCTATTTGTAGCCGATTTTATAGAGTGGTATAAGTTAATTGTTTAATGTTTAATTGTTTAATGTAACCTACTTCCTTCATCAAGAAAAATGTGGCTTTTGGTCTAACGTGGGACATGCATAGTGGTCTCCTGGGTTAAAGTCCCACCCTTCTCCCCACACTCAAATTCTGAATTTCCCTTCCTTCAATGTCCTTGAATTATTGTGGGAGCTGCTCTTATTTTCCCCTCTCAAGAGCTGACAACATCTGGCCCTTTTTTTTTTCTTTCCTTCTGGGAGGGTCACCGTGTTAGCAGGTCTAAAGATCAAGCCACACCGCCCCCTTTTTCTCCTCGGCTCCTCCTGTGGGACTCCCACCTGTCTCCGGGCCAGCTGAGAGACGTTGTAATCCCTGTAAAAGTGCGGGATTGGCTCCGGTCGCGCTCCCGCCGGGGATATGTCAACGCCAAAGTCGTCGTGGGGGCGTATAGCACGTCAGCTGGCTGACCCTGATTCAACGGGTCCTCCTCAAGCTAGAAGTAGATTCCAGAACGATTGTTATAACTGCTTATAGGAAATATGCCTTGATATGGATGTGTGAACTTCAAGGCCATCGAATAAATAGTAGCAATAACTCAGATGATTTTCAGCCAATTTAAATGTCTGAGCTATGCTATCCATTCTCCCTAACCTTAACTGCGGTTTGGAAATGGATGACTGGAATAATGGAATCTTAGCTGCCATGGGAGACTTTTAATAGAATGCTATATTAGTAACCTTTTAGCTGCACCGCCACAATTCAAGGCTGCTCCCATAGTCTCCTTTATAATACGCCTGATATTCTGTTTCTCCACGCCTATTTAAAGCTGCTAATGAAATTCCCTAATCCCCCCCCCCCCCCCCCCTCCTCCACCCTCCGCCGGTGCAACTTCCTCTCCAAATTGCGGTGACGGACAACAAAGTGATGAACAGCGGACGGAGCCGTCTTCATTCTAAACATCGATACCTATATTTGCAGGAGGAGCAACACAAATGGATAGCGGTGCTATATGGCAAACTGGGGACCTATGATCTATTCATGCATCATTTTAAGTGACACGTTGTTCAATACAGGTATCCCCTATCGGGAAATCAATGCGGCCATTGAAAAAAATTAAATTGTTAACTTTGTGGGCAAAAAGGAAGAATTTATCCAGAATAATGGCTTTGTATACACCAACTCTAGAGGTTCTCTAAGGGGAAATGATTCTTTTTCGATTCTATTCCCCACTTTCTTTCCGCTTCATCCCCCCCCCCCCTTCCTTTTTCTGTCTATTTCCTTTGCAATATGCCGTATGGCTGTAGGGTGCTGAGGTTTTCTGAGGGTGTATTAATGAAAAAAAGCACCTGCACCGAAAAACATTTATCAGATCACACTGTGGCGAGCTGACACGGGGGGATGGAGCGTGCGCATTGTGTGTAGATGGGTGTGTGTGTACGCTTAAGTGTTGCTGCCAGTGTGACACATTCATCACAGGGGACATAAATGAGCTGAACTCAAGCTGTGGGGGGGCACGAGGGGGGCAGGATGGCTGTTAACTGTGGGAAAGGTACTCCAGTGATAAGCATGTGTGCATGTACTTGCCTCTGTGTGTAAGAGTGCTTAATGGGGCTTATAGGTGGAGAGACAGAGGGGGGGGGGGGGGGGGGGTGTGTCTGCAAGGAGCTGCCGTCACCTTCCGCATCACTACGCTTGAAGGTGACAGTATCCCAGGATGCATTTTGACTGGCGCAGGTGTAAAGAGTGGAATGAATGCTCAAAAATATGTGCAAAATGTCTTTTTTTGGGGGGGGTGAAATAACAACAAACAGGCGGATTAATTCGTATTTTTATGAAATACTGCATGGGGTATATATCGGTAAATATTTTAGGGGATAATTTCCAATGGGGATGGTCTGCTGGATGTATTATTTATGCTCAAATTTGTATGCTTTGCTCATTAAAATCTTTCCAAACGGTACCTTGTACCAAGCGAGAAATTACATATCTAGTTACTATGATTATATTATATTTAAGGAACAATTATTTGAAGAACATTCAACAGAAACATAAAGATCAACATTTTGCAATTAGTTAATGAACAAATTCTCATGCCCGTCTTCTTTTGTAGTTTGAAGAGAAATAAGACACGATTACGACGAGTCTTTAATACATTTCGAATTAGGTCTTCAACAATGATGAAGCAAGAGCGGCCTTTGTGTTTTGTTGGAGTGGGGGAGACAATGTGGCTTGTAATATCCAGCATTTTTGCAGATAAAAGTGGATGAAACCGCAAACATGCTCATCTATTGTTGCTTTTAATCACTAGCTTTCTTTTTCTTCTGCTAACTCTCTGATTCATGGGGTCATTTTTGAAATATCTGAAATTGTGTGCTTGAATAATAAACGCCGTTGCTATAAATTTGCAAATATAGCCGACATCAGAGTTATTCTGACATACAGTTGCTATGAAAACCCATCATGATGATAATCCGCGATGCACAATATCAAACGCCGGGCCATTTTCACCCTTACCCTATCAACCATCCGGGCCGTTACAGTCAGGATGGCCATTACTGACTATGAGCTCTATGATAGCACCTATAATTCTGCCATACGGCCCTTCCTCCAAGCTGTTCATCCCACAGTATTCCAATTACCCACTTTAAATAACGATAAAACCTTATTTCATTTATTTTGCATCGGAGTCATAAATGGATTTGTACTTTCAAACTCATAAGACTTTTAATCGGGTGCTGTAAACACACTGACCCTTCAGAGACTGTTTTGTTTTTCGCCAATTTGTTCTAAAAAATAAAAGTCGACCGATATCTTCTTCCCACCTTCTAATGAATTGCCCCCGCGGCCTTTCTGACGATCAAGACAAGTAGACTAACCTCGGATCGTCTTTGAGTTAAGGGATATGAAGTGCTTTCAGTCCTATCTCACATCGTCACCTTGCTATAGATGCGCTCTATCTCGCACATTGTTTCTGTAGCCTTATCTGCGTATTAGATGAAGCCTTTTGTTGGAGCCGGACAAAAAAATGTGGTCGCAGCTCTTATTCTGTACACTGGCACGACTCCTGGCACATCCCAATGAATAAGCACTTCTAGGGTGCAGGTTGCAGGCAAGCTTAAAAGAGGGAAGAGAAAAAAACAATCATAAAAGAAGAAGGGTAAAAAAAAAAAAGAAAATCCTCACCTCCCCGTCCGCTCATCACAGGAAGTGCAGCCTCAGCAGCCGCCTATGCAAAAAAAAAAGGGCTCTGATGATTATGCAGAGACCAAAGAATGCTCGGAGCGCAAACAGCTGGCCCGGCTTCGCCAAGGATCACGGAGAGTCTACTGATCTCTCTAATATATTCAGTAATTACTGATATGTGTCCACAGCGTGTGTTTGCGTGTTTTCCACACCCTTCTGACCTTTTGACGCATTTTTTAAATGATCAGTGCGGGAATTTGACTTAAAAGGGAGCACGTAAAGTAGATCTTTCGGATCTGGGACTACCTGAAGAAGCAGCTCCTGCAGTGTTGTGTATAATCACGCAACCCGAAGGCTCACTGTGAATAAATCGCAATGTAAAGTTCATCCGCTGTTCAGCGTTTTCTGATAGTCAACAGCAGATGTTGGGGTTTAGAGGTCGGAATAGGTAATGGTACCCTCTAGTTAATAGCATTACCCTCTCTCGTTTCATCTGACATGTTTAGACATATTTGCTATCCATGTGCAAATTTGCTATTGTAATATTCCCTTTGTTTGCCCACAGATAAAGAAAACAACTCCCCTCATCCCCTTGTTTAGCACTCCGCTAATTATCAGGTTAAACCTGTTGTTGCATAACCGTTAAAAAGGTGTATAATTGCTGTTGTGACTGTTAGTCACGCAGTCGTCACCGCAGCAGGTGTGCTAATGCAGCCGAGAGCCCACTTCACAGCTCTTAGCCGCGGTGCGTTGACCTTGTGTCCAGGGGGGGTCAGTCAGACCCTCAAGAGGTCTCGCTCCGTGCTCAACCCCTAGTCAGGTCAACGACGAGAAAGCAGAAAACCTATGTTAATGCGGAGCGATCGATGATCGTCACAGAGCTCCTTGCATGTGTTGCATCGTGATGAACACCCATATTAACCAGATCTATATATAGACTTGCGGTAATGTGCAATTTTCTGGATTATCCCTCAACCATTACTTTAATTCTTGCTCTTTGTATATTATTTTATTCCTGAGCCAGCTAAACCCTACCCACCTCAGCCCCCTGAAAATGTTCTAATATTCATGTTTGGGAAAAAAAAAAAGCCTTTTTCATCAATCAGCTCATCCCTGTTAGCGGCAAAGGGGCTTACATGAATATTAAACAGGGATGCTCCGTGCTCTTCTCACTGATTGACTGGAAAAAGGGTGATGCCGCACACTTAAGGGCACAAATCAGGAATTAGCGATATCTGAACTAGCATGTGTGTAGTTGTGGGATGAGTGTCGATGGTTGGTGGTAAATGTGACCTCATATTTATTGAACTGATATCCCCACTTTCCCCTCAGGCTAACTGTTGCGAAGATAATGTGACTTTTTAACATTATTAGTTCCATCTTTTGGGTAAAATATCGATTCAAAACGGCATTGAAAGGCATGAGTGTTTCTGGAAAACCCACCAGAGGATGAGGACACTTAATTTGGAGGTTTGCGATCCCGCCGGCTGTTGGCCTTTAGCACTAATCCGACCTTCATTAAGTGTCATCAATCAAAAAAAGCAGAAATGATTCGCCGTCAAGTTCACAAACAGGCCATGAAAATGACAGCGGCGCATCGATCCGAGCCATCGACCGCACATGGCGGTGACAAAGCATGGTGGGAGTTTTAGTCTCGGCGGCCAGAATGAAATGAATTGAATCATTCTCATTATATTTACCCATATGTAGATCTTAAGAGTCAACTTGTTGGCAATTTGCTGCTGCTTTTTACTGCTAATGTCTGCTCGTAATGGGCAGTTTAAGTGTCCCACTGCCTTTTTTTGCTGTGCAATCCCGCTTTATACAGCGAGAATAGCTGGTGAATCATTTCACGAACTGTTAGTTGATGATGAAGATGAGAACATTAAATAAGTAGAAGTTTCTCCCACTATATCATCGTACATTACAGAGGAAACGACCACCGAGACTGAGTTTCTGTATCCCCTGTGCACCACATCCATATTTTATCATTTTAACACATCACTTAAACATCGACTACAAAGACTTTGTAAGATTTTGCAATATGTCTGAAAACTGTGAAAAATTGCATCAAACAGAATTATTTCTTTTCTTTCTTCCTTTACACCATCGATGGCAAAATTCCAGTCAAACTAAGTATTTCATTTTCTTTTTTGAACTGCCCACAAGGGAAGGGGTTCGGTGTAGCGGCATATGTGCCTGATTCTGGGTCTGTTTATCATACAAGCAAATCTGTTAGCTATTTTCCAACTACATTTCTTTGAGCTGCGATGATTTGTGTCTGTCAGTTTCAAAAAGGCGACGGTATCTCATTTGCCATAAACAACAGCAGATGTCTCAGACAGAAGCGAGAGAGAGAAGAGGGGGGTTCAGATATTCGTGACTCCTGGGAGGATTCCTGCACTGCGTTCCTCCTTCCTCATGTTTGAACAGCCCCGCAGTAGAAACATCACTTGTAAAAAAGGCGCCCCGGCCATCACTCTCTCTGTTATCGTTCTTTGGTTTTTATGGGTCCGAGTGCAGTTTTGCCTCGGTCAGGTGATAACAAACCGGGCAGGGGGAGAGGATACATCTGTCTGCCGCTTGGCAATGTGGGTCTAGCTGTGAAACATTGAGTCAGCTAAAAGGCTTAAGCTCCGTCAGCACCCTGCAGTGCCTTTACAGTTTAATACAGAGGGCCGAGACAGGGCTGATGGAGAGAGCAGCAGCTGCAGCACACTCACTCTCACATACACAAAGGCATGTTTAAGGACCACTGTGGTTTGCTATTCAGAGACACGCGTTGGAGTTCATGGCGGTAGAATAACTCTGCAGGCTATAGCTAGCTTTAGATGGGTTCTCCATCACGGTGATTTACTGGATTTTTCATGTCATAATGACATCATTTGCTTTTGGAAACTGCTTGCTTTGTGTTTTAAAAGACTTTCTGACATCCAAGACATGGGGATTCCGATTTACCTTTAGTATCTCAACCATAATGGAGTTGCCACATGCTGATATGGTGAATGGATTTAAGCAGTTTTGAAAGCTAGTGCCTTTAATGTTGATTTCAGACAGACGCGCATGCAGTAGTCCAAATGAAGCAACAAAAAAATGGAATAATCCCTTCAGCGCAACTCATGGATTCTCATTTCTTGGTCAAATGTACCGTAAAAATCTTTGGATTTCCCCTTTAATGGACATTTACACAAACCCCTATGTGCACACTCCCAGTTTCCCCCAACCATATGCCTGCGTGAATACAGTATCAATAGCAAACCACAGGCCGTCCACATGACATATTCCCCCTCTCATCCCTTTGTGTTCTGTGGAGTTATGTGCTCACTCATCCCCTCATATCTTCTGGAGCTCGTGTTTTGTGTTCGGCTGGATATATGAGAGATTCAAGCGGCTCGGGCAGCTGGTGCGCTTATTGTGGCGGAGTCACAATGGCACGAGTTGGATCTCGGCTCATTCGGTTGATGTTTTTGTCTCTCGCCGCTCTAATGTGTGCTCACATTTGTGCAGAGGGATCGCCCGCTCCAGGCTCTGGTTTATCAGCTTTTCTGGTCTGTGATTGTGATCGCTAATGGATTCTCCAGAGGTCTGGCAACCATCAAACAGGCTTGGGTGGAATTTGCACAAAAAGTATTAATGAAGTGTTGCAAATTACTGCTTAATTTCAGTCTCGGAGCAACGCAAAGCTGCTACTGAGCGGGGACGGCCGCCATAACCCTTAGGTAAAAACCTGGAGATGTGATTGGCAAATTAGAAGAGCAATTCCGCATATTTCCGCCTTCCTCACCATCACTTGTGCCATTACCTTGCTCAACCGTACTGAAGCAGACAGCGTAGATGGCTACTCCAATGCTTCAAGGGCTGGCGAGAGATTGCACTTGACAGGTACAAGGGAACTTCCCATTTGGACACGCATAAGCGTGGTGCATGTTTGCATCTCGGTGAATTGATTTCATACCGCGCTCTACAAGCCTTTACACAGCCTTGATGTTTTATTTGACTGGTCATATCGGTTATGAGGTTTTCACACCAAAGCTCCATGGCGGGGCATTTCTTGGCAAAGCTAGCATATCACTAATGGTACATTCCAATGTTCCCTGTGTTAGTTCATAGTTTGAATGATTTTTTTATGGAAAGGAGTTCCTTTCAACGTTGTCTCCGTCTGATATTATGACTCTCTCAGTTGGATATTATCATACTTATAGCACCACGGCTCCCAAGAATTCTGTAGCCCACGCTTGTGGCGGTTCATCTGAAAAGCATATTACAGCATTTAGATAGTTTTTTATGGCATTTTAAAAGGCTCCACAGTCCTGTGTAAAAGCAGCTACAACAGGCCAAGGGCGCTGGTTTATTTTGGGCTGACAAGATGTTTAAATAGGTCTCAGTGAAAGGTTAAAGCCAGCAGGTCAAGACACACTGATGGATGTGTGCTGCCCGCTAAGGAAGACACCCTACAAGCCATGGGAAACACATGGACGGAGACATGATGAATCTGCAGAGGGCACAGTCGTAAATCAGGGACAAGGACCAGCATATAGGGAGATGGTCAGAACCGGGCCAAGCGGGATTGTCAGGGCCGATATACAATCTCCATCGCTTTAAGCGCAGATCAGCACTTCTGCTCCGGAAAGCAAGCTTTTTAGTTAGAGGGCTTTATTTATCGTCTCTGGTGGTCAAGAATAGCTCACAAACATAACAAGAAAACAACAGGATACGGCTCATTCGATGGTAATGGAAACATAATGGTTCTCATTTCCACTAACACTAAAGAAAACTATAATAATATATTACATCTTTGCCATTAGACACACTGTCAGTCATTGTCTGTGGTCTTAATGCCTTTTTTACTTCTTGAGTAATCAGCAAGTACACTATCTGAGAAGAGAAATCCATCCGTCAACTATCACTCACTGGTTCTTTTCTTAGACATTCAAGAGTCGCCCGTGTGTTCAAGCCAATCGCAATTCAATGTGGCAGATTGCTACCAACTGGAAATCTGCTGAGGCTGGCACTACTGCTTCCAGATTGGAAAGCTCTGCGGGATAGTTAAATCTGTGATGGAATGTGGTCAATAAATGAAAGTCTAGTTGATCTAGTCTCATTGCAGTAATACAGGAAACCTAATACTCCATGTTAAAGTCAAAGAGCTTGATAATGCAGGAAAAAAGACTACCTTGATGCTCCCTAAAGGGTGAGAATCGACAAATCTCCAACTGAACACTTAAAGAAAAGAGTTCCATATGAGGTCTGCTACTGCCAGTGTGACAGTGTTCATTGAAGACACCAGGAATATCAGTCCTACCTGTCATGTCTCTAAGCTCTTTGGCCCCTAAAGCTCTGGGATAAATGCACATTCTGCACACAAAGAAAAGCACTGGCAAAGTAGCCCATGCTCAGCTAACGGCTGCCTCCCATAGGAACGGATGGAGCTGCTGCTTGGCTCGAATCAATGGCACAGAATATACAAAATTAACATCACGCATCGAGTGAACGCAGCAGGGGTCTTGGAAAAGAAAAGTTTGGTTTTGAGATTAGTCGCCGTCTTCCAGAATAATTGTCTCCAATACTCCCGTTCTAGGTTTACCATACAGTAGCGATATGTTATTTTCAACATGATTTCATGGAACAAAAGGGAGCGTGACAATACGCAGAATAAACCTTTTCTACATCCTGTATTACAGACATTGTACTATTGGACTTGTGACAAGCACACAGCATAGGGCTTTACTTTTCCCCTGCTCCCTTTCCTTGTTGGAAATATCAGACTGAATTGAACGTTCTGCCTTGCCAGTTCACACTCGCACACCACTAAATATGATTTGCATTCTCATTTCACAGATGAAACTCCGGCTCACGAGGAGAATAGACACAGACGGTGGAGGTTTTGAAGCCTCCTGTAGACTGGAGGATCGTCACGGTGGCTTTGCTCCGCGTACAGTAAGTCCTCCTTATTACCTACCCAGCTGGGGTTATTTGTATACACCGCTCGCATTCACAGAAATCCAGGTGCACAGCTAAATCAATTTACGCCCCCCCTGACAATGACAATGTTTTAGGCTGTGATCAGGACAAATAACTTTGAAATAACTTTCTCAGGCAAGAGAAAATAAACACGGTTGACACGTCATGCCGTTTAAATCCACGTTTTTTAAAGCAGATTATCGGCAAATACACCTTTCTCATGCAAAAAGCGATACGTTAATCGTCCACACATATTTTAAATCCAACAGCCATGACAACACATTAAACTCCTGATATGCAGCACTTGTGAAATATGCTTGATTACAATACTTGGAATGTTTACACAACAAAAATCATTTGAGATTCATGAAATCGGTGTAATGGCCAAATCAGCAGAAGGAATCTTGGCAAAGCGGTTTTAAGAGAGTGTTTCCTGGGCATCGCTCTGCGGTCTCCACTTAATTTACCTCCAGAGAGATCTACAAGAGCAGTTGGCTCTTCTTGGCAATTCTTTTTGGGTTACTTGTTGGCAAAATGTATATTCTGTCTGGTGCGTTTGCTTTTGATATATCCTTTGGGGAATTTACTTGAGTATTTCCACATTGGTTGACTGCCCTTTTGAAGCCTTCTTGGTTTTTGCCCCCCGAAGCGTGGATATAAGATGTAAAGTTTTGACTTAGATACTGTTATTGCATTAAATTATTATTCACTCTTAACATTTAAATTCTTCTTTAAGTAGATAGTTGATGAAATAATGTATCATAAGTGTTAGTTTACCGAATCGAATTAATGTCGTGCTTTTACATGAATAAAAAACCTTTGCTATTATCACGTTACACATGAATACCATCACATTATTTGTTCATCTAATGAGTTGATACACACTAAAACTGACGTTTATGACATGTTTGCATGGTTTAATTGACTCGTTTGATGAAAAGTTTATACCTGATTGCCAACTTTGCTTTTAAATGTTAATACAGTCGAAAAATAATGGCGAAGAAAATATCAAATGTCATTCACCTTCAGTTTTCTCACCCACACAGATTTGATTTTATTGTTTGTGAAGCTAAGAACAGCATGGTGAGAGCTCCATGGAAGCCACCGTCACCGCCATCACCCACTGGGGAAGCGGAGTAATTACAGAGAGGCTTTGTCCCCATGTGCTTACAGTAATGAGCCTAAAAGCCCAGGCACTAGATAATGCAGATTCCCTGAGTGTGGTTGGTTATTTTCTGCCGTTTGCATCACGCGCCAGTGGCTTTGAGCACACTTCCCCCCTGACGTTCCTGTCACCTTGTGTTGACAAGTGTAGTTCGAGCCTTTTTGCTTCGTGCAGACATATGTGTAGCACGATCTGTGTACTGTGCGACGAGATTCAGGGGCATCCATCTGGCAGTGGCAGGATTACACCTGGAAGTTATACAGTAGTCTATGTCTGGATGTTTGTTCTTCTGTCCTTGGCCCAGATCTCAGTCGGGACATTTTGCTTTTCTCTAAGAAACATAATGTTTCAGTAGTTAGATCCCATTATATGTATAGCTAGGATGTACTGTTTGCCTGCCTGACATGGTACATGAACATAATGGAATTCTGATAGACAGCTGATTAAATATCAAGCAACAAGCCTAACACATGATGCTTTACCGACTTCTCTATAGCTTGAACAGATATCTACATTTTTAATTAAGTACAATTACATCATCATTTTCCCATTTTCTAATCCTCCTTTTAGGAAAAACCAGCAACCTAGAAATTACATTTCAATAGTTTTTTCTAATTAATTAATAATGTTGTGATGGAAATCTTAATTAACTTGATTTTGCATCTATATATTGGTGTGTTTACGCTACAAGTGCACCTGTGCAGCTTCAGTGCAATCAATTCCAAAGAGAAAGTGGGAAGGCATTGATTGATTTTTTTTAATTAGAATTTTAAATGTCATAGGTGGCATCCGTCTTTGTCCCGCGAAGCTCACCCACTTTGATTTAGATGACTGCCCGTGGCTTGGACAAATAAAAGCCAGATTTGGCTTCTGTGTTCTGTTATATCACTTGATATGAACAAGCTTTTACTTTGTTGTGAGCTCTGCTTTTCCTCATCAATAGAAAACGATTTGATATATATTTATTTTTGCCTTTTCATCAATATCTCGAACTGTGAGAGACAGCATGTAGGAAAGGGTGTGATATTTTGTAAAAAAAACATCCTGTTGCTGTCACACACATTCTTGCCTTTGCTATTAATCTGTGTTGCAACAATCTTTCAAGGACAGGACAGATTGAAAGGCCTTGCCAAAAAAAAAAAAAAAAGGTGCAGAATCAATCTCAGAATATTTGCAAAAGGCCATACCCTTATCGATCCACCTTTCCGAAACACTTCCCAACGCCAAGGTGAATGGAAGGCTGATCTACTGTATCAGTGTGCGTGTTTCTTGGGAAAGTAATATGTTGGAAAGGAACATCTTTGATGTGTTGATCACACCACATGCCCTGTGCTCCGGTGATTAACAAGAGCCTCCGCTTCTCAAACCGGCACACTGATCAAATGTTCCGCACCTGTTCTCTGAAGGTGAAAAGGATCCTGCGAGAAAGTCAAGGGGAATGTGCGTTTGCTTCCCCCGTGGGCATTTACAGGTAAAAGCTGACGCATTAACGCCCGTCAATCAGCCCTAAGCCGTGTGATTCACAAGGTTTTTATCCTTCAAATAAAAAAAAATAAAAAAGCAGTGACCTACGGAACGACTTCCAATTGCAAAGAGATGCTAACCGTCAACAGAGTGGCTGCCTTTCGAGAGGGCTCGTACCTAAAGCTCCATCACGGGAAGCCGCCAATTAAGTTGTTTGAATGTAGATGCTGAGACAAGGTGTTAGGGTCAGCGGGAGAGGTGTGATGTTTCAGGAGGCCGTGTGCTCAAATGATGTTTCGTACTCATTATTATGTGCTATCAGGGTGAACTCGGTGCTCCCCGCGAGTCCTGCTACGCCGCTGTGCACGACTGAAGGAGCGGATGCATAGGTTTAATAGTGGATCCACATGAACTGCTTGGTATAGATTCCAGTATTTTTATGCAAACTACCGTTGATCGAGTATCATGATCGAGGAAAGATTTTTGGTGTTTGCTCCAAACCACCAACGCTAGCCAAAGCATGAGTTAGCTTTGTGTTAGCCTCCGAGCACATTTTGCTGACAGGCTCAAATATTAGATTAATTAATTAAAGTTAAGAGGAATATAGGTGGAGGTTTCGCAAACAAGATGTCTGCATTCAAATGAATGGAATTAATGTTATACTTGGAGTTTCATATTTCTTATATTAGAATCCCATCAAGTACAGCTTTTTTCAAGCAGATTTTCTTAAACAGACAGTTTAACATGTTGACTTTTCAATTAAGATGAGAGCCTGCTGGGGGTCATGAAGTGCTTTGTTCTTATTATTCAGCTTAGATGGAAGTGTAACTGCCTAGATGCACTCTTTCAGCTTGAACCTATTTATATGAATTACATGTTGCAACAGGTCTAATTACCCTCACTGTCTGATTTGTGTCCCTATGTGATGCTCTTCACCGCTACAGTATTGTGCCACTTATGAGAGGGAAGCCGCTGGTCGCATCTTTAAATGCCTCCGCGCTCATTTATGTAATCATGCACTTCCGAAGTTTATTAATAGCAACACTTAGGCCCCTCACATGTATTATTAAAATCATTTTGTATTGCCTTCCCTGATTGATCGCACCTCTGCTCAAAAGCAATCTCCCTCACACTGGCGAGCGTACCATTATTTTCCCCTCCAAATTGCATTTGTTTCAAACTAAAAACCCTATGCTGGCTGCGTTCAAGCGACATTGGCAGAAGACCTCTGCAGTCGCTGCCAATCCTTCCCTTTTTCCCCGAGCCTGCAGGGCCATTTAGTCATCTCCAAGAGTGCCTTGTTGTTAGCACTCAGACTAAGCACATTTTACCTGCTTATCTTATTACCCATGTGTCAGCTGGAAAGCATGTTGGTAATTAAAGGGTGTAACTTGCCAGTTAAGGTCTTCTTTATTCATTTAGTTAATTGCATTGTCTACATCGGATTGTGTGTGTGTGGAGGGGGGGTTGAAGAAGAGAGCATGACAGGACTGTAATCATAACTCAATGCATAACACGTAGCTCTGATAAAAGAGCTGTCGTATTAAGGGATTAATTAAAAACACTGCAGTCATATTTTAAGGTCCTCTTTACCTTCCATATAGAAATGACTTCATTCATTGCAGAAGCTTTTTCCGCCACACTTTTCTTTTCCTTTGTGTCACCATTTTGACATTTTGTTTTCAAAATTGGCCTCTTTTTTTCTGGCGCTCCACAGGTCGCACCCGAACTAAAGTATCCTCCTTGATCCAAATGTCACCTTCTCATCCTTTCATGGATGGGAGAACGTACGCTACTCGCAAAAACGGAGGGCTAGTCGGCTTTCAGGTGAACCTAAAATGCACTATAACCTTTACAGGTGAACTTAACACACCTTGCTGTTCTCTAACGAGGAGCTGAACGGCAAAATTCAGGTGTTTGATCCTTGAATCGACCAATCAATGTGATTCAGTTAGAATCAGGGGATTTAGGGGAGTTAGGGGATGATAATGATAACCCAGGAGTCAGCAGGACATGACAGAGATGCACTGGCAACAAGAGGATGAGGGGAGGAAGAGAGAGAGTGGGTGGGAAGGGGGGTGGAACAGAGTGGCACACACACCGAGAGAAAACACGATGCTTCCCTGCGTCACGGCGTGATGGACGGCGGCGACTGACTAATAAATCAGAGGCGGTGAGAAGGCATGATGCTGAGAAGGGTATTCGCTGCGACGCCAGCCCACGCTCAGGGGAGACGTGTCGGGAATGCGAGAGGAGAGTGTGAGGCGAGCCTGGACCTAATTTAGATCCCGCAACCCTTGTCCCCCCTTTATACCCTCGATGCCCTTTACCAACCCGCTGCCTCTCCTTGATTCCCACACTGTCGTCCCCATCTTTTCCCGCCTCTTGTGATGAATTAGCGCTGAGACGTGGCATAATTGCTGCTTCTTAATTCATCTTAATTGACAGCGGGTCGAGGTGTTGATGACGTGGGGAAAGCATCCACATTCACAAACTTTCCCGTCGTTGAAGTGGAGCAGGAACGCGTGTCCGAGTCGGACGGAGCTGTCTTTGCTCATTAAAATAGTAGCTGGAGCCCCGGATTCCTCTCGTTATGTGATATTTATATCCCATCGCACCTTTATGCCATCATACTTCATCTCTCCTCCTCGTGGACAGACGTCCTGTCGGAGACGTTAATCTCATTAGTGCCCGTCTCTTCCTCTGATCTCTTATCGCTCGGCCGTCATTATTACCCCGTCCAACCGTTGGCACGGGGATCCGTGATGCCGTGACGCCACCGCTGCCAATCACAGTCCTTCTCTGCAGAGCCCTCACTTTCCTCGCTAACCATCCCCTTCCTTTCTCTATTAAAAGTTATTGTTTGAATATTTTTTGGAATTAGTAAGGAGGCGAATTCTGGGCTTTAATTTTGAGAAATATGTCATAGAAATACAACAAAATACCAATAAATGAGCTGTTTTTGTTGGGTTTTTTAAAATATGATTATAGAGAAAATAGTGGACTGTTGACCTCTATGTTGTTCCGAGAGTAATCCATCCTTGATAGCTGTGGAGATTCTGCAATCAAAAGCTGATTTGTTGCTGCAGAAAACTTGTGCTTTGAATCCGATTTGAACAAATTGCCTTTCAGATGTTTGGTGTTTTAGTGTCATTTTGCTATTTTCATAGTGCTGTTTGTGTTTTCACAGAAAACATATTTGGTCCATCAGCTTTGTGGAGAAAAATCCCCTAATATCGTAAGGTTTGAGGATGTGCCTTCAGAATTACAGTAGCTAGCACATTTGCTTTTAACACGTCCTTATTCATGAGTGTATTTTACATTATTTTCACAACCCTCAAAGACAAAAGTGTGAGTCATCACACATATGACCTGAGCTCTACAGGAATAGAGCTCCTCTCTGTTCTTGTCCTCATAGATTTTTTCTCATCTTGACATACGCCGATAAATATTTGCTTCCATAACGGAGCAAAGAACAAAAAAAAAGAAATGATGACATTCCACACACAATGCTTTATTTGCAGCGTTTCAACCACAAGGCCAGGCGAGGAAATAATAGCTTCCACACTTGCAGCTATGTTATTAAGACCACCCAGAGGCAATCTTTTTTTTTTTTTTTTTTTTCGTCGTCGTCCTCCGGTGTTGATTTCCTGACTTCCCCGTGCACACAGTGGCCAGCTTGCAATGACTTCACAGTGAGGCATTCATTTTGCGCCCGCGATGTATCAAACAGGAATTTATTTTCGCCCCAACCCCGCACATACGCGGAGGAGGAGCGTCCCCATCGTCCATCTCGACTTGACACGCCAGAAACGGTGATGTTTTCCTTTGGCGCCCGTGGCATGGGCTGTATTTTATTGACTGATAGCTCACACTCTCCTCTCACTTCATCAATCTCTCGCTTTGTTTTGATCCATCTCTGTCCAGCGTTGATCTCTCACTCCGCCGCGAGAAAATGTTGCTAAATATCATGTTTGTCTATCCGCCAATGGTGGTGAAATGTATGGACGAAGAAGCACTGCATCCACGTCGCTTATGTATTGAGGGTTATAGCGTTCTATTAACAAAGTCAAGGTCCAGGATTGGACCATAACCAAAAAAATAATAAATCCCCTAAAATGGTTTCATCATTATTTCCCGACTTGACGGCCTAAATGTGCTCAAAATGTCTTCTAAACACTGCCAGGAATAAAATGATGGTGGTGAAATACCGAATCCTTTATTCATATTGCATGTGTTGCCCTGAAAGTAGCAATAAAAATGAGTTGTAACACCAGAGCAACTGCGGGGAATACTCCAAAAATGCACTTAATATTCTCAAGAGATGATATCTAATAGCGTGGGAGTGAATTTTTGTTTCCTTTTTACAAGTTTCTGCAGTCTCTTTATGCAGGATAATTGGGTGGCACACTTTCACCATCTCTTGAGTGGTGATGCCAAGAGTAATCTTTTATCCCACTGGTTTACCACCAAAACCACAGAGTATACTTCTTTAGCTGAGGGGAGGTTCTCACAGGAGGCTTTATTTATTCATATTAATCAAAACCAGAGTGCAACCCGACGGTATCAAGCAGCTAACATACTGTAAAACATAACCTCATTCATTGCAGTGAACCCAACCTCGAGTTCATTTTTAATCAGTCCGACATGCAACGGGAAGTGTGCATAAATCCACCGCTAAAAATAGTCCCTTGGAAGTTCAATGAGAACCAATGGGCTTGGGGAGATTCAAAGATGATCAAGAAATGGTAATAAAGAATTACACCAGCTTAAGTAAGTCAAAACTTGTATAGTCTCTTGTGTTGTATAGTCTCTTTATCCTGGACGGGTGCTAGGAGTCTCTACTAGAGCCCGACCGATAAAGGATTTTGAAGGCCAATACCGATACAAATTTTTGTTGATTTAAAAATCCGATATTCCGATATATCAGCCGATATGTTTTTATTATTATTTCAGAAATGCGTAAAAAAAACATTAACAGATTTCCCTAATATTAGTTATTTGTAGTTATTTATGAGTCTTCACTAAAATAATATGATAATGCAGTTTAAAAATAAACTTTATTTTATTGTCACAACGGAACATCAAAATATATTAAAGTTCTGATAAATAAAATGTTTAAAAATACAAACTTAAGATATAAAACTTAAAGTCTTTTGAACAAAAACACAATAACAACCAAACACAAAGTTACCAGTATTAAAAGACTTGGTAAGCTTCATGAATATAACTTTGAACAAGACTGGAGACAAATTCTGTTAAGTTCTATAACAGTGTTTTGTCCATTTTAATTTTATTTTTAAAATATTAATTTATCGGCCATTATAAATGCCGATACCGATAGTTTGGAAAATGCCCGCCGATATATCGATTGGGCTCTAGTGTCTACTGCTTCTTTAAGGCTGGAACAGAGAGGCTGATTGTAATTGTGAGAGCCTGTATAGTGAATACTATAAGTGTGTATTTTCCCTCCAATTGGATGCCCCTCCAGCCCTGCATATTCTGTTATTTACTCCATTTCCAGCAGCATTCTCCTCCACTCAGCCTCTTGACAGGGACCCATTAAAACCGTGTGGGAGCTGTGTATCTACATAGCGGGCAGCATCTCTTCTGCGTTTTTAATAATGTCTATTCATTACTGTGCACTCCATTTTTCAATTACAGTGAGAAATGGAAGGGGAAAAAAGTGTCCAGCATAAACATTGACGTAATGGCCACGGAGACATTAGATACTCTTCTACTTCTATATATTTTTTATTTAAATAAAAATCAATCTTTGAGTAATGGCTACATAGACATGTTTTTGTGTGAATAAATACACAAAGAAACAGAGTAGTTGCTACAAATGGAAGCCCAACCTGTTGGCTGTGAGTGTATATATATATTTTCTGTTTATGCATCACAATCATCACTGAATGTCCTCAAACAAATGATGGAAAACCAGCGAGCTGTGTGCTGGTGACCGGCCAGATGGGAGTCTGGAGTAACACCCTAATCTTGTTATTGTGTCTGAATGCAAACCGGCTTTTCATCTAGCCGAGCACAGAATCTGAGTCAATACGAGGCTGGATCGCTGTAAACAAAATGTCTCATGTGTCTGGAATCTGCCAGCTAGTTAGTCAGTTGGATACCGAAGACTTCACATTCATCTCCCATACGGGGCGATTTCACACCCGAAATGTTGACCTTTTGCACGATTTTTGCCAAACGACTCCTCGTTCATATTTCCAGTTAAGTATTCCATCATTTTTGACAAGCTTTTAGCGGAGGCACATCATGCTATGAATACGTTTAGGCCCCCCATGCCTAAGTTATGCTAAAGAGGAATAAAAAATCATCTTTTGTGAATTGATCTTAATTAAACAAATGAGGAAAAAACCTACATTTTGGGATACCAATTTTCTTTGTGAATGAATAATGTATGGCAAAGAAATAAATTTGTTCTTCATTAAAATACAGGGTGCATAAGTATGGGCATCCCTCTGTTAAACCCCCATAGAGGCAGGCGGATTCTTATTTTTAAAGGTCAGTTATTACATGGATCCAGGATACTATGCATTCTGATGAAGTCACCTGGGCCTATGGAGTTCAAATAAAATCCAAATCCTCACATACCATCACATACCTAGAGAAAATCATGGTGCGTTTCAGATAGCGTATAGCATGCTAGTTAGCCGAATGATTTCTCAATGCTAATAGGCTAACTGAAAAGCACCATTCCAGTCTCTAGGTTTGTGAAGGGTATGTGAGGATTTAGATTTTGGTGTCCTTAAAGGTAGGATTTTTCCTCATTTGTTTAATTAAGTCATTAAGATGAATTCCCAAAAGATTATTTTGGGGTGCCTAAACTTATGCATAGCACTGTTCGTCATGCTTTTTGACTGCAGTTCCCATAATGCTTTTGTGATGCAAACACAGTGTTTCCTTTAACAGTCGCTTCTTTCCAAAGCCAAATTCTGATATTTCAATCATGAATGCAGGCCTGAATAGAGTTTAAAATGCCACTTGGATGTGTGTTTATGTAAAAGTGCCCTCGACTGGTGCATTTTGCTAAATGTAAATTTTTTTTGGCGTCATAGCATTTTTTCAAACAGCCCTTTTCTGAAATCCTGACAACATCCAGAAGAGGCTTAAGTTACAAATTAAATTAGACGACATAAAATTCCCCTCACTGTGTAGATTTGTTCTGGTCTTCATTGTTGCCACCATTCTTTCCAAGGCAGCTAAACTGTACACACACACACACACACACACACAGTGGTTGCCATCGAGCACACATGCTGTGTGTGTGCAGGGAAAGGCAACAGAGCCGCTCAAGGATCTGAAGGTGATGAATGCAAGGCTGAGGAGTGAATGAGGGGAGCTTTGGGATAATGGCTCCGACTCAAGCAATATTTGACTCGTGAAGGAGTAATCCTTTCCTCCTATTCCCGCTGCCTGAAGGCGATAATGGCTGAGGCGCTGGCGCCGTGTCACGTCAAAACGGCCCTGCCAAAAAAAGACGCCATTGTATGGCGGTCTCAGAGCCGAGAGGTACGACGTTCATCCACATTCTTTCTTTCTCAAACAGCAAATCAGGCTCAGAAACCTACTGTATGTTGGAAAGGTCCAATTGGATCTCTAATCCCCTCGTCGTATAAATTAAAATTAAATAATACATTTTCATAACATTGATTGACGGGAGTCAGAACATCGATTGTGGACGTCAAATTAAGATTTCCCCTTGTCTTTTATTTTTGACATTTTTTTTTTAATTGCTGTCATATGTTTGGAAAAAAAATGCCTATTGACTTCCCATGAATGACAATGACATAATCCAACACGCCCAATGGGTCGGGATCTCAAAGCAGAACTTTTGATTCATCAGAAAATGATAAGCACCAATATTAAATAAAAGTTTGAAAGTTAATTCTAAAAAATACCCATCAAACACTCTCCATGGTGAAATTGGCAGGGCATCAAAAACCCAAGTTTGCCCATTATTTCCAATGGACAGAGGCCATTTTTTCCGTAGCCTTGTGCATTATTATCATATTCTACCAACTTTTGTGCACCGACCTCTCCAATATGTGTCCAATTAAATTCTGGCACAAAGATATGAGGTTAGAAAATGAATATGGGGATTTTTTTGTAACTATTAACTCTTGCAACTTAAGATCCTGAAGGAGGGGGGATTGCCTGACTGCTGATTGGCCAACGTGTGTGTGTGTGTGTGTGTTGTGTGTGTGTGTGAGAGAGAGAGAGAGAGAGAGAGAGACAGGTAGAAAAAGGGGTGAGTCCCCTCTAACAGGACGTATTCCCTCTAATTCTATCAACCTTTCTCTGTTTCTTTTGAGTCGACCCTGCTGCTACCATGAATAGGATAGGCCAGGGATCAATCCTCCCGACCCACACACACACACACACACACACACACACAACCCACGTGGAGTCCTGTCATCAATAATGATCTAAATGCTTGTGGGTCTTAGAGATTCCAAGGGGGTCTTGAGTGTGAATTTATCACACTGGATGGGGCACATGCTCAGTGTGACGCATGCACACACGCCACACACACACACACACACACACACACACACACACACACACACACACAGGTTCCTGCTGCTGCTCCTGATGATCATTAGAGAGGAACGGCTCATCTAATGACAGCTATCTCTGTGCCGTCTCTCCCGCTGTACGCTCCTGTATTACCCAACATGAATACCTCACTTGTTATCACTCTCTCTCGCTCTCTCTCGCTCTCTCTCTCTCTCCCCCCGCTTTCATACTGACACACACACACACACACACACTCTGAAGCTGCTCTTCATATGCACATCTCCCACCATCTCCGACATGACTGCTTGTCTCTGCCTGTGGCCCCAATCCATGTGTTATTGATGGAATCCTTCCAGACACACACACACACACACATGCTGCCCACTCATCCACCCTCACACACAGCAAGACCCCGGTGACTAATACTAGCTGATCCTTGGTGACCAATAAAAAGAGCCTGGAGACTGACAGGTTGCTCAGCAGCTCTGATTTATTGAGTGGGGTCTCTCCTCTCTCCCCTTCTCCCCTCGCCTTAATTACTTTTCCTCCCTCCTTGATTCCTCTCCCTTGTTTCTGATTCTCTCCTATCTCTTCTCTCCCTTTGGGAAGAGGGCTGGAAAAGGAGGGCTGCGGCCATTTACAACCCAACCGACGTCGGCTGGCTTCTATTAATAAAATTAGCTGAGACGCCGAGGAGGAGGCGGAGGGTTATATGAGGGGAGAACAGAGCGAGGGATGGAGGGATACAGTAGATTGGGAAATAAAGCGAGAGATCTAGATGGATGATAACAAAGTCATCTTGGAGGGATTGCGAGAAGGCCAAGGTAATGGATCCCGCAGATCCCAGAGATAGCCAGACAGGAGGATTAAGTGCTGAAAAACAAAATATGACTCAGAGCGTGCATCAAGGTGAGCACTGATGAGAGTGAAGGTCTGTTGGGAAAGACGTTTTTTCTCAGTGTGCAACACCAGAGCAGCTGTTATATTTACTTGTGTACCTTGTTTGCATGGTTGAACGCTACACTATATCTCTGCCAGATGCCGGAGGATAACTCAATTGCCGAGGGCAGAGTTGCTCTTTTAAACAAGTGTCCGCCAATGTTGGGGTGAGGGGTGAAATTGCTCTTGTGACAGTTCCACTTTCTCTTTGTTTTACTATAAAGCAACGGACAACACAGATAATTGTGTTTAATTAACCCTCACTACACATTTTTCACATTATTTTTTAAAAAGGCAACTGTGTTAGGTTTGGGGAAATATATGTATACATTTATTTTATAGCTTGGACAGAAGTTGCATATAAAAAAGACAGGAAAACAGTTTCGAATCAAATAAGTTGCGGAGGCGCGTATCAAATTAGCTGTTTAGTTGTTTTGATGTGTTATCAAAGAGGTTTCTGAAGACGTCGCCCTTGAATCCGCGGCTGTCAGAACGCGAGTCAGATCCTCGCGCAAGATAAAGTTGGAGTTGACAAGCAACCTTACATTTTGGCCTTTTAAATAAAAGCAACAGCTATCAGCTCGTACTTATTTACGCGAATAGGGTCAGAGGAGAAAAAAACCCTCAAAGAATAGATTTGAATCTCTTTCATGATTACGCAAACACTCATGACAAGTACATCTAAAAAAAACGACAATTAATAAGGTGAAAGCAACTTCTCCACATCCCCTCATTTAAATCCCCTTAGCCGGACTGAAAAAAGCTTGCCCCGTGGTGCCGAGCAACTCTTTGATATCTGTGAGAACAGAGAGATGTTCAGATGAGTGTCCAATGTTCTCCATGCATTTCTGAGTCGCACTTTGAAGCCGCATGTCACCACATACAGTCGATGTTCAGACGCCTCGCGTCCTCGGCGCACACGCGAGACGACTTTGAAGCCGAATTCCTCTTGAAAGACAACGTCTCACTCCCGACGCGGCGTGTCACTTTCCCATGTTCTCACCCATTTATGTCTGAAAAAGAGTCTCATGATGGAGTCACTCTCAAGTCTCCTTTGTTTCATGTCTCGTCGCTGTATTGCAATTCTGAGGAGTCCATCACGGGGAGATGGACGGATGCTTTTTTGTTTTTATTCCTTTGCGGGGTCACAATAAGCAATCTGCAGGCGTTTTCCTCTCGCTTCCACTTCCAAGAGACCAAAAGATGCAATCATGGGAAGGACGTCTGGTAGCTTTCGACAAGCCAGCCATATGTGGGTTTCATCTCGCTTCAATGACTTTAGGAATCAGAAAGGAGCTTATTGCCAAGTACGTTTTCACATACAAGGAATTTGGTCTTCAGTGCGCACTGTATTTACAAAGATAAACAATAAAGAAAAGGATTTTAAATTACACAAAATGACAAAAAAGGACACTATATACATATGTACGGCGGTGTATTAGGGCCACGGAGAGAGGGGCAATATTCCGCGAAAAAATATTATTACAAATTTGTATTAATTAGAAAAATATGTGTACATTCATGGGAAGTTAGCTAGCATAAATGCCGGTCGTTAGCATCATAATAGATTGCAAGTTTATAAAAAGTCGTATATTTGCGACTTTTTTCTCAGAATATTGCCCACCTCTCTCGTTTTTTTCCCTAATACGCTATCGTACATATGCATTGTAATATAAAATAATAATTTTTACATATTAAGTTCTTGTTCCAATCCCACTACTGAGATCTCACCCGTCCCTCGCCGACCCCATAGTGATCCCGCCTTCCACCATGAGACTCAAAAATCCTAACAAAATAAATAAAATGGTCAATTATGTTTGAAATTATTTCTGGGAAGCATTTTTTCAACTTGAAATGTGCAGTACATTTCAGCCCGATAGTTACCAACCATGGGCAATCAGCCAATCAGATGACGCCACACAACCATTAGAGAAGAGAGTCTTTCACCTAACTGCCTTCTCTATATATCTAACTATTTGCCCGGCCACTTGAAGGGGTCCTTCATAACTGTTGGTTGCTAGTAGTCCCGTTTTTTCCCATAAAAGCTCATTTTAACAGATTGGCTTCGCAATCAACAATGGCCTTTCGGAGAGTGGTTCGCTCGGCTTAAACTCTGGTTCAGAGTTTCTGGTGCAGACACACAATCAGACGGTGCATTGGTTTTGGCAGTGGTTGCCGTATAGTTTTGAGGGAATTTGGTTCCCCTTTATATGGTTTCGTCTGCTCCTCTGCTTGTCAGCGACATGACGCTTTGATGGTCTTGCAGCGAAAAGGTTAGCACTAACTATATTACAACGCTGGTCTGTGAGTAGAAATCGCATTAGCGCTAAATGTAAAATCAATAAATTAAGAATGTAAACAGCTGAGCTCATGTTTAATCACTGTCTAATGGCTGGGCTTCATCAAGCTAAGTAGTAGGCTAAGGTCTTTTTTTTACACCAATATGATTGCTTTCCTCAGATTAATTACACCAATGCATATTTGCCCTAACAGTACACTAAATGTACTTTTAAATATTGCAAATCACCCACAGAGCATATATTATTTTGAATAACCCTGAATAAAGATACTCCTTAACATTTCTTTCCGATTTCTTAGCATTCCTATAAACAGATGAATAAAGGAAATGCATCATGGGCAGTTGCCTTGAAATGTCCCGTGCTAAGAAATGATGTATAGTATTTCCCCTCATTTCCTCCCTCCACAGGGTGTTGTCCCACACCGATGCTCCAGCTGTGTCTGGATGTATGATTTTTTTTTTTGTATTTTTTCTGCCCGTCTGGCCTCATGAAAGACAGATTGATGAGCCCCCCCGTGCCGAGTTGTTCTCTTGACAATAGATTGACATTGAACTGGACATGAACGTTAAGCAGCAGGGGGTTTGTAGACCTTTTATTCCGTATCTCTGCTCCAAATGTCCTTGTTATTGTAATTGTAAAATGTAACCAGAAATGAATTGTATTAATGGGCGAGGTCCTATAGAGGAGTTGCAAGCGTTTCTGAGCGTGGAATTGATTTTCATTGATTGATGTTTGGATGGCAGAAGTATCATCAAGCACCAGAGACAACTGAATCTCCAACAACCTCCTACTACTGTTGGTTTGTTGCAGATTAAGAATGTCAGCCCAGCAACCCTGGGGAGTTTACTATCGGCTGATTTTGCACCTCCCACTTTGCATCAGTGCCGGTGTGGGAAGCGTGACCTTTCTATGTAGAGAGAGGTGGGAATTTGGGTGTGTATCGCATCCAACAATCATGTGTGGGATTGTGCGACCACAATATAAGCATCTCCCTATCGCTTAAAGGGATAGTCCAGAAAGTCGTGTGGTACTTTGGCGTTTTTAAGGGTTATTTGAATTGCCTAATTGCCTCGTTTCCCTTGATAATGTAAAAAGACATAACATATTTAAACCGTATTCCTCAGTCGACAAGTCCACATGCTTTATTGAAGCCGCTAAAAGGTACGAAAGCGAAGGACAAGACAACGACATTGTCCCAAGTTTGTTTACCTTCCCAAAGCGACGTGGCATCAATTAGTCCCGTCTCAAGCTGTGAGCCGGTGACCCGTGCGTCTGTCTGCTTGCCCTGAGCTGAGCCTGCAATATGTTGGCATGCAGACAGCCTGGATGTCTGTGTGTGAGCGTGAGAGCTTCTGACACTGCTGGATATGAGCACAGGAGCATCAAACCCAGGTTTTTGTCTTTCCGTTGGCGCTACCGTTAGTATCAAGCCTTTTCCTCCCACGTAGTGGCATGGAACGCTATCTGTGCAATGGAATGTCCCGGTTTGGGTTTCAGCTGTCTTCTGCAGCTATTAGGGATAAAAGAGGCGATGCAGCGCTGGTTTCTACAATGCCAACTCTGTCAGGAGGCTTTCATCCGAAATAGAACTGCCGTTTTTTCCCCTGTAATTAGAAGAGGTTGGATATACAGAATACGCTCAGCCATAAATATGGGTTATTGTTGATTTGACAATCGTGAAAACAGTGAGGGGAAGATGAAAAAGCACGCAGAAGGTCCTCAGCCTGAAACCAACCCCCCATTCTGATGTTCCCAGATACGTGAAATCAATTACACCGCGAGTGAATAAAGTGTAAGTGTGTAACTCCGTTTGATGATCTCAAATGTCAAAAGCCGCCGCCGTTGTTATGCAGCGAAATTAAACTGATAAAAAAAAAAACGAGATGAAAGGTAATATGCCCTTCCTGCTCAGTGAAGCTGACCCACTTTTTTGTGCTCGCGATTCCGCCGCCGCTGTAACCCAGCACAGCTCTTAATCTCGCAGATTAAAAGCTCAATTGAGTAATTATGGGGTTGACCATGCATTAGTTTTCCCAAATTAGCGCCATACTGCCTTACAGTGCCGTTCCTGGTGGATTCTCGCATCATGATTTCGAGTTGACTGATTTTTATGTGCAAAAATAGACCTACGCTGCATTTAAAATCCCTGCCAGGCTTACAGGATGACACAGAATTGCGAAATGAATGCATTTCATGTGCACATTATGTTCCAAACGGGAGGATTAACTGAATATCCGAAAGCACAGCACACAAAGCATGTATGTAATCTAAAAAAAAAACTAGATGTCGAGGCGGCATCACAGGTCATTTCCACTGACAGGGCCGGGAGATGGGACAGGAAGGACGAGGGACATCATCCAGAAAAAGGGAGCTGAGAACAATAGACAGAATGCTGAGAGCGAGCGGTCGTCCGCCAAGCTAAGGGGTTGAAATTGAGGTTGAAACCTTCATTCAGTAGAAACTCATTTTACAGGCATCACGTCCAACACCTGTGGCTCACCAGGGAGGGGGGTGAGTCTTTGTGGGGGGAGAAAAGAGAGAAAATCTCTTGGAGTTCTGCTGGTAAACATCCGCTCTGCCTCTCGGTTCAGCCTTGATACTGTGTTGGAAGCTGTTGACTCACTGACAAACCGTGCTCGGCTTTGTTTGTGGATTGATTTATTGACTTGAAGGTAGTTGTACGAATTTCCGACAGATGTTTGTTTTGCTCTGCGTTGTTTTCAAGTCCAGATAAGCATCTCTGAAAATCGCAGAAGCGTCGGCGTGAAAGCTCCTGAAATGTTTAATTAGCATCGACTCTACCAACACACACATTTATGCAGCATCTTATTCCAGCCACATGTGATCCTGTCACTTTTGAGAATACTCAGAATACACAAATGTATCAAAGGAAGAAAAGCAGGGAACTAAATTATGAATAAAGACCACCAAATCATGTGATTGCAACCATTAGCTTCCCCGGGCTTTCTGGATGATTCTCTAGGTCACAATTTACACCCAGTGCCAATGTTAAGTGGCTATATAGTTTGTAGTGAGCTGGATGGGCTAGTAGTGTAAATGTCTTCAATATATCTTAACCATAATCTTTAACCAACACTTAGTTGCCAATTTTCAGTGAATATAGAGCATAAAATTACACCTTTCTTAAGGTCTTTATCTTGCGACCAAGATTTAAAGTGATGGTTTGGAGTAAAATGCACCCTAGGTCATTTCCACCATGACATCGATAATACAAGCATTTATAAAAATTCAGCGAAACTTTTTCAGCTTGGAAACAGCTGGGTAAACATGGAAGTAGCCTCTACGCTGCGGTAGCGTAGAGGATAGAAGCTATCAGGCAAATGTTCTTTTAAATAAACTCCTGGGTTACCTCCAAACTTTGAAATGCCCCGTTTTGTGAGTACAGACCCTGTGTGTACTACTGCAGAAGTTTGGTAACATTCCATGCATGGGGTAATTTACAAGATATACATACTGTAGGTACCATCATGCTAGTACTAAACCATTCGGCTGATCACCCTATCTTGACCAATGTTAACCATCGCTAAAAATGCTTCTGAGGGGGGATTTGCCTGGATGTCATGGTGGAAATTACCTCGGGTGCATTTTACTCTGAACCATCGCTTTAAGCTCCAAGAAAGCATGGTTTCCCCAAAAAATGTCTGACCCTCTCCAGCTTTCTGCCGCATGTTAGTGATCCTTCCTGTGGATTTGCATTCCAACCAAAAGATCAAGCACACAGCCGCCGCCCACGAGAGAGCGAGGAACAGTAATACCGTGTAAAATATACATTACTTCTGTCAAATTACGGCCCGATTTTAATATGTCTTTTTGAAGCTTCGCCTGGGTCTTTGTTGTTATTCACACGGAGGACGACGCTTTGAAAACGATCTCACCTACAGGGATGTCTCCGGCAACAAGCACACAACATCGTCAATATTTAATGCGCTCCGTGTCCAGTAATGAATTTCCACATGTCTATTGATCTCACGCATGACAAGCACGGCGCCCAATAGGACAGCGAGGCAAACAAAACCATGCATTATAGATAAGCAATCTCCTTGATGGCGTCACATTATTTATGAAAGCCCCTTTCCCTTTATGCTATGTATATTTTAAGCATTCATTTGATTAACCACTGCGTAAGTCCACTTTGAACGCAGCTGGTGTTAAGTAAATCATTTGGAATGAATCATGAAGAATACCCTTGAGATGCTTCTGTTTCGAGGTATGCATAGTGCAGAATATAGGTTTTTTTGTATAGTCTCTGCATTATTTCACATAAAAATAACTGCATATGAAGTGGAAACAACATACAGATGATCTCCATCAAAGACCCCCAGTGGTGCCGGCCAATAACCGAGCCTTTTACACCTGCATTCTGGAAATCCCCAGCAGCAAGATAACACATCTCCTACACGGGCCCACCCGGCCATCTTTGATCTCCCCACCTCTTCGACTTCCAACTCAGCCCCGGAGCCGTGCAGCCTACCACGACTCGTTCAACACAAAACGCATCATTTGAAGCCGCCGTCATGCGCCGAGATCCACCGGTGCCCGCTTTCAACCCTTAGATCAGTTTTTGTGGAGGGAAAACGTGTGCACTTAATGCATACTTCAAAACCGATGTGCATATGTGGGTTTCTAGTGCAAGCAGAGGGTGATCTAAATGGATTTAAAAGACTTTTCCATCAATTTACCATCGCACCACTATTTACAATTCCCTTTGAGAACCAAAATCAATGCGGCAGAGCCATAGATTTATTTATTTTTTATTCCATGCATCCCTCTTCTTTGTCAAAACCTGGCACATATGTTACCCACAATGCAACGCCACTGCCTACAAGTCTCCCAGAGCTTTGCGAGTAATTAGAAGCTACCTGTGAAGCTAATTCCGTTCACATAAGCCTCAGTTGTACTTTTTGTAAAGTGCTAATTAGCGAATGAAGGATGGTAAACAGTTGTCCTGCTAATCATATGGATGTATGCCGAGAAGTGGATACAGTGCTGGAGGGTTGCTAGATCTCATTCAATCTTATACTTGTGTTTATGCTCCCCTAATGCTTAAGATCTGCATAATTTTTAATATTGTGTTTTTTCTGACATGCATCCTGGTAGTCCACAGGATTATGCTTACTGTTCTAGTTAGATTCCTTAAAGCCTTTGCCAATGGGAATACAGCGTCTAGCATCACAGAAATGTAAAAAAATAAATGTGCCTTGAACTTGAACGTAGAGTTTATGTCCTTCCCATGATGAGGCGAGTGACGGGCGGCGAAACGGAGAAAATGGCAAAGCAGCGCGACCTGTTGTCTGCATCGAGCCGTCGGAGGGAAAACATGTTTTTTTTGTTGCTCCGTGCCCACGTAAACAACAGCTGTAGCCTTTTAATAAAGTAGCGGGTGGCCTTGGTTGTGTGTGTGTGTGTGTGTGTCTCTGTGTGTGTGTGTGTCGGTGTCTGTAAGCACTCAGCCATGGCAGGCGACTGATTGATGGCTGAGCAAGTCCAGGATGCTCCATGGCTGCTACAGATTGGCACAGCAGAAACCTGGCATTATAAGTGCTCCACACACACACACACACACACACATATTTCATTTTCCCCCTCTAAGCCAAACCACGGGCAGAACATCCCAGAATGGGGGGTTGTCGCCCACATGCCCTCCACATCTTGTCGCCGCGTGAACCTGCCAAGTGTCATTTTGAAGCGCCAGGATGTAGCTGTGAACATATGGGGACGGGGTTTAGCATTTACAGGTTGCTGCACACTACACATACACATTAAGACGACATTCTATATACAAGTAGTCCCATTGAATATGCATCGCTTGCAATTATCTTCAAGAACATATTGTGTAGAGTTACACCATATATCAATTTTTTAGGGACTTAATTTGCAAGTACTTGCATTTGAAAGCCGAGTGACAAAAAGCAAAGGGGAGAAAGTATCTTACATTTTCGGGAGTGAATAAAGTATGTGTCACAGCGGTTGTGCCGGAGAACATGGTATCCCTAAGGTGCTGTAGCTGTGAAAAATATGCCGCTTCCTCCAGCAGCCTGCTCGGCACACACTGAGCAAAAGGCACAAAAATGTACAAGAGCATGCTGGGAAAGAAAGGTCCAAACATGAATATAAAAGTATAGAAACTGACAGTCTGTGTACAAACACACAATCACAGTCATTTTCAATCCACATCATACTTAACTTTAGACGATGGAAGCAAATTAAAGGTCAAAATTCTGGGAAAAGTAGTCCCCCTGTTGAGAGCCTTGTGGGTGCAATAGATATGATATGAATAATATTCAGGAAATATGTCATTACGCCCTTTTATAGTACATCACTATTTTTCATTTTGCATATTAGTTGTGTATAAAGTAAGCTGGTGCTCACTATCCCATTTTATAACCAATGTTCTCTTGCTAATCCCACGTGTCCGAATGTATTTGCAAAATCACAAAATCGTCAACCCAAGACCAGCGGAGAAAAGACAGATGTGTAATAGACCACAGGCTGTTGAACAGGTTTAATACTTTGCCCGTTGCCTGCGGGGTAAACACGCCATTACATTTTTTCATCTAATTTAGCATTAACATAGCTTGAATAACAATCAAAAACAAAGCAGAGGTGTTGTTTCCAAGGACATGTTTTTCCAGCTGAAAGCCAACCAAATCGCCGCCCGAGGCTTTTTCCTCTTTTATTCAACGCTTTCTGTCACATTTTCTCCACCAGCTGCTTGAGATTGAGGAAAGAGATGTGAGTACATGAGATTACTCTCAAAAAAAAAATTCTGTTTCATGAGCTAGTGCTTCGGTTGCATCACAATTTACCCAGCAGCACATTACGGACACTACCTGGAATATGTAGAAAAGACGTAATATGAATGCAATCCCCATTAAGAAGGATTTATTCCCTCATGTTGGTGGTTATGAAAGACTAAACTGTCTTGTAGACTCATATTTATCTGACAACACTCTTTTGGAGACTTCAGTTAACCTGCACCAACTGCTGTGTTTTGCTCACGTTAGCTAACAATCAGTGTCTTTTTTAATCCATTCACATGATTTCAAAACAAGAGCAAACTGTTTACCGCCTCCAGCCACACATTCGGTTCAACTCCAGTTCAGCTGGCATCCAAAAAAAAAAAACCCTCACCCACTTGGCTGAGTACAATAACATACAGTAACAGCTCAGCGTGGTGCATGTGTGCCCTGCGCCGGATTTTTAAAGCAAAGAGGATATTTCACAGCTTGATTCTCCTCCTCCTTTGGCCCCGAGGAGGTGAGGAATTCTCCCGCCTTCTGATACTTCCTCTCGCAGAGCGTCTCTGTAAGTGGTCCGGTCATCCGAGTCACTGACCCCTTTTGCCTCCACACCCACGCTTAGCCATTTTGGGAATCGGGAGAGGCCCTCTGTGACGTCGCCGACCTTTGACGTTTCGCAGGCAGAGGCAGCTGAGGATCTACTCTTTTTAGTCCATGCCTATATATAGAAAATATGTTTTTTTCCACAACCTATTTTTCGTACTTTTTGTATTTTTTTTTTTAAATCATGTGCAGATGGCTGCAGTAGCCTCAAGGTTTGAAATGCCGGCTTGTGAGTTGGAGAAGCAACTGAGGACAATCTGGGAGACGATGTGGGATAACATTCATCCTTAACTACAGCAAAGGTGCCCTTCAGCTGGCCACCTATAGCCTCTAATTGGTCTAGCAGGAGGCATCTGCAGATGCATTCAACTGTATGAATGCAATGCCAGGATAAGGGGGCAAGAGAAAAAGTTGTCGGTGCACAGCCGAGCACTTTCCTCCATGAATAAACGCAAGAAAAAACCCCAGCGTAGATACGGCGCAGGGCGAGATATCGGTTTGACTAAGGATCAGCAGATATTCACTCAATCTGTCTCCTCGCCTTTTCCCCCCATCCTTTTGTCCCATTTCATCCCTTTTAATTCCTGTTATCTCATTTGAACTAATCTGTCTCATATTACAGATAGCGCACCTTTTGAAAGGTATCCCATTGATTCCTCGGGGAACAATGGAGGGTCTTCTTCTTCTTCCGACAGCTTCTCATTAGCAGTCCACGGCAGCAAGTCCCACACACATGCATGCTCCTGCCTCAGATAGGGCTGAGTGTGTTATGATTATGGGCTGTCCCTCTGTGACCTCTGCATTCAGTCTGAGCTAAAACTTAACCGTTCGCCTTCCCTCCATTGGGAGAATTTGTAAACTTGTTAAGTAAGCAGCAATTTACAAAAAGCTCCAGAATGTCCTCGGTCCCATCTCAAAGCGGAGCACTTTGACTCCCGAAGCCTACAAGCTAAGCATTTATAAAGTTTTCAGGATGAATTTATGATACTTTTGAGCTCGTTTTACACTTCTCAAGGACTTCTTCTCACCAGTATGTTTTTTCTTTTTAGCATTAAGGCTGTTTTAGCTGAAATCTGCTGAATTTCCAGCCTTGGGGAGACCTCAGCAGGCCCCGCTCTGCTTGTCTCTGTGGTCCTCACGTCAAAACAGGAGACTCGAAAAGAATATCAAACGGATGCACGTCTTACAAAATAACGACGCATGCTGTCTGGATGCATAAAGCATCACAAGTTGGAGAATAAATCTCAAAAGGCCAGATTCTGTGAAAGTCTCCAAGCTGTGGATGTATCGCTCTTAATTTCCGCATAGTGCATTTGAACTTTACGAGTGTCAGCATAATTCATAAAGATTTCCAGACTGAAGACTTCAAAAGATAAGGAAACGTACAACCACAGCCTGGAGATTGGAGTTGGGGGGGGGGGTGGGATGAGTGCTGTGGTTGTGGATTGCTATTTCATAGGGGGATTGACAGTTTTATCAAAGTGCCACCTTGAAGTATTGAAAATAAATCTCTAAAAGCAGAGCATGCATTTGGTCACGTGCCTTATGTCTCCGTTTCCTGATGACCTGTTTTTGTGCTGCTGTTTTGAAGGAATGCCATTTCACATATTTATATTTTCTGTTTAATTTAGACGCGGCTTTTCACAGCTGAGGAGGAATCCTTTTCTTGGAGGAGACACAGCGGTGCATCTGCTAAGGTATGAAAAAAAAAAAAGCTGTTTGGCTGTTATATTCTGAGCTGCGTGCGATATTACTTTGAGCTGCATTGTGTGGCCTATTTTACATCGCGACCACAGTTCACCTGAGAGACGCCGCCGGTTCAAGCGCTATGCGGCACGTCCCGGCGGTTTTGCAGTCCGGGTACAAAAGCCTGGAGTGAACTTACCTCACATTAGACAACGGGACATCTGTTAGAAACGCCGCCGGCGAGGACCCGAGATGTACTCGGCGCTGTAATGGAGCAGCGAGACGAATCTCCAGACAAAGCGCAGCCAAGGAAGCTGTAAACGCTATCGGTTTCGGTTGCACCATCGCCATCAATCATCTATTGTACGCGGAGACACATCGTGGCATCGACAAATCCCAGTTGTCAAGAATGTTTAGCTCTAGAAAACCAGAACTATAGCTTCATCCGCTACAAGGGGGGTGGATGATTGTCAGGAATTGGTTCATCGCCATTGATAATGGAAGAGACGGGGGCATGTGGTCTGGTTTTGGTGTAGTACCGGGTGCTGAAGGCTGATGCTGGTTGTGGATGTTGTTACTCTTAACTATATCTGGGATTTTGTTTGTATTCGCCTCATTCTTAAGAAAGATGTCAACCACTACAATGAAGTGTATGAAATTGCATGAAAAAGTGTCAATATTTGCCTTTTATTGTTTATCACAGGATGTTTTCTAGTTCTTTATCTAAAGATGAGTGGCATTGACGTCAGTTCCATACTGAAGTACAAACAAAGCAAACAAGGCCCAGATGAAGATAATTATCCTCTCTGAGTGCTCTCAACAGCACCCAAATTTAGAGCGTCTGTGGATCCTTGTTTGTCAAAGCCTGAAGTGATTGTGTTTGTGTCCTTTTCCTTTCCCTTAGGGACTGATTAAAACTAAATTTGGACTTATTTAAGACACGTGGAGGCAGGTGACACTTCCAGAAATATCCATTAATTACCCAAACATAGATCGCTTACAGTTCACGACCTTCTCCGTTCGTCAAGCGCGAGACCACACCGTGGCCGGCGCGTTGTTGGAAATGAAATTCCGATTATGAAATGAATACGGTGGCAGTGAATCATTTACGGGCGCGTGACTCAGTGACCAGCCAGCGGAACCGATGGGGAAATCAATACGGCAATTCACCCAAAAATTAGCAAATCATGAATGCTAATGAAAAAGAACAGCGTTATGGATCTGTGAGGCCTTCGGATTCCTGGATTTAATTGTGGTGGATGGCGATGAAATGGGAACTCTGTGCTCATAATAGATGATACAGGCTGGGAGGTTTATTTGATGGGGTAGGAAGAGTACATATACTTGTTAGTGGGATCGTTGGCAGTGGCGTTTTTTCATCAAATGGCTTGACAATAAGGGAAAATAGAATATAACCTTTTACAAAAAAGTTTGCTTTTGGGGTGTTGCTCATTCTCCAGTCCACAATATTCTCCTTTTAGATCTCCTCATTGTCCAGTGATGTTCGATAAATCCGATTTACTCTGACTTGCAACACAGGACTCTGATTATTGTGGCTTATTGCACTTTTATATTTGTTTTTTTTCCCAGGAACCAACCTGCCTGTGCCTGTTATTGCCTTCTTGCGGCTATTTTTTTTCTCATGTATTGGATTTCAACCACATAAAAGTCCATGATAGAAGTTCATGTAATTATCTTCTCTCTCACAGTGATGTTAAGATTGCAAAAAAAGGTGATTTATTAAGATTGGAGTGAGGGATTTAAATCTCTTTACCCTAAAAGTGTTCATTGGAAAATCCAACAGCATTATTTATTCAGTTATCCATTTCCTTTTGGAACGCTTTGATTTCCATGTGAGCCCAGAATCTGACATGAACAAATACAAAGTAAAAATAGCACTGCTTATCTTTTAATATATTATATATAACAAGAGATTTATGAACAATGGCGCATCCAGGCATTCAGTAAAGACCATAAAGACCCTCCATCTCCCTCTCTGCCGCGATCGTCTGTTCCTTGTACTTTGTACTCCGCACCACATCTATCAGCTCTTTGTTATCTCGTCTGGAAAAAGAAACCTCTCCAACCAGATTTTGACTGAGTAATACATTTTTGAAATCATAGATTATTCGATATACCCTTTCTTTGTCATCCGCCCCGCGCCACACGGAGATGGAAACATAAATTGCCTCCTTCGCTTGTAAAAAAAAAAAAAAAAAGAAACCTATTCATGAAATCTAAGGCTGCCCAAATGTGCCGTATTCTCCTCCTGTCACCTGTATTCACATGGCAGATCTGAGAACAGCTCCGTCTTGAAGCCAAAATGTGAGAATTACATATCAAGTACTGTCAAATTGAAATACTTCGATGCAACAGAAAGAACACCATGTTCAGGCGTCTCTGCTGTGTGTGTGTAGACTTTTCATCAGGTTGCCTCGACTACCACTTTGTCACCTAAGTGATGTCCAACAATAACCACAAGGACGGGTTTTTTTTTTGCCTCTTTGCCCCAAAAAAAAGCAATTTAGAGAAAAACAAATAATGTAGACCAAAGCGAAATCATCCAAATGAACATCCTGCCAGTGGTCCTCTTTGGGAGTGACAGCACAAAGGGATGGCACACTGTATCTATATTCACCCTGGACCGCATACATAAAAACCACAATGATGCCGTTGGCATCACATCACACATCCAGTGTTTCCAGCAATCTGCCGAGGCTGATTGAGACCTTTAAATGCAGAGCTGGCAATTCCAGAGCTGTTGTAAAAAAAAACAATGTTTAAAAAAAAGTCACCGGCGTCCGTGTTGCGGCATGCAGACATTAGCATATTTCTGTCTGTGTTTGTGAGCGCTCCGGAGCGGAGCCGAGGTGAGCAACAGCTTGCTGCAGTGCTGTCACCATGCCAGCATTAGTGTGCATTATTTATCCGCCTGCAGACTGATTCAGAGAGGAAGGCATAACCATAGCAACCGGAGCAATGCAGCCACACACAGAGAGGAGAAAAACGTCGGTTATACCGGCGGAATTCGTAACGTTCATCATATGTTCCCGCATTTTGGATCTCAATAAGGGAGAATTGAAGAGCTTTCTTGAAGCAGAGCGGTGTTTTCTCCCCTCCCCTCCCCCTCTCCTCCCCCCTCCCCTCGCTCCATCCAAAAAAAACAAGCAAAGAGAGAATTTCTCAAAGGTTGGTGATGTCACAAACGTCGATGTTTGCTGGCAGATCCACAAACACAAGGTTGCAACTGCTTTCCACAACCCGAGACCTTCTCCTTTTTTTTTTCTTTTCTTTTTCTCTCTCCATTCCACTACTGATTCCTGATTCAGAACACCGGCCGCGTTCGCTGGCGTAATCGATTACAGATACCGACTCTGGCCGTGTTTTCACTCAGCTGTCAGCTCAGAATGGCTTCGGCTACAAAAGGCATCAAAAAAACATGGAAGAAGGAAGACCAGGATAGCCGCACTTGAACATGAACACGTCTGTGTTTTTTTATTTTATTGGAGCCCAGGGGACGGGAATTGTCTGGTAGAGGGCCAGTGATGTTCACAAAGTGGGGCAGGGAGCAGGTTTACCACGAGAAAGCACCTCCTTTGAGGAAAGGTCTATACACTGTAGCTTCTCCTCGCTTTCAACTGGGAGAGCCCGACTGGTGGTCTTTGTTCGGCCTTCATGCATGCAGTACCCGCTGTGGAACCTTCTAAAGCTGTTTGCTGGATGGATGGACCATACCAAGGCTCCATGTGTTGTGTGAGAAAGCCACCAGTGGTCTGGTGGTTAATTACTGAGATCACTCTTCCTGCAAAAGACCTGTCAGGATCAGGTGGTGTGGATCTATTTCAGGATGCTCTCCGTCATATTAACGGAGATGATCACATAACAGGGAGAGCATCTCAGGTTCCCGTGACTGACAGCTTCCCTACTGGGGACCAGCCTGCCTAAAACCCCGTTGTATTTATATTTATATATTCCGCCGTTGTGTTTTTAGTGCACATGGACGATGTAAGACAGTCCATTACTCAAAGAAAAAGGACAGCGCTTTAGTAACGATTCCTTTACGACGTTGTCGCCAATCTGTGTGTCAGAACGGTTTAAAATGAGCACGAGGAGCAGCAGCAGACGTACGAGAAATGAAATAAAAATGAAGTCAACAAACGGAGAGCGACGACAGCCGGAGAGAAGCAGAGATCAGAGCTGTGGAAGCATCCGGTGTCCTACATCGACGGCGTGGAGTCTTTGTGCAGAACTTGTTTTACATGGAGCGGCGTAACATTTTAAAAGCTTTAATTTTGGTTGCGTAATGCGGAGAGTGGGTCTTTAACTGGAGTGTGGACGTGAGGGTCAGTCAAAATGTCTGAATGAGACAGTCTGAAGTGTTTGGGCTGTCTCGCGGAGCTCTTATTCTGATTGTTGGTGGAATAAAAGGCTCCGTGTAAAAAGAAGTCCGTTCCAAACGCTCCACTCTCCATAATGCCCTCCATTCAAGAGGTGAGGGACGAGCTCTCCTCTCCTAGATAGTGGTTTGGCTCTCCACTCATTACAAGAGCGGCGTGATCACTGTGATTCAGCCTCGGCAGAAGACTGAGACCAGTAAACAAAGATGTGTCAGACACGCAAGTCATACTTCATCCCTAGTACTGGCATAAAATCAGTTCAGGATCTCCGAATTACCCCGATGTCCCGCTCTCATGTAGCGGGGCCAGATGCAGAATTCTCTCAATAAGGAAGAAGGATTAGAAGTTTTATTTTGTATCTGGAAGCTCCCTTGTTTTGGCCAAACATTGGTCCACGCCAAATGCGATGGTTTGATTTATCACGCCGCACCTTCCCAGAGTCCATCTCCTCGAAGGGCTTTTTCACTCTAGTGTCTCATCGGGAGGGAGAGAGTGAGCAGCTGGGTTACTGCCAGTTTAATGTTGCATGAATTCAGTAATGGATGCTTGGCTGAAATGGTCCTGGACTGAAAAGGCAATTCTGACAAACAGACTTTTTTTTTTTTTCCAGGGAGGGGGGGGGGGGGGGGGGAGATGCTCTAGGGTATGCATCTCTGGAGGCACTTCATAAAAGCCCTGAAGTCACAAGAGGCAACTTTCATCTATTGCTGACATGTGTCATTGTTTTACTTCTTCGACGTGTCTGCTGTTCCCTGTTTCTGTCACTCGCTGTTTGTTACCCCCCCCCCCCACCACCCCCCCCCCCCCCCCTCCCTTTACTATATGTCTGCATTTAATACACACTGGCGGTGTCAGTAACAGCTGACAAGCATTCAGCGTCTGGGACACAGCATCGGCTCATACAGGATGTATTTATTATAGGATGATCTCACACATGAACCCCTTTACTTGAACTCTTTTGGACGCTGAGAAATATGGACTTTTGATTAGACCCCGACCGATAAAGGATTTTGAAGGCCGATACCGATACTAATGTTTGTTGATTTAAAAATCCGATATTGCGATATATCGGCCGATATTTTTCTTTTTTGTTTCCGAAATGCATAACAAAACATTAACAGATTTCCCTAACATTAATTATTTGTAGTTATTTATGAGTCCTCACTTTAATAATATGATAATGCAGTTTAAAAATAAACTTGTTTATTTTATTGTCGCAACTGAACATCAAAATATATTAAAGTTCTGATAAATAAAATCTATATAAATACAAACTTAAGATATAAAACTTAAAGTCCTTTGAATAAAAACACAATAACAACAACAACCAAACACAAAGTTACCAATATTAAAAGACTTGGTAAGCTTCATAAATATAACTTCCAACAAGACTGGAGACAAATTCTGTTAAGTTCTATAAGGGTGTTTCATCCGTTTTTATTTTATTTTTAAAATGTTAATTTATCTGCCATTATAAATGCCGATTCCGATAGTTTGGAAAATGCCTAATATATCGGTCGGGCTCTACTTTTGATCCAGGTTCTTTATCAGGTCAAAACTCTTATCCTTAATGAAGAAGACACAACTTCTAGATTATTACATCCGTCTCTTTTACTTACTGTTTTACTTAAACTGCTGTTTCTAAAATCCTCCATAAAACACACATTAACTGTCGTTGTAAGTATCCAATGTGGTTCCATCCGTACCTGAAATCCACAGTAAGTTGGTTTTTAATCAGAACATATAGTTCCAAGAGAATTAAACCAGCTCGTATAATTGTCTTTATAGCCGTTTTCCCCCCCCGAATGTGAGAAAGCGTACCCTCCCAGACTTTTAATTAAATTGAGTTAAACAACGTACTGGATATGAATCACTCTGCATATAATATGAATCGTTACTCTGTCATCGCCAACTCTCGACTATTGATCTCATCGTAATTGCATTCCCCTCCGACTCCCCTCAGGAGTGAAGACGCTCAATTAGAGCGGACAGGTGACGTGTCGGAGCTGTGTAGCTCAATAAAGGACTCCTTCCACTGGGTAATTAAAAAGCATCGCGTGTCCTCAATGAGCAAAATCAAGGCCTCTCCTATTTTCCTTTCTTTATCCATAAACCCTGCAGGAAGCAGGGAATGCTTTGACTTGATTTGCCGCTAATTGACCAGTTTAACTTCGATAGAAGTGTTGTTTTCACACCAGCTGTGAGATTGGAATCGTCCTCCCAAGGATTTCCCTCTGGGTGGGACATTAGCTGCCAATTTTCCAATTGTGCTCGAGTTTGAAATGGGTGGACGCCGGGGCATTTTGCCTGTAGCACAGTAACACACCCCCTGATAAAATGTCAAAGGTCACGGTAAGTGCGCTACCTTGCCTGAGGCATGTGTGACTGCTAAATGGTTTGGACTGATTGACGACCCTTTTTTCATTAAAAAAACAAAGATGAAGCAGCAACTTATGGGGAGATGGATCGCTCTCTCTTTGGCCTCCTCTCTTCTTCTTCATTACGTCGGAGGTGTGTTATTCCAAAATGGCAGTGTGAGCCAGAAAATTAAAGATGTGACCTTTGCCGCCCGAGGAATTCACCAGTGGAAATGATGAGGAACAGGCTTATCAGTAGGAGCCAGTGCAGAAACCCCCCTGTGGTTTTGCAAACTCTAGAAATGAAGTATTTTCTCTTTTTAATGTGTATCAGATTGTCCAAGAAATATGTTTCCTATCAATTTGGACACCAAGCAAGGTTTCATGAGACATGAAAGAAAAGATAGAAAATGCATAAACTCATAAATACAGGATTTACTCAATAAATACATGACATGTAAATAAATAAAGCAGGATATACAGGTGTCAATCCAGGGACAAATAAATAAAACCCTTGTCACGACCGGGACTGTAACAACAGCTGACAGCTTCATGGCCGCCGGGACGTTACACCGCCAATGACCTCTGAGTGCTCGCCGGGCGCCCTGTATGCATATACGTGACGAAGAAACGCACGCAGATACGACGGGAGATTATGAAACTGAATGAATATGTCAGTAAAGATGAGTTTCTGTTGGTATTTTAGTGAATATGGAGGGAGTCTGGCGGGGCAGACTGTCCTGTCCTTTAGATTAGGCTGTCAAAACACGCGTCCAATTAAAGGATTCAGAAGGCCTGGGCCCCAGGACTTGGCATCCCTCCAAATGTTCTGTATGCGTGTGTGTGTGTGTGTGTGTGTGTGTGTGTGTGTGTGTGGAAAGGAGAGGGAGCAACTGTTTTATCTCCATTACCGCACATGTGGCTCTGTCCATGGTGCTGAATCACTGTAAACGATAGGCCTCCCAACCGTGTAATTTCATTCTCCCGTTCTATGTCTATATGCACGTGTTTGTGTCTACAAGCCTGCATTGTGGGTTGCTTGTTGATGCTCGTGTGTGTGAGTGTGTGTGAGTGTGTGTTAAATGCATAAATAGGGCACATAGCCAACGGTGCACCACAGCTGAAGTGGCCGTGGCTGTAGCTGTTTCCCTCAGCTCCCTCCCTGTCGCTAGTAATTAGGCTGATGGCCTGCGTGTGTGTGTGTGTGTGTGTGTGTGTGTGTGCACCCATATCATGTGCCTCTATTTAACTTCAAGTTTTATCATCTCCTTCACCCTTCCCCTTCATCTTTTTTCTTTTCTTTTTTCAATCGTGACCAAGCAAAAAAAAAAAAAGAAAGAAAAAGCCCCGAGTAAATAAACCAACTGTAACGGTAGCTGTGGGGATCGATGACGTGACATCACACCGGGCTCTGGAATTAAAACTCACAGACTAAATATAGATTTGGCTCATTCGTGACTCGAGGCGTTTAAAGGAGATTAGCTTTTTCGGTGTTTCCTTCACAGTCTTGACTTTCCAAATGACAAGTTTGTCTGCCTCTGGATGGTCATTTGCAGAACTCCTGCAGCTGTTTGTTATTGTGGCGGAGGTGTGGAGGTATTGAATAGCACCTTTATGATGTATGGCGTCAATATTTAATGGAACAACAACGGGATTGTGAAGTGGACACATACCTATGTTTCTGGCATTATCAGAGGGTTCTTCAATAATTTCTGGTGTGTTGGCATCGATACATTTTGAATTTTTGTGTAATTATGTTGACCATCAACAAAATAATTCTGCATATACTCTCCCGCTGATACTTCATAAGTCTGCACATGTCCTTTTATGGAGTAGCTTTTGCTGAAAACGCCAGTGCCCATCTGTTATCCGAAATTATTTAATTGTTATTAAATTATGTATTCGTGACCCATTTTTAAGGATTTCTATCTTCAGCATGAGCCAGCATTGACTAATGCATTGCTGGATTTTTGTTTTTCATGGGATTGTTGACAACCTTTTAGATTTTCACATCATATCATACCTCATATGTTCAGGTGTTCACCATTAAAGGCACTAAATGCCTCTCTATCCTGCTGCGGTAAAATGTGACCTTTTTGTAAAGGGAGTCTGGTCAAAACACTTTCCCCTTTCACCCATAAAATAAGATGCACCATCATCAGGATCTGATGGGTCGTCCACTATATTTGAAGCTATCTTCTTCAAGAATGAAGGACTGGGGATGATGAAGTGTCCATTTTCAGAGAGCCTTTTTGGTCACAGTGTGTGACTTAGTGTTCCACGGTGCGGTGGGCTTGCTGTGCCGGGGATGAAGATGAAGCACGGTGTCACCTGGATGTGCTCTCTCACTGCAGGATTTGAACCGCCACTCGAAGTGCGAGTGAGTGACGAGGTGCGGATGGTAGGGAGATGTTCGGCTGTTGTTTCGGCGTCCTTTAAAACATAATAGTGCCGCAATTACAAAATGTGTTCCATCTAATGTTGAACGTAGCCCTTTCACCCACATTTCAAAGTAAAAGCAGCAGAGTACAGGGCTAATGGCGCCATTGTGACTGCCGGCTTTCACCATAAATTGCACTGATCCGCGACGCCAGTTTGATCAATTTGACAAACCCTTTATTTTTTGACATCGTGACATCTTCGATGCACCTCCCGTTTGTGCGTTTCACCCCTAATCAAGATCCATTGAGCGCCTCTGAATGTCCTCGTTTGGTTCGGTGATGCTAATTGACGCACGCTGATTTTGACATTTTGGGACGGGAGCTTAATCTGACGGCGTTTTTACCACTCGGGATTGTGATGGAGAGCTCACAAACAGCATGGTTTCATTACCGACTAAAACAATCTTTCTTTCATCTGTTATTATTACAAGTTAGAGACATTATGTTCCTGTTAAAACCACAAGCACAGGGAACTTCTTATTTTCAAGTCTTGAATGTCACTTGAAAATGTGGCCATTATCACAAAGAAATAGAGCTGCACGTCCCCTGCTCCGTTGTGTAATATGCCCACAGAGTTTTATTCTCAACAACAATTCCCCCCTGTCTCAACTCAGACCTTTTCATTTGGCAATTATTCCACTGCTCGGCGCGCTCATACAAAGCACTCGCAGCTTGTTTACATTGTGGGCTTTAATTGAAAAAGCAAGTTTTTTTTCCCGTGGAAGCGATCCAGGGACGAGCTCGGAGGAAGACGCGTCCCCTTTGCCAGAGTGTTCATACGGTGCTTTGGTGGGTGAGCGATGGAGTTTTAAAAACTCCGATATAGCTTTTTTCGAGGCCACGTTGTTAAATCTATCGGCCGCCCTTGAACCACTTGAAGTGTCCGGTCGGCCCGAGTTTGTAGGGCTGGAAAAGACATCAAGCCGGTGGAGTTAATTGGTCCGTAGAGGGCATTGCTAAGAATGGAGGGAGCGAGCGGAAGAAAGGCAAACTAAAAGTGGGAAAGGGTCTGGGAAGGAATAACGAATGGACGTTTGAAAGCAAAAGGAAGGAGATGACAGACAGGTGGAGGAACTGGAGACGGCTTGGTGAAAAGGCGGAGACGGGGTTGTGTAAGATTGAGCGATCGGGTTGGAATGAAAGCAGCTGTGGAGGGAACTAAGGGGGGGAAATGAAAATGGATTGAATGGGGACACGAGGGGAGAAACAAAGGAGGAAAGATGAGCGATGGTAATCGAGAGGATGCGTGCGGAGGCTTCGACTGATGAGGACGGAGGAAGAGGGGAAGGAAAAGGCTTTCATGTCTCTTTTGGCGCCGCGAATGGAGAGAATGAATTATAGTCGCGGGGTGGCGAGCAGCAGAATATTAACCTGACACTCATCCTGAATTCAGATTCAGATTCAGCCTCCAAACGCCATCTTCACGCTGGCTTTTCAAACGAACCGGAGCAGAGGGCATTGTTGAAACCGTCTTGTCTGATTCGTCTTAATCTTTCAGGCTTTTTCAGACAGCTTAAAGCCCACCGTGGAAAATATCTTCCAGGCATCCTTTCAATCAAATACTTCCAAAAAAAAAAAGGAGAAAGAACCACCTGCAATCAGCACACATCCCTGTTCTCACCACGGTTCTGTCGCATGTCGTTCCCGTCGACTTCCCCTGGCAGTGTTTGACACATTACTCCATTTCCTCCCAGGTCATGCATAATAAGTGCTCATTCACCATCGAGGCTCACATCGGATACAGCATCCCCGCCGCCCTTTTTGTGGAACGCAGCTGGCAGTCGGACGGCGTGGCTGGCTGCCGTGGCATGGAAGCGGTGCCAGCGACGTAGGCGGAGAGTCACTTCACGAGTCCCCTTGATCGTTCCCGGGCCTCGGGGCCCGAGGCTTTGCTGAGACCTGCACTAGTTGCAATTAATTTCCATCGGGGCGTCCTTGCCGGTGTCTTTGTCATGAGGCGTGGAGACAAAGACAAGGAGGGCAGAGGACACGCCCACCGCCTCCGTCTCTTGGCAGCGACACTTTCACTCATGATTCCAGGGCGAAGAACAATCTCAAGATTATGAGTCGCCAGATGCGGAATTTGACAAACAGCCAGTCATTCTTATGATAATATATTATAATCCAGTAGCCTGATAATAAAGCATACTCGTCATTGAGTTTGACTTGAATGTTGTGTTTGATTATATAAGTTTATCTCATACCGCTTTGATGCTTTATTGTAGTTTGTACATTTATAGGTCATTTAGCACCAATAACTTATCTTTATACCACTTTCCAGATATATGTTTTTGATTATTATGAGGGGACCTGATGTTTTATGTCCCACTACTTAACGTTTATTTGCTTTTTAATGTATCTTTTTCTAATTTCTGCCATCAAACCCTCCAGATATTAAACAGCTCCCACAGGCTTTTATTGAAATATGTCCCACAACACACTGTGTTGAGTTTGCTAAGGTTAATAGAGACATTCCTAGTCACTGAGAGCACAGATGTGTCACATCGACGACGATCTATGTGCAAACACATCTGTATGGACGGCATTAAGCAGCCGGCGTTTACCGCGATCACGACAACAGGCATACAGTGTGTCTGAGAGGGGGAAATAACGAGCCTGGGAAAAGGGAGGGAAGAACAACATTTTCTGTTCCACGCACACAGTCAGTCAGCGAGGCAGTCAGCAAGTTAGCAAGCTAACAAAGCAGAGGGGAGCGTGGGTTTGTCATCCCTATGTTTCTGGAGCTCCACAACCGTAAATTAAACCCCTGGGAGGGAGAGAGAGCTGGATAGGGGAGGGGTAAAGAGTGGGAGAAAAAGCAACAGAGCGAGTAAGAGTCGGGAAGAGAAAAGACGGAGGCTAGAGACCCAGCGGAGGCCCCGTAGACTGAACAAGAGAAGGAGTGGGAGGCAGCAGCCCCTCCCTCCACCCTCCACCCTCCCTGCCAACTGTGCAGCGCTGAAGGCTTTCATCATCTCTGACTTTCTTTTCTTTTTTTTTTATTCTGGGGTGATTTTCAGATTCGAGATGCATCGCATCAGTGAGCGTGGATATTGTGGAGATCACACAGCCTGAGACAGATCATTTGTAAGGCTCGTGAGTTTCGCAATAGTTCGGGGGTGTAGAGATCAGAAAAGAGGGAGATGAACACGCCGTCCTTCCCGTGCATTTTTTTTTTTTTTACCTCTCATATCACACGCGTAGGGCCCACGATGTCAGCTTGTCAGTTAAAGTGTTATGAATTGAGTCGGTCATCGCACGCACACATGGACACTTACCTTCCCTCCCCTCCCCCCCCCCCCCCCCCCCCCCCCCCGTGCAAAAGGCCTCCCACACCGGGAGTGTTAGGTATTGTTAGAGGAGATGCAGTCATCCATCATCCAGCCATCAAGGGAGAGACAGTGACAGGTTATAGATGGGCTCGCTCTCTCCCTCCCTTGTTTTATGCTTTCCTCTGGGGAGAGGACATGGGACGGACGATGTCCTCCAATCAGCAGCCATCCTGCGATTTCCACGGTAACTCAGCCCTGTCGTGCTGCAACTCACAGATCTTTTTTTTTTTTGTAATTTTCTGCCAATCATGAAGTATCCACAACTTGAAACCAGTTACCTTTTTGGGATTTAAATCACAAGAATTATCTGTGATGGTGAACCTCCCAGCATGCACCAGGTAAAAACACGAAGTAATGCATGTTTTCATTATCCATTTCTAATAGATGGAATGCTACACACGGGACCTTTAAGTTGAAAGTCAAGCCCTAATGACTTCCTGCCACCACAGCGCTGGGGGATTTTAACGTTGCTTTCTCCCCCGTCACTCGTCCTCCATCAATGGATGCAATCAACTCCCCCCCCCCCCCCCCTACAGGCCTTCCTGTGTCTCACTCAGAGCTGGCGACAGCTACTCCCGCAGGCCTTCTCCGATTGCTTGTGTTTGTTAAACACAATCACTCACCAGACCACTAACCGCAGCCCCTGTCAGACATGGATGACCTTGTCGGAGCTTTATCCACAATAAATGGAGAATAAACATTCAAATAGAATATATAATTCGATAAAATATCCGTTGGATGTTGGAATTAATGACGAAAATATGTTTTATAGGGGGCAAAATGTCATATTTGATTAAATTTGCTTTCTGTGATTTTTCAGTACACCCTCAACTTTTTAATTGTAGTTTGATTGCGCCTTACAAATACCTTTTATAAGGAATTAAAAGTCTCTCTCGTGGTCACCAGCCTTGATGTGTGGCTTCCCTCCCACTGCTGGCGTCTGATGATGAGTCACATGGTGTCTCATCCCATAGTGGAGTTGTTATAGCACCACCGCCTTGGAGCGTTCTTCTTGGAGGGCTTCCCAAATAGCGGGAACTGGGACAGAATGTTGCTATCTCACCGTCGTACAGACGGGAGATACCAATCTCTATATCGGAGATAAGAAATGTGAAAAATAGTAGTTTTTGAGCTAGTTTAATTTCAGAAATAGCCATGCATCCGTCTAAAAAGGAGGTATTATTATCCCTGATCTGCCGACTGTACCTTTTGATAACATTGGTTCCCTAGTGTAATGCCCTCCCCCTCCCCCGCTTCTTTTAAACCCAGTGGATTTATCCACAGCCACGTCCCAAAAACCCACTAATTTTGACCTGCCACCTCTTCTGCTATTCCAGTGCACCAAAACACAAAGCCCTCCTAATCTGCTTGTAGAGGGCTGCACTATAGCGCTCACCAACGTGCAGGCATGTGGTCACGCATGTGAGCGTGTGTGTGTGTGTGTGTGTGTGTGCTCACAGATGAAGCGGCGGCGGCGGCTCCAGTGTTCTTTGTATGAGAGCGGGCTCCAATGCCCAGGGCATCTGTTGACCCAGCTGGCATTTGCTGAGCTGTTGTAGTATGCCAGGTTAAGGACAACATTTATCCAGCATAAATTTGTGTTTGGGTTTGTGCATCAGAGAGAGAGGGAGGGGGAGGGAGGGATGGTTTGTGCGTGTGGGTGTGGATGTCAAGGGTAGCGTTTCTACATTGTTTATTCTAAAGAGGTTTGAAGAAGACAAATCCGTCAGAATGTTCCGTAACAGCTAAAATAGCTAAGAAATCACCTTGAAATGAATAATCCAGTTCTCTACTTGTCGTCACCTGGTTCTCTGCGAGGAACCCTTTTTTTTATTCCCTTATCTCCCATACATGAGCGCGATGCCGGCGCCGCGTCGCCTGAGGTGCTCGGCAACTCGAAAAAAAAACCCAAATGCAAGAGAGACAGCGAGAGAGAAGAAGATACTCTTGTTTTGGGAAAAAAAGAGAAAATCCTTCAGGCAATAACAAGCAGAAGTTTTCTTGGAAAGCAGTGGCAGCAAAATCTTGTCACACAGTACAGCTACCTATAATAAAGAGGAATGAAGACAGTTGCGTTTTCTTTTTTGTGGACTGTTGATGTTGATGATATACTATTTATTGTGGGCTGTCAGCGGGTGTCAAGGAAGTCAATTCCTCCCCAACCCTGTCTTCAAGAGCCCATCGATTTGCCAGTCGCCAAAGAGTGACGAAGGAGTGTAAAATCAAAACATACTTGTCGTAATGGCGGGGTGCGAGTCGGAGGGAGGGCAACCAATATCGTAAGGGGGAAAGGATGTCTTTTTCATAAAAGAAGAAAAGCAGAAAAATCCACCTTGACTAGAAGATTTCCAAAGCCCCGTTTGGACGTTAACACTAAAGATTTCCATATAGATTTGTATCTCATTGAATCATATCCCTGGACATTGTGCACATATTTGAATATAGAGTACGTGCGCCTTCAAGTCCACCCAATGATATTATGTCATCCATCTGTTTGTCAATCTGCAGCTTTAAGGGACGAGGAACCTGAGTGTGAAAGTTCCCTGTAGCCCATATGTGCACAGCATGCTCCACGTATGTCCCACCATGTTGACACTTTGCGTTACCATAACACAGCCCCTGTGCGTCTGCTTAATGGTAGGGAAACCCCGTCGGCACCCCAAGTGGCAATGCACCTCTTTGTTTTACTCTCTGAAGCATGCAGATGATGCATTCAGGTGTCTGGTGAGATTAATCAGGCTGGCTGTAATTAGCATGTCTGAAAGGTTATTCCAAAACACTTCATTATACTCCGTTCGGAAGACAAATGAGTCATTAACGCAAAGATGCCTTGAAATGGCACTGTTTTGCAGTTCATGAAAACTGGAGTTCAGACGGGGTCTTTGTTTGTGTTGTGGATGCCGTGGAGAAAGAGTTAAATATGACCAAACTTCAGTATCATTTTTTTGTTGCTCCAACTGTCAGTATATCTTGACAGGAGTGTGCAACGGATAAGATCGGTTCCTCTGCGTCCTTTCTGCGTTCCTAATGGCGTTTGCTAGAAGAGGAAACCCAACCAATCACAGCCGAGGTCCCGAACCCAGCTGTCAATCTCTGCTTCTGAACTCCGGTCCATCTGTCAAACAAGGCGGCGCTGATCAAATATGGATCCAGATGCTGTTCCCACATTGCCAATGTCAGGCCTCGGATGTTTCCAGAATATTTGAGTGTACTGAGACGACAATAAATGCATAGAAATAAGCCAGATAATTGTGGTTCAGCCTCAGGAGATGAAGACGTCTTGTAGATTTTGCATCAAGCTGTATGTGTGTGACCGTCACTCCTATGGAATGGAGGTGGAAAGCCAGGCGCTGCCTTTCTTCCCCCAGAACAAATCCTCCCTTCCCGACTCCACGACTGCAAACAAACCCCATCGTGTACAGCGGTTGTAGCAACCGTAATCACATCAGGTGGCGCCGCATAAAGCCGGCAACGCAACGCCGGTGAGGGATGGGGAAACGCGCGTGGCTGCTAAATGAAATCAATAAGATAATCGATACGTGGGGGCTGGAAGAAGAGGATTACCAAGAGCTGGAGGAAACACTCAGTAGGCCATTCACTCATCTTGATGAAAGGCCCCCAGCTCGGTGCTTTGACGTGGGCCAGCGTGCCGTGGGTCGACACCCGATTCCCGGGTCAATTATGAGTTGAGATCCTTTTAATTACTCCACAATCGGCCTCCTAGAGGAGGTTTGAAATATTTGCTCCACTTTCGCCCACGTTTTAACTCCAAGTATGTAATAAAGCTCTGTCCTACTCCAGCTTTTCGTTTAAAAAAAAGTACTTCCCTTCATGGATGTAATTACATTTACACATTGAAAGGTATATAAAACAAGCCTGCTGCGTTTCCCCGTCTTGTAAAACACTCCATTGCATTCAAGCTAACGCCAAACTCAATCAGCGGCGCCGATTCCGAGCACAACATTACAGAACGGGTGGTTTTCCATACAGCGAGTGTTGCGGCTCCACGAGGAACATCACCGCTAATAAAAGCCAACCACTGAGACTTATAGGCCAAGTGCTTTTGCAGCGGATGGACTAATAATAATATCTGGGAGTAACACCAAGAAACCTCCGGGGACACAGCCAGATAATCACTACTGCACACACCCATGGGCGGAGGTTGCCGCAGAGTTTCGGAGTGCAGGACTACTGGCAGCTCCTCAGTGCAACGCATGGGACTTTCATCAAAGCTAACATCAAAGGCTAATACCCACGCTGAAAAGCTTTTAGGGATTTTTTACAAAAACCAAAACAAGAGCAGACATACTGAATCTGACCCGCGGGAGTCAGATAAAAGCTAGCCACTGAGGCTTTAGTGCGAATTAAAGGGGAAGACTGGCCTGTAATGAATCCAAATTGGAGCAAAAACCCCAACTATTTGGTTAAGATTAGGCAACTAAACAACTTGGTTAGGTTCGGTGGAAAAAGGTGATGATTTTGCTTAAAAAGAAACAGAACAGTCTCTTCCCCCCGACGTGGATTTCCAAGGACTCATTTGAAATGTATTTGTGATGCATCAAAAGATAATCCATGACAAATTCCCCCCCTTGGAAAATAATCCACATGCATGGCTGTGTGACAGTTAAAACCTGAGGGGAAAAAAAGCAGGTAGCACAAAAGCAAGGCATAATGTTAGCAGTGGGTGTTCAAGTTGTAATGGGAGTTCCAACTGATGACTAACCAGCCGAGCCATCCACAGGTTCACCTTCTTTTTTTTTCTTTCTTTAGGGAAATAATCCTCCGGGGATAGAAAGCTTCCAAACACAGAACACAAGCTATTACCCGTACCCTGCAGATTAAACCAAAGCGGGACCATCGAGAGCTCCACCAAAGGTGTGCGGATGATGTTATCGCTGCTGGAAGTGTTGCATGAACTGCCAGCTCCTCGGGGGGGACTATCACATGAACTACAGCAGGCCTGCCCGTGCCCGGTGTGTAAAAGAGGCTGCTGTGCTGCTAACAGCTTTTATTCACCATCTCATTAATGATCATTCAGGTTATCCAGCGCACCTGACAGACACCCATATCTACCGGATTCAAGCAGATGTCAAAATGTTCTGGAGATCTACGATCTGATCGGAAATCGCTCCACTCTGCTGCACAACAGATGGCATTTTTTTCCCCCATTAAATATGAACTATAGATAACCCATAGCAGCATCAGGATGCAATGTGTTCTGATCTCAAATTTGGATTCTTGTTGTGGAGCCACAGATGTCAGCCATCTTGGATTTTGGATCTTTGATTTTCATACCCCCCAAAAGGAAATCTGTGTTTATGTTGAACAGCCAGGAATGCAGCACGAATCTAAATATGTCACTTTCTGTCCAGGGTATGGATCAATAATGAAAATATGATAATGCAAAAACCTCCAGAGTAATGAAATAACATCAATTCGACCTCATTTTAAAATATGTTCCACATTGACAAGACAAAAGGCAACTCAACCCAGTCCAATGCAATGAAAATTCCTAAAAGCAAAAACATTGTTTTTCACTCAACCTCAACCACACTTTATTTAACAAAATAGAAGCAGGTCAAATATCGCAAAGCATATAAATGTAACTTTGAAACACAGCGTTTTTTTTTTTGTTGTTGTTGTTGTTGAAAATTATGACAAATCATCAGTGGGCTGTGGCACAGTAATACTCCACAGAAGAGACAGTTACCCCAAACCCCCCGCCGCCGCCGCCCCCCCGTTGTGATTGGACAGAAAAGCGGGGGAACGGGGAGTTGAGTGTGGATCAAGGTGACTGGACAGGAGGGGGGGGGGGGGGAGGTGATGATGAGGAGTCTTTGTCACAGATCTGCTGAGATGTTAGTCGCCAAGGTCAAGCTGCGCATGGTTACCTGGCGGTAATGGGAGGGAGGAGGGGGGGAGGCAGCAGGGGGAACACACACATGCAACTCTCACTTTCTCCCATTCGTCCTCACACAAAATCACACGGGTGCGGGGCAGGCAGACAGAGAAAGCAGGGGAAAGTGATTCAGCACCATGGACAGCGCCAGTCTGTTTACTGGAGGGGAGATACCGTCGGCCTACGAGCTGCAGGGAGAGGGGGGAGGGTGAGGGGGAGTTAGAGGGTGTAAGCCCATCTCACATCAACTCTGTACACTCTACATCATGGCCATGGCATTTAAGAATTGCTGCTGAAATCCTGCCTAAATTAGGCGTCTTAGGGTGGGTCTCTAAAAGAAAAGAAATAAAAAAAAAACAGCTGAAATATATTAGAATTACAAAGAAAAGAGGGAGAAAAATCTGTATTGAGAATTTGTTGAAGAACCCCAAAATCCACACTCAGTTGAAGCAGTATAGGCTAAGCAGCTGAGCTCTGCAAAACAGGTATTCAGTCATGGCGTTTGTTTTTATGAGCCCACAAAAACCATGCGACCCCCCGAGTTCAAAATGCTGAATTGAAAAAAAGGCATCTTGCATTGTCAAGTTTTTTTCGTTGTTGGTGTTGTTTTTTTCCCGTTATCCCCTCAATGAAGTCTGCTGTGTCTCTATGGACTGGCCACATGCTGAGTTCCCTCCATTATAGCGTGGCCCCTCACCCTGAATTAGCCTATTTCAAGCACAATTTGTCGTAAATACAGTGAGTTTCAGTTCTCTTATTTGGACAAGATTAGATGGCTTTACAAAAGCTCACAATATGATGAAAGTGGATCATAGCATAAGCTTTTTTTTTTTTTTTGGTGGAGGAATACTTCTTTTTCTGACATTAAAAAAAGCATTCTACTCTATATCAGTCTACCTGCGCTGTTTACATAGATCGAATTATACCTAGCTAAATTGAAAACACGTCTTTGCTCAGTTGTTGAAAAAATATGATGGTATAAACCCCCCATTTAAATGACTTCTTTTTTTTTGTCTTCTTTTTTGTTTTGTTTTTTCTTCTTCCTCTCACCCAAAGCAGGCTATATTCATTGACACACAAAACCACGGAACTGTTATTTTAGCTACATTAACTTTGCAGCATAAGCATCTGAGTGACGTTAATTGGTCATGCTCATCTGCATGTCTGAATATCTGAAAGTCAACAATTGGCACACCATAAAATAACACAGTTTACATTCATAAAGGAGATGATGACTGCGCAGACATGGATTTAATCTGCACCATCTAGTACGGTATAAATAACCCCAATATTTATCGACAATCAAATGATAACAAACAGAAAAAAGAACATGCACTGACAGCTTCACTTCCATCCCCCCCGATAGTCATCGTGTTTTTCTTCTCTCTTCCCTCCAAACAGGTTTAAAACAACAAATACAAATCCTAACTGCAGGTTCACAAAAAATAGAGAAATGGCACTTTGTAATAGTCATATATAATTCTTAATATCTATATATCGTCGTCGTATTTATAGAACATGAAAGGGTCGAGTTTGCTTCTTCGTTATGGTGGTTATGGTGTGTGCGTGTGTGTGTGTGTGTGTGTGTTGAAACCATGCGAAATATCATCATGCAGATTATGATACATCGGTCCGAGTATTTACATTTACATTCATGCGTTCGTGCACCATTCCCTGGGTCCTCGCGCTCTCTCTCTCTCTCTCTCTCTCTCTCTCTCTCTCTCTCGCTCTCTCGCACACACACACGCCCTCTCCCTCGCTCCTTTTTCTCCCTCTTTTCTGTCTCATACAGATCCGTAGTCCGATTGCGGCAAATAGCAGAACTGGGAGGAGGAGGGAGGAGGGAGGGTGTTTTTTTTTTTTTTTTTTTTTTTTTTTTCTTCCCATTTAAGCCAGGGGGGCTTGGCATATACATATATTACAGAGTGGGGCCTGCGCAGCAGCAGCAGCAGCAGCAGCAGGCTGACTTACTTGGTTCAACTGGAGAAAACAAGACATAAACAAGTCTGTGACGCACACACGCGGGGTGATTTCAGTCATGTATGCGCGTCAGTCCGTCTGTGACTGTTTGTAATCCGGTGAAGGGTTTGAGGAGCACAGCAGAGTCCCCCCTCCCTCCATCCATCCCTCCCCCCCGCCGCTTTTACGCGTCGTTCGTCGTGGAGAGGTGCGTGCTGCAGTCGAAGCCCCGGTGCGCGCCCCCGTCCGCGTGATAAGGCCCGCTGTGCCAATACGACGAGTCGCACACTGTCTGCAAGGAGTTGATCTCCGAGGCGGACGAGTTGCCGTCCCTCCGCTTTGAGCGCTTCCGGTTGCGCAAGATAAACACCAGCATCCCCACGACGGTGAACGCGGACGTGACGAACACCAGCAGCAGCCCGGGGACGAGCACCGAGATGGAGACCCGGTTCGGCTCCAGATAGGAGTTCGAGCGCGTCCCCGCGTCCAGGGTGAACGTGCTGTTTTTGGACAGGGGCGTCGGGGAGACTTTGTCGTAGAGTTTGGCACACATGAGGTCGTTCCGGACGTAGCGGAAATCCCGCTTCCAGAACTCTTCGGGCGACTCGCACTTGAGGTCGCTCACGATGACGTCGGGCCCGAGCTTCTCCGTCCACTGCTTGAAGGGCACGATGTTGCACGAGCAATCCCACGGGTTCCCGTGCAAATCGATCTGTATGATTGAGCTGAGTTGGTCGAGCACCCCGGCCACGGGGAGATAGGGGAAATAATTATTATGCAGGCTGATTTTGGATAAAGAAATCCCAAGGAAAGCATCCACGGGTAAAGCCTTCAGCAGGTTGTTGTTGAGGAAGAGCACCCTCAGGTTCGGCATGGGGCCGAACGCGCCCGCCACGATCAGCTGGATGTCGTTGTATTCCAAACTGAGGTATTCCAGGTTGACGAGGCCCGCGAACATCTCCGCCATCAGCGTATCCAGATAGTTCTTATCCATGTAGAGCCAGCGCAGCTCGCTCTGGTTGACGAACGTGCTGTTGTCGATCACCTTGATGTTGTTGCCGCCCAGGTCCAGCAGGTTGAGGCTGGCGTAGCCGAGCAGCTGGTTCTTCTTCACCGCGTGGATGTTGTTGTCGCGCATGTTGAGCTCGTGCGCGGCCAGCGGCTTGGGCTTCAGGCTGGCCAGGCTCTCGATCTTCTTGCCCTCGCAGTTGACCCCCAGGCCCTGTCTGGAGCCGACCAGCTTGCAGTTGCAGGGCTGCGGGCACGTCATGTTGTGCAGCTGCTCCACGTCGCCGTTCACACCTGCGCCCACCGGCGTGGGCTTCGTCTTCAGCTGCCAGTTCTCACGAGACTTGGAGCGGCTCTTGGGCCCGTGGGCGCCAGGCGTTGGGGCCCCGCCGTTGACTCTGCCGGGCTTGTAAGGCGTGGGACGCGGCTCGCGGGTCTCCGAGGTCTCCTCCTGGGTGGGAGGGGCCACCAGGCTGGTGTCCACGCCGCCGCTCTGTGAAGGGCACATATCCGCCTCTGACGTCTCGTTCAAGTCGCTGCCTTGCAGCCTGGTGGGCGCCTCGCACACCACCCCCCCGATCAGCGCGTTATGCGGTATGTTCTCCAGCCATTCCTTCAGAGACACCAGCTCGCAGTTACAGTCCCACGGGTTGTCCTCCAGCAACACCTCCGCAATGCCCGGTATCTGCTCGAGGACCCCCTCATAAGGCAACGTTTTGATTCGGTTCCCCCGCAGGTCGAGATGCGTAATGGGCACATGTTGGAACACGTTAATGGGTAGCGCGCTGATGAGGTTGTCGTTAAGTATCAACACTTCAAGTTTATTTAGGTCCCTGAAAACGGCGGGGTCAATATCCCTCAATAGGTTGAAATCAGCTTGGAGGTATTCCAAGTCGTCTAACCCCAGGAACGTGCTCTTCCTGAATGACCGTATCTTATTGTTATTGATGTGCAGCCGCTTCACCAGCTGCAGTCCCAGGAAGGCGCCGGGCACGATGTCGTGCAGCCCGTTGTTCTCCAAATGCAGGCTCACGGCGTTGTAAAAGTTGGCGAACTCGTTGGGAAATAGCCTGGAGAGCGAATTCCCGTGCAACAGCAAGTGGTAGAACTGCGAGCTGGGGCCGGTGAGCTGCTGCAGAGTGGTGAAGCTCTTTTTTTCGCAGTCTATGTGCAGATCTCCCTCTACATCGTTGCAGGAGCATATCTGCTCCTTACAGACGTCCCTTGTAACATTCCCACCAGCAACACAAAGAGCCGCATTCAGCAGAACAATCCAAAGCAGCATTTTTCAACGTGAACAATTCATCCCCGGTTTCAAGACATATGAGCTCCGAAATTCAGTCCACATCGATAAGAAGAAAAAAAAATGGAGATATAGACATTGAGGGGTGGGTGGGGGGGGAAGAGGGAGAATAAGGCAGTCTTTTATAACGGATCCATGCTGCGTCTAACCTGCACTTGTGTCCAGACTTCCAGTTCGCAAAATGACCACATAGAAACGTCTCTTTCACATCGAGCGGATCCTCCGAGCCTCCGCGTGTTTATGGGAATGAAAGGCGGCGAGCGGCAGTAGAGTCCAGCGCATCTTTTGCCCGCGTTCGGTTCGTTTTCACACTGACCTTGGCAGGGGGGGAAATGATCAAAATCCGCGGCTTCTCCTCCTCCTCCTCCTCCTCCTCCAGCCGTGCTGCGTGTTGCGGCGTCGGGAGCTGTCCCCTCTCCCTCGGTGCTGAAATCACACCCTGCGCTGGAGCTTTGGAGGCGATCGCACCGCTGCGAAATACCCGCATCCCCACTCACATCCTTCGGCGTCCTGCCTCGCTCCTTCTTTTCTTTTTTTTTTACCCCCCCTCCACTCTTTCGTTTGCGATTTGGTGGGGAATCACACAAAGAGGAACGCGCAGACAGTGTTCATCGTAGCGCGGTGCTCTAAGAATAATCTGACACCCTCTACTGAGCTGTAATGGCAAAAAAAAAAAAAAAATCGACTGACTGAGAGAATGCTGAGATGAGAAGGGGAAATCAATCCACATATAGGAGCGATATTTCTCCTTGTTTGTTACTTTAAAGGGTTCTCTGTGTGTGTTATTTCCCTTTAGTATCGCAAAAAGACGCACCAAACACGACGCTACCGTAAAAATCGCGTTTCGCAGTTTTTAAAGCTCGCAGCTCCGCGGTAAAAGTGTCCAAGTCGGCGTCGTCGAAAACACTGGTGAGAATTCACATCGGGCTCGTGATCCCACTGCCTTGAATCCCCCCCCCCCCCCCCCATCCTTAAAGGATAAACGGCATTACTTTAGCGGATTCTCCCTCCATATGTGAGCCTGCACTGTTTAAGCCTCGACTTTCGCCCCTTGCTTTGGAAACACTGTTGAATGCGGTAAAAACAATAATCCGCTACAGGCATGCCTCACTCCTGCAAAAAAAAAAAAAAAAAGAAGAAGAAGAAGAAGAGAAAAAAAAAACTATACAACAAACGATGCGTCAGTGGCGCCCTATATGCGCATGTGTGCGTGACGGGTTTTCTTTTTTTTTCTCTTCTCTTCAATATAAAATCCTTTTGCAAAAATAGAACTACAACTGTAAGAAGTGTTTTCAACACAATCTCGTCTGCTATTGATTTGTGTTATACTCCATTACTGTGTGAGGGTATTACATCAGCTGGAGCAGAGTTTAGGTAGTTATACCTCCTCCTCCTCCTCCCTCTCCTCCTCCTCCTCCTTCTGCAGTGTTAGAATTAAGAGCAGCACAGAACACGGGATGCTTACTTGCTCTCTCTCTGATTGACATTGTATTTATGTATTTATTTCTGCAGGGAAACAACACGCTTGCAAAAGTGCAATAAGAGACCCATCTAAGGGCGTCAGGAGATTTGAGCTGGAGCATTAGCAGCAAGTTCAATAAGCAAAACATCATTAGGACCACCTACATGCGGCTGTAAAGCATTCCCATTATAGTCCATTGACGGGTTATGAATCCTCCCGACTCGCCCGCCTGCCTGTCTGCTGTTTTTGCTGTTGCTTGTCAACCAGCCTGCCAACCTGTTGGCTCCTCTTTTTTTTAAATATGCAAATTTGTCACTTTTTCTTACATGAAATAGTATTAAACAGAGTGCACATTATATATATGGTTTATTATATTGTTCACGTGGGAGGTAGAGGTGTCAAAAGTACACACGTTCTACACAAGTAGAAGTACACAGCCTCAGGTAAAGGTAGAAACTTCTTGACTCAAGTAAAAGCAAAAAAAAGTACAGGCTCTGAAATTAACTCAAAGTATAAAGTTTTATATCCCTATAAGGATATTCATACTGGCTGTTTTTTTTATTATTTTTATTTCCCCCTGCAAGGCTTACTGAATCATCGTCATATTAATAAGAAAAAAAGATGATTCCCCTCAAATGCATTAAAGTTAAGTGATGAGCCTGTTTTGAAAATGATTGAAAGTATATATTTGTTTTAAAATGTAGGAAGTAAAGGTATAAAGTTGAGAGTGAGAGTGTAACTAAGTACTTTTACCTTTCAGAGTATACTCTATTTCATACTTTGAAATGTTTCCGAGTGGAAGTTCGGAGAGACTCTCCACTACAACTTTATTTTTTTATTTATATATTATTTTCTTATTATTATTATTATTTCTATTTATTATTTAATTGAAATGTATTTTATTATTATTATTCAGATTATTTTTGCATCATTAATACAAAACATAATCAACAAAAATCGAATGGATTTTTAAAATTAAAGCACAGCAGTGTATGGATTTTTAATATGAATGAGCTCCACCACACCAGCTGCAAACTTAAGGAGATGCTTCCACATGAATGTATCATTAAAATCCTGTTAGATAATATATATTGTTCTTTACTTTACTTTAAGTAGTTTGCTGCTTATGTTGTGCATCTATTCAAGTATAAGTACCCAATCAAGAGTATTTCCACATTGTATTGGGCCTGTTGGGGTGTTTGAAATCTTGGTTCAGATTTGTGTATTAGTTGTTATTGTTCTCTTCTTTTTAACATCCATTGGCTTAATAAAGCCACTCTGATATTGTTATTGACAAGTCGTGCTCCGTCTTTGAGATAATTCTATCGCCTGGTGGAGTGCGACAATTCGGATAGTTTAATCGTGATTGCTTTTTCGAGTGCTTTTTGTAATTGTTTGCGTGGTGCAGTCACCATAGAGACCAACCACCAGTACAAAGCTGATCAATAGCATTCAATCAGGCGGCAGCGAGGACTACTTGGCAATTACCTCTCCCATTCCGGCACTTGGATCTGGCGGATATTTCCAAACGGCACCACAATGTTCCACGGCTGATGCATCTTTTTTTTTTTTTTTTTTGTGGAGGAAAATCTGCTTGACCTTCCCTCTGGAGTGTATATATTTAGAGGCTTATTTTTCTTCTTTCTTCGCTGAGCACATGACCCGGCTTTGCAACCAGGATAGAAACAACAAACCTCGCCGCTTTAATCCAAACCTCTCCATTTAGCCGCTCCCGGCAAATCGCCTCATCAAACGGCAAATAAGAACGTTTCCCTTCTCCTCCCACTGAGGCTTTTTATTGTTTTATTTTGGGGAGTGGTGGGAAGCAAACACGGGCCGCATCAGCTCCACATGTGCACGCTCCGTTTTTTAAAGCCAGAGCTTGATGTTTAGAGAGACTGAAATACTCCACGGGTTATTAGGGAAAGGTCAGGAGCAATCTTAAGCGTGTTTTCACATCAGCATCTTAAGCTCAGTGTGCACGAAGGCACGGGCCGATTGTGCTGACTCATGAATCGGGAGTAAATCGTGTTTGATCAGCAAGTAGATTCGGTGACCTGGAAGCAGGCGGGGTTATCTTTTAAGTGTTATCTGATATCCTGCCAAACTTCTTTTTTTTTCATTTTCCCATTACTGACTGGCTGAAAAGGAATTCTCTATAAAAAAAAAAGCTACACTCTGATATCCCTCTTTGTGGAATTCATTATGCAGCAGATGTGTCATGTGCAGAAAAAGATGGGGCAAGTGCCGACTGGACGTCGATGCGGCTATCGGCGGCGGCACGGGTCCCGATATATCGAGCTGGCGACGCCGGATGGAGAATCAGCACAATGTCCGACTAGAAATCCATACACGTCCATCCGCAAACTCCATCCCACCCCTTTCCTGCTTTTAAGCGTCGACACAAGTCACAGCTGAGGATCTGGCGGGGCAGAAAGGAAAAATGGGTATGCTGTGACCTGATTCAGCAAAAGAAAGCAGGCGTTCCTGAAAGGAGAACAATTTAATGATTTTTTTTTTTTTACAATTATTCAATATGCTAGTGAGATTAAATTGTATTTGTGAAACTTAAAAAAGAAGTAAACTTGCAGGGGATGGAGAAATCCAAATCCATAAATGCTTAACTTTGCGATCTAAGACGAGATGCATTCAGTCATTCCTGCTACTTTATCGCTTTCTACAAATCAGGACTTATTTGACCTCAAACCTGCAGTTCAACAGCCTTATTATGGGAAACTATCAATATTTTCCCCCACGTGTCGCAAGAAACCAGTGATGAGTTCAAGATGTCTGCTCTTTTTCCCTCCTCCTGTTATACGTCTGCCAAACATTTACATACACAAGCCCGGCCTTGTCTTGTTTGTGGGACCTCGCTTTCTTTTCGTCAGCAAGTGATGTGTTTGCCTTTGAAGGCTTTTTAAGGGGTCTGGCAATGATGCTGATTCAGTCTTTTTACCTATCCTCCGCCTTCCCTCTCTCTTTTCCTGTCTGAGCCTGTGTTTCTCCATGTCTCTCTCTCGCTGTGACGCCTTACAGTGCATTTTTGCACATTAAGCTTGTAACACATTCTCCCACGCAGGTCATAAACCCCCCAAAATCCCCATGTAAGGGTATTTAGTGACAAGGTGAAACAAAACAAGTGACACAATTAATGCCACAGCGTGCTACGGTTGCCTTGGCGATCTGGGAAGTGTTATTGTTTTTTTTAGTTGCATTTTTCCAAACTTTACTACCCTGAGCTATTAATGAAGCATTCTCATTCGTTGCACTTCTGTTTTGTCACGACAAACCTCGGTCCTTGATCTCAATCCCGGGTCGGGCCGACGTTACATTCGTTGCTGTTTTTTTTTTCAACACGACCGCCTTTGATCGCACTCGGCCTTGGACGCGTCAACTCAACTCGTCGCCTTGACGACAGGCCCTGCATGCACTTCAGGTGTGAAGCTCATACAACCACAGCGATGAGTCAGAAATAGATGACACACTGTACAAATGAAGTGCGGCTCCCTTCTTCCCTTAAAGATGAGAGCCCTTGTTTTGAGAGGGTTGGCAGATCCGGCCCCGTGGTTGCTGATCAGAGCTCCTCCATCAGGCTTCTCAGGCATAAATATCCTTTTTTCCCCCCCTTCTGATGACAGTTAATCCTCATTCTGTATTGGTGACGGTAGCTTTCACCTAAAAGGCCAGATTATTGTGTCTTTTGAAAGTTGATATATAGGTTTGTCCTCATGCCAGCCTTGGGAGTGTGCTAAGAGGAGTTTTAAAGCTACAGCAGCTGACCTTTTTGATCTAAAAATTCATCTTTTTTCATCCAAATGATATTAAACGTTCAGGTACTGTGTGTCACTGCCTCTGGCAGGCTGAAAAAGTTAACTTCTACAATAATATAAAGAAGTATTGATGGAATAATTTGGTGAAGAAATAAAGCTTTTTAATGATTCCCTTTCACTTTACCTTTAGTTTCCTGCTAATTATTTCTTCATCTGCTCTGATATGTAACTATTAGCAATAAATGCCGTCGGCCTAAGTGGCGTCGGTGTATGAATATTTAATTAAACCTCCGTTTCCATCAAACGACATCGTCCCTCAACAAAATCAATAGGCCCTAAACAAGTCGCGTTGCCCATAAATACCAACTAGCAATAAAAAGCTCTGCATGCCACCCAGGGTTTTATTGTTTTGAAATCTATAACCCCAATTCACACGTTTATGTACACAAACTGTGGATCACCAGGGCAGTTTAACGGTCTGACAACACCCCTCTCACGTTGCCTTCCCGTGACCCGTTTCCAGCTTAAAGCCTGCGATGGGATGCTAATCGCGGCGTCTGAGAAACGACAGCGACATATGTACCTGTCATAAGTCGTCTCAATTGTTTATAAACGCACGGCGCTTCATGCACGAGTGCATTACCGCGGCGTCCCCAAGAGGACACGCTGCAAAAGATTGGATTCTTTCATCTTGTCACTCTTCCAGAAGGGAAGATTAGACGAGCCGTTGCTTTAAAGCCGTTTATTTTAGCGGATTTGTTGGGTTTGAAGACGCTCACATGAGTGTTTCTTCTCATATGTATGGAAACTGTGGGAAACAACTCCCATTTGTATCTATTAGAACTTTAATTTGTCCTCCACGATGCAAACACATGCATCAGCGTCGTTTTCATTTTGACTTTTATATCCTGAACCCTGCCACACGTTTGGCGTTATTAAAGTGGTAAATCTCAATCAGAGCTCGTTGTGTTTACTTACCCTCCAGGTGTCGGAGAGAAAAAATCTTTTAACACTCGTGAAATTTGGGTCCTTTTTCTCGGAAGGCGTTCACTCATGTCCTCTCGGTCGTCTATGACCGGAGAAAAGCAGGTTGTCCTCTGTTTGAATGCTTTCTGGGCTTTTTTCCAAGCTTTTTAATCCTCATTTCATTGTGCACTCAGTCTAGCAGATCTAATGTAGGCATGCTGTGTCACGGCCAGTCTTTCAGTTTGTATGTGAACTGTTTGTGGTACAGCTAGTTAGGCAGCTCAGGGCTTGTTCTATACACCATCTATCTGCTATTTGATGTGTAAACTGTAGATTATTGTATAAAAAAAACAACAAAAACAAACTAAATATTCATGCTGTTTTGTCTTGTATCATTGATTCAGATTCAGGTAGATTCATGATGACTGCATATATATGATTATTGTGATTTTCTTGTTGGAGCCGGCTGATTATATTTTTTGGTTTTCTGTACCAAAGCATTGGCAGTGATGAGATGGAAGCAATCCAATAAACTAAGTTGTACTCTCGGTTTGATTTCCCATTCTGAGAAAAGAAAAGAAAAAGACCACAAAAGGCTTTCTAAGTGGCTTCACCACATAGAAAGGAATCATTCTCAAATAAAGAGAAACCAGCAAATTGATGTACAAAAAATAGGGCAGGCTAATATGACACAATATTACAGTCCCTTAGAAACACAACTCAAACTCCTGGACCAATTTTAGTGAACAAAACAATCTGGAAATATAGATTTCTTTAAAGAATCTGTGCAATAATTCAGTTTCAACCCCTGATGCAAGATGTGAGCAGCCAGCAACACTGAAAACACGTTACAATATTCAATATAATCATGTCCTTGGGAGGCTGACATGTTCCTCGGCGATATAGATATTTAATGAATGAGGTTAAAGAGAAGCTATACGGTAAGAGTGAAATATTGACAATCCAGACAGCACCTGCGCCTGCATCACAATAATTGGCAGAATAAATGAATATGTCTGAATAATCATCTGGAAAGGTTTTTCTCAATTTATATTCCTGCCACATGCTGAAGGCAATAGCTACAAAGACACTGAATACAACTCTATAATAATCATGATGTGTGCAAAAGCTGAGATGTAAATATTTTTCAACTGTTCAGCCTAGTATGTGCGTGTGTGATTGGGCACCATGGACAGAGGTAAAACAAAAAATGCATAATTCATGAATCAGAAATAGACCGTCTTTGATTTAAAAAAACATGGGCCGACACATATTTTATACAGCAGGAAAAAAACTACTAGTACTATATAACAACTGTCTGATTTTTAATTTATTTTTTGTTCATAGACTACTTTCTAGCAAAAATGGACAGTAACACACCGCTCTTGATTCAGCACCATGGACAGCGACACACAATCTTCATTCGGGGCCTGGATTTCTTGCTTCAGCACCACGGACAGCGACGATAATCCTTGCATACATTTTTTAGGGTGGCTTGGATTGATATTGCCTTCCTCCTGCTGAGCGTTTGCTTGAATTCAATTTAATCCCCCCGACGTGGACGAACGAGAACCACCATGAGAGTCTGCTGCTGATGAGAGATACGCTTCATCTCGCTGTATTCACAAACACCCACATGTCTTGGGTGAGAACGCAGAGAATGGCAGTGAGGACATCCGCATGGGATTCGATCCCCAGCCACAGGTTCAACTACTGAGACGAAGCCCCCTTTGAATTATTGAGAGAATATAATTGAAAAATATCTCTTTCTTTGTTGTTTGTACCCCCTATTTAAGCAGGCAAGTACGACTAGAGCTAAGATTAAGAGAACTCTCTCATTAACTGCGATGCCTGGGGAGTAGCTGTAGTACTTCCTAATTGAGGCAGTCTAAGAGTCGGGGAGAATATATTGAGTGCGGCCTGCTGGGGGTTTGATTCCAGGCAAGCAAAGGCACGACTGTGGGCGAATTTGCTAACTACAACATTACAGATGCAGCGCATAGCAGTGGGGGTTGCAAAGAGTGCTAAGATGATCTCACGAAATGAAAGCAGGGTCTGTAGAAATCCATGAGTTTGAGTTTTCAAAATGCTTATTGAGAGCCAAAAACATGTTGATGTGGTAATTAATCTGACAATAAAGTAGTGGGAGTAAATTGACGATACAGCAATATATCGCGAATACGTTGCCACCCAATACAATATCGATTTTCCAACTTAAAAAAAAAGATTCATGTTAAGACGCGTTGTGAATGCAGTCCTTTATCCTTTTTCATTTTATTTTCAATATTTATTCCAGTGAATTTCATGGGAATTAATAAAATGGAGAGGTTGTTTTGAATGAAATAGTTTTGACTCAATTTGTTCTCTCATCAATATCTGATGTACATATACAGGTACTTGTGTTTTCATCTTTATTTATATAGCAATATCGTGATACGTATCATATTGTGACCAAAGTATCGTGATACGCATGGTATTGTGACCAAACTATCGTGATATGCATCGTATCGTGACCAAAGTATCGTGATACGTATTGCATCGTGACCAAACTATCGTGTTACGCATTGTATCGTGACCAAAGTGTCGTGATACATATCGCATCGTGACCAACGTATTGTGATACGTATCATATCGTGACCAAAGTATCGTGATACGTATCGCATCGTGACCAAAGTATCGTGATATGCATCATATTGTGACCAACGTATTGTGATATGTATCATATCGTGACCAAAGTATCGTGATACGTATCGCATCGTGACCAAAGTATCGTGATACGTATCGTATCGTGAGGTTCTTGCCAATACTCACCCCTACTTCTGACTATACCCCCCATGTTGTTTAGAGCCTGTCCCTCAGACACAGAGAGCAAAGCATGGCAGCAGAGCACAGATGATTATTGATTTATGAATTTATTATACCGCACTGGGTTGAAATGAGTTCCCTGAGAAAGTCCACAATTGAATCCTGAAAGTAATCTTATACTAGAATATAAACCGATATCCATCCTTTCCGCCCGCGAAAGTGAATGAAAAAAGTTCCATTCTCAAAGTAGAATCAAGAATAAAAGCATGAAATTGTCGCAAAATCTCTGATACCAGACGCTTGTATAAAAGCTTTTTGTAATGGATATGAGGCCAGGGCCGGCAATAAAAACCCTTCCTAATCATTTCCAGTCACAATTCAGTTCATTCTGCTTTGAACCTTTAATCCTGGTAGCAGTTATCACTCGTCTGGCAGCGTTTAATTACACCTACCCATGAGATCCTCGGTGCCATCTCCCAAGCTTCAAACGACGGAGCAGATTCACAGATAAAAAAACGGATCTTAAAATCCCCTTTTCGCCAAAAGCCACTGTGACCTTGGGATTTCACTAATGGTTAATTTCATTTAAAAACCAGTGTCTAATTGAGGCATGACTCTAGGAGGGTGTTCACGCCTTACTTTAAGGCCTCAAAGTGTCCCTGTGTGTGTGAATAATGTAGCTTCATCACTGAGTCTTTTTGTTCTCCGAGTGATCCGCCGCCAAAGCCCAAAAATGATATAATGTAAAAAGCCCCAAAAATCTGTTTTTTTTTTCTTTCTTCATCTTTATTGGAGGAAATCTGAGCAACAGCTAATACGCCCCTGAACTTTTTTTTGGGTAACTTTTCCTCATGTTCCTTATTATATAAAAAGATGCTGAATTCTCTGTGGCAAAGGATTAGACGTGCCTGCCCCGCACCATTCATGCAAATCCGAACAGGGGACTATAGATCAGAGTGCAGGCAATTCAAATAATTAATACTCAGGGGTTTTGGAGCTTTTGGTGCTGAAGGAATGCTGGAATGAAAATGAAAAGAAGAAGGCTTGAGCTGGGCTTGACACCTGTCAACGTATTGACGACACACAGGTGAGGCGTCAATCAGCAGAGCAACCCTCGGGTGTCAACCTTTTTAAAACCCGACGTCGCCGACCTCACGCAGCAGGATCCTCCCCGCCGGTTGTTGCTGTGCTCTAGCGTCTCCTTTTATTGTTGCGATCGCACAGTGTTGCCTTATGTTGCCGCGCTCCGCGAGACAGTTGCACCGCGGGCGTCTCCGCTGGTGTGTCGCCCCGGCGATGACCCGGCGTGGGCAGCGCGAGAGCGTCCAACTCCAATCCATATCATGCCGTCTGCAACTCCAGAACTCTTAGTTCTCTGAGGTTGCTTTAGAAACACCAGGAAGCATTCATCACACATTTGGTGTTTATTAAACCCATTATTTTGCTTTTCATCAATTTCCTGCAGAGTTAAAGAGAATACAGTTTAAAAAATAAGGCAAAAGGGAAGCACACAATACTAGCTCTCGATTTCAGGTTTGCAATTAAACACACACATTGAAGATACGATGCAATGCAACACAATCATAGGTCATTACACCAAGTCATCCGCTGCCTTTTAATAACGACCTGTACGCCGCCGAGGAGATAACTCACCACACAACCGGCGCAATGTCAACCTCAACGGTTTCACCTTTGACCTCTGATGAAGACGGATGGGGGCGCTGGACTGAAGGCGTCGTTGTCAGGTCGCAGCGAAGTCATTTAAATGGAGACAGATGGAGCAAACCCACACCAGAAGACAATATTTAATGTTTCATCTACAGTATTACACTATTATGTATGCAAATGCTTTGTAGAGCCGTAATGCGGGATCGTTTAGGTTACATGTTCCCAGAGGAAATGGTAAATCCGACTTCAATTCCATAAGAGATCTTGAAACAAAGACGATGGAGGAATTACCGAGAAAAGAAGAGTCAAATTAGCATCAGCACATTGCAATAATTTGCCCGCTTTACTCTGTACAAATCTATAAAAGCAAGTAATGACACTGGGACTCAGTCGGAGTAATCCAATTGCATTGATTTCCGCCTTCCTCCGCTAGTCTCGGCCCGGCCGCGCGGATCAGTCGTTTGTGAAAGATTGCATTCGAGAAAGTAAGCGGCACGAGCGGGGACGGGCTCGTTAACCCATCCTGCACCAGCGGTCCCAGCACTGACACACACACACACACACACACACACAGACATGGGTGTACGTTCATAATCGTGATTTATTCATGGACTTTTACAGTGGTAGAAATGCTCCATTTTCTAATGCATCTATTATTTAAAGATAGGACCCTGTAGACATAGCTCAACAGATTGTGGTGTAAAAAATGAATGCAAAACCAAACTTGAAGCATATGAATGGTGCATGTTCGTGTGTGTGTGTGTGTGTGTGTGTCCTGCTTCTATTCTGAAGGAGTGCTTGCAAACTTTGGGCCATTCGCCTCCTCTATAATAGATGGCAATCACAACAGTCGCCTCCGAACACACCTGCTCCTGTGAGATAGAGGTACTGTCGAGCTCCTCGAACGGCGAGCAAAAAAAAAAAAAACGCATTTCGGAGGGGGGAAACTTTCTCGCAATGCAATTTCTGTTTGCTTTGAGATGCTTTTGAAGATTGGACACCCGGTCCGTATTGTGAATACGGGTTTGTGTGCATACCTAGATGTGGAAGGGTTGCGTCTCTGTGCCAAGTATTCCCTTTTCATACGCGACATAGGGTGATGGTTATGGTTGCATCTTTTGCAAAGTCAGGAACAAGGACAAAAAGACCATCCCTTCCTTTCTAGACAGTAAAACATCAGTAAGCATTTCTGTATTCCCGTCCCATCCGATCCTCACCTGCGTATATCCGGGTGGCGGGTCGAGGTATTCTCTCCCCAGCTATGTTTTCCAGCTTTTCCCGAGGCGTGTCCATGCCAGACGAGATGTGTAATCTCTCCGGAGTGCTCCGGTTCTGCCCCGGGCTTCCTCGGAGGCATCCTGATCAGATGTCCGACCACCTCAGCCGCCCCCCCTTTATGACGCAAAGGCTCTACTCCGCGCTCTCCCTGAGCTCCTCGCCCTACGAAGGAAGTTCACTTCTGCCGCGTGATCTCATCCTTTCGCTGAAGTGAGGCGAGGTGAATGTAGAAAAGTTGAGTCCTGATCCTGTTAAAGCTGCAGATGGCGTCCCTCTGGTGTTTTGGTTTTCAGTAAGAGAACAGCTTCAGGTGCATGAAGGTTGAAAATCAGTGGTGATGGTGGATTTGGTGTCTATTCTAGTCAAGGTTCTGAGTTTGGAGACTCTTTGTGGGGTTTATGTGGTCACTGTAAACCAGATCTATATGTGTGAGTTAGGTCTTTTTTCCCAGGGACCGAAGGAAGATCCTCATTAACCTTTGTGACCCTCATTACAATGTGTGACACCAGACTGTGAGGGGATTCCAGGGGAAGTCTATTACACACTCATTCCTCTGTATCTCCAAAATAACGAAGGCAAAACAGACCCACAGTTCATGCCTTTTTATTAATTAATCAATGGATTTATTTTTATCCTAATTCCTACAGGGCGGTGAACGAGCCTAATTAGTTTCAGGTCTTAATATCGTGATGCTGAAACTAGAAAAACAACAAAAAATCTTCCCTCTGCATTCCCCTATCATGAGTAAAATGATAATAGGAAGAAATAATAATAATAACACAAATAACGTTGTTTCCTGACCATGCAATCATGAGATGGATTGAATGGTTGGTTCAGATTTTGGTGTGGTTGTAGTAAATATGAGTCATATAAATACATATATATATTCATTTTAAGTCCTTTAAGTAGGAGTAGGTCCTGCGGGACGAGTTTCAAACCAGCAAATAACTTTAAATCAGCAGCTGGCAGCTCCGAGGACAAATGTAGCGTCGCTAAAAACAACCGCGGTAAACACTGTTTGTAAATCCTCCCATAATCCCTTGTGTTATTTGGGAAACTCTTGTAAGATAATTTGCGGGAATCCGACCCGACGCCGAGGAAAAGGAGGCGTCAATCAAAGCGTCAGTGAAGATGGAATCATCAATATTTCAGGAAGTGTGAGGAGAATCCATATTGGGGGCTTTATTTTATGCGTGTTTCTTTGAACCCGTTGCTTTTGTTGTCGTGTGCGTCGTGTCTTTGGAGTGTCTGGTGGCGAGGCGGCGAGGCGGCAGAGCGGCGCGCCGTGGAAGAGTGGAATCGGGGATATAGGGAAGTAATGGAATGGCTCCAAGCCAAAGCGTTTTGACAGCTGCATTATTCAAATTGAAATGGAAGAGCTGTAGAACAATCCGACACGTGGGGGCCCTAACATTTGGAATCCAACATAGAGCTCACATTACATTTAAAAAAAATAATAAAACGGAGCTGCAATAGCAAGGGCATTCCAGCGTTTCCCAATGTGGGTCTAAATGTCCTGCTTTAAATGTGTTATGGCGACGATTAAGTCCAATCAGCATTTGCGTTTCCTCCCCACCGATAAAAAACACTGTTTGAAGAGATCCCCTCTCCTGAAAAACCCCTCCCTCGGAGTGAAGGGGCTTTAACTACCAGCCGTTTGATCAAGCCACAAGGGGCAAATATCCCGTTACAGCACCGAGTGGCTTTTTTTTTTTTTGCTTTTTTTTTTTCCAAATCTCCAGCAGTTCAAAAGGCAGTGTGGGAGGATTTTTTAATCAGGGAATATGCACACAAGCCACATATTATTAACATAATGCATTACAAGTTGTAATTAAGTCTTAAAACGCAATGAGAGCCCTTTGGGAACACTGGATCTTCCTTTTTAGTCATGTTTTTAATGCTTTTTTCAGATGTTGGCATTGTGTTGCCAGATCTGTGCATTCAAACGGTGACCGAGGGGAAATAAAGGGGGTGGATGGAGCTTCAAATCGCACCGCTGACGCTGCAGATTGTCGTATGTTTGGCTCAAGAAACCCTCTGAAGAACCAGAGACGGATAGCGGAAGTCACATACTGTGCTGTAGGTTTTGCAGCGATCATGACTGCAGTGTGTTTGGAAGGCGTGGGTGGACTTCACACCGTGTGCACCCCATGACGTCTGCGCATACATATTTCATGCGTGTGTGCATACAAGCGCACTATATTTAGTCGACGCTGTAAAGGAGCATCTGGACGCGGCGCTGACCCCCATGTGCACACTCAAACACAGACAGGAATCAGACCGCCTCCCCCCCCCCTCCCTCCTTTGGTTTTACCTTCATGTGTCTCATTTCTGTTCCCGGCGTGCGGGCTTCCATGTGTCAAACCGATGTGGACTCAGCCTGAGTCGGGACCGCGGGACCGTGAGCCTCTTTTCCCTTCGCATTTGCTCAAGTACCCATCACGGGCGCCGCCCCTGGCGCTACCTCGGCTCGATCGGTGGCGCCGGCGCCACCTCACCTGACCTTCCGAAACCCGGCCGCTCCGCCGCGAGCCGCGCTACCCGTGCTGCTGCAATGCAATTTGCCTGTGTGGGCGCATTATGCAATGAATTATCATATTCCGGTGTGTTTCAAGGAGTGCCACAGTGCAGGGGAGTGTGAGTCCTCTCCATCTGCCCCCGTAGGTAATCCTCCAGTTGGTCCTCGTGAACCGGGCCCACACAGATCTGCCATCGTAATGATGCAGAACTGGAAGGATGGCATTTGATTTATTTATTTGTATTCATCCCTGTCCGAGTGTCTGCTGGTGGATACAAGCGCTCAGATTGGCTTGTCTTGGACAGCTTTCAAAGAGATAACTTTGCAGGAAGATGAAGGTAAAGTAGTGCTTAAATCTCCCAACTTCTCCAAAGCTCACGCATCCCCCACCGGCCCTCACATCAAAACCAATCTTCCTTTTATTTGCCTTCTCGACTTCACGTCCCCCTCGGCTTCCCAGTTACACTGAAGGAAGAGAAGAAAAAAAACACCCTACTAATATAACCGTCGAGTCGATCGCACCGCTTTCCCGTTTGTGGACCAATTTGGGTAAGCTGGTCGATACTTCAAGTTCGACGGGATGACGGTCAATCATGCTAAATGCCATGTTTAGCCAGTCTGCAGCGCATCAAAGGCGTTTTTTAGGGCGAGCCGGTGGATTCTCTCGAGACAAGACAAGCTGATGTCTGAAACAAAGCAGCAGTCGGCTCAATCAGTAAACTGGAACGCCGGCTGGCAGTACAGCCGAATGGAACGCCATCAAACTTCTTCCAGCCCTGCACACAGCGGGGTTTTCGGCTGATCGGGGCTTTTTGATGAAGAATGTTTAGACTGGAGATAGGTAGATGGTGTTCCGCGTTAAATCTGAGTTCAACATCTCTGAATATGATGAAGTGAATATACACACTGAAGCAGTTTGGCCAAATGTCGTAAATCTCAAAGCAGCAGAGGGTGAGATGAACATGATTTTTCCACATCATACTTCACACTTTAGCGCGTTGATTATCGGCCTGCTGAGCCTCCTTTTGTAGTCCACGTTCTTTGTTCCTATTAATAAAAATATTACCGGAGAATCCATTCCACGCAGCGTGAAAAGGCCTTTTGAATATTACTTGACAAACAAACCACTCCACTAAATATGAATTTTTCAGGGTCAGCGTCTTCTAAAGGCACACAGAATTCAATAAGAATGAATTCAGGAAGAAAACATGTTGCACAAGCCGTAACTCTTATATATAAAATCAACTGCAGCTCATGAATAGGCAAATTCATATCAGTCTACGCCATTAACTACATCCTTTATAATTGGATCACCTATTTATAAAGATCATTGCTATGCCAATAGCATATTTTTATGTCAATGCATTGCTTGAAATGTGTCAAGACTATGATGAAACAGGATTCAGTCGCTAAGCTCACCGTGACCCTGACATTAAACTGGCTTAATTCGGTATACCAAAGTCACCCTACAGCAGGATTACCATTAAAATGTGACTCATCAAATAAATAAAGTGGAGAATCAGGGGAAGAAGCAGGGGGGGGGGGGGGGTGCTGGGGGAACCATGGGAGCTCAGCTGAGTGGAATGGCGAGTACTTTCATGCAGAATTGTTTTTCGGCGTCGCTCCAACTCAGCGAGCTCGTACAATGCGGGAGCAGCGTTTCTCTTTCTGGGGGTGAAAGGGATAACAAATGGAAAGGCTCAGCCACCTGCTGGCGGTTTTTCACACATGGTGGAGGATGAACCTAATGAGCTGCCAGACCTTGAGTGGGCAGAGAACCTCTGATGGCGGCTGGCTTCCCGCTCCACCAGGAGGTTAGAGAAACATCCGCAAGGTGCGGATCGGACTGCGTCTTCGGTGTTTCCTAGACCCGGTGAGTTCAAAGTCGTTGGATGAAATCAGGAAATTAGAACTGCGGGGGTCAAACACAGCCACCCATTAGAATTGTCTTCCACGCCTTTGCTCGTTTCCCATGCTGAGATTCATGGCAACCTTTGCACATTTTCTTGACCGTGATCCATGCAGCCGCCCACGGGAGCTCCACGCCAAAGCAGTGGGCCGGCAACCGTTGCCTGGGCACGCGTCCAACAAGGCATCCCGGAGAAATAAGTAGCCTCTGTGGTCACTGCGTTGGTGCACAATGTAGGGACACAGCTACATGATTGTTTTTTTTTTTCTTTCCTTCCAGACTCATTGGGAATGCAAATTTGATTTCCCACTGATTTATTTCTTTGTATCAAGATGGGAGAGAGTGATTCGCAATCGCCAAACATTAGATCCAATTAGGCCGCAGCATGTCTGTTTGTAGTCCCCATGAGGAATAAAGATGGGAAGATGGCTGGTGGCCAGAAGTAGTTTATATATAACACACACACACACACACATTTCTAACTTCCAACCTGAAAGGATTGAAGCTGATCTGGACAGATTTAACTGCTCAAATGAAGCAAAATTATGTGTTTATTCAAATATATATATTTCACAAGGAAAGTTGCTACCCTTGCAGACTCTAAGGTCATGACTCATTTCAGTGAGTCCAGGATCAAAAGTCTATACTTACCCATCAACTGACCACAATATTCCTTCCACGCCGACCTTTCAATGTCAAGCTGCTTGTTAGGGGTGGTGTCTCCTTCACTTTATTCCTTAGTGGCAGGGAAACATTTCCCCCCACCTTTTTCGAGCACATATTTGCATTTCAAGGCGTCGTTTTTATGGTGCAAAACTTTCAGGGAAGTGTTTGTTGTGTCTGAGTCTCCCTGTGTACTAAAATCAATCAGTGCACCTCCAGAGCTGTAGTTACTTTAGGAATAAGAATGAAAGTGGTGTGTATTAGTTTGAGAGCTATTGTTTTCTGTCCTCCTGGCGTTCACGACTCTGGCTAATGACTGCTCTCTGGACACCAAAGAAACAGGTTTTTGTTCCAAAAACAAGGCAGGGAGAGTTTATTTGTATCGCATCTTTCAACGTCAAGCCCATTTAATAACCCGTAAAACACAAAAGGCTTTACGAAAACACAAGGCGGTGTAAAAACACATATTCAAATGGGATTAGCAAGTGTAAAATAAGTGAAAAGATTAAAGCTGAAGCGGATAAAGCGAGGGGATTTAAAGGAACAATTTGTCCCCGGAAAAAAGTCCCGAAAAGGTGCGATGTGTAAAAAATCTGACGCAAGTTTGTGTTTAAATGATTCAAAAGGAAATGAACTCACGTTGTAAGTTACAGTGTTGATGTCATGACAAAGACGCCGGCGTGTTCTGTTGCAGTCGTGAATGATTCATTATGGCAACGGTAATAGCGAATCGGAGCGCTAACGCCAAGAAAAACAAACTGCTGTAGCATTTTTGTGCATTTTTGTGTGTACTTTACCCTTCAGTTAGTTCTATGAATATACAGTCTCTTCAGGTGGGAGCTGAGGCGTCTTCTAGCTGTTTTGATCCCTCTTGCATCTTGTCCTTGGCGGTCGGAGCAGATGGGTGATACAGTCAGGGAGATTAGAGGTGAACACAGTCGGCCTTTAAAGGAAGGCTTGCAGTGAAATAGTTTGCAGATGTGTTATTGCCCTCTCGTTCTTATCTTGTTAGCCGTGTGTTAGCATCCTCTAGCATGCTGCTAGCTGCAGTGCATGCAAAGGGAAAACAAGTGTTGGGGAATACGGCGTGTCTTTCATCAATTAGATCCATAAATCTGAGAAAACAAAAGGAGAATATAAGTAGAGCAGAGAGTGTTTCGGCCATTTGTTTATGATCAAATATGACTGAAAATGAATGATCTTACCCTTTAACCATCCCACACACACACACACACACACTAGGTTGAAATGACGTGCCACCCAGAATGAGTCACAGGCAGTCAATTAGCCAAAGAGTCTTGAGCATTTGCTCCACGTATCATCAAATCACCTCGGGTTGCCATGGCGTCAGTTAAATCATCTGGACAGGGCCGATAATGGAGATAACTGGGATTAGTATTCATGCAGCACGTTTGAACACCGACAGTACGTATAATCACCGACGGCCCGCTCAGAGGAGAGCGAGCGCCCGCTGACACCCATCTGTCTGTCTGCGTGTCTGCCTGTCTCGCTGCAAATCACCCGCCGTGCTTAAAACTGTAGGGTCAACAGTATCCCGAGGAAGACAAGGGCGTAGATTACGACGGAGATTTGGCAACCGCTCTTGGATTAGCAAAAAAAAATAAATAGTGGGAGGGAAAAATAAACCATCCAACAGAAAGCGTTTTCCACTTCCTGTCTGTTATTTTTAGCATTGTTAAATCTGAGTCAGCAGATCTATAAATAAATCCTCTCCCCCCCAAAAAATGACTGAATTCTCTTTGGCAGCGCTGCGTTCGTGGCAGCTGTAAATATCCAGTGTGTTGATGCTCTGCAGCTTTGAACTTTCAGAGAATCACACACAGGTGATGAGATTACCTCGGGGCGGCTTTGCTGCCGAGCATCTCCGTGTATGCACCTGTTAAAAAAACACTGCAATATGTCAACGCATGGATGAATATAGAGAGCGTATGAACATTTGCATCCAGACACGTATGTCCTTTGTGCATCATCGCCTTCTGTCTAAACCTTCCTCTCTAAATCCACACTTCCTCCCTCCCTCCCTCCCTCTCCGCCGAGCAAAACCGCCGGTTCCATCTCGCTTCTTTATTCGGCATCATATTAATTTCAGCAAGACCTGCAAATCCACTCTGCCATTGCATAATTCATGGAGCCCCTCCGACAAAATTCCCTTTCATGTGGGCAACGTGCCCTGAACGAAAATCCTTGGGAACCTGGATAAGCCCAAATGGCTTATACCTGATGGCGGTGCACAGCTGTGCTCAGGTAAACTGTCATAATGTCTCGCGGAATAAGGTCAGCGGCGAACGGCGTGCTATTTGATGTCATCAGCAAGTGACACTCGAAAGGTTTTTGCCCCAAAATGGAAGTGATGGTTACCTGTTGAGGCCATCTGGAGGGGGAGTCCATGCCCTCGTGGATTCAGCTCTTTCTTTCATCCTGTGTCCTATACATAGTGTATATCTTGTGATATCACCTCTTTAATATGGGGACACGAGGACAATCTGGTGGGGAATTGTTTGAAATATTATTACCCCTACTTTCAAGCTGGAAGGAACTAGAATTGGAATATAACTCGTGAAAAACAGTCTGGATTTCAGCCACATTTTAAATAAATATAAATATATATATGGCTGACCTTGCCCTAAAAGTCAGTTAGTGAAAGTTTTTCCTCCAGTGAAAGAAAAAGTAATAACTACACCATTTAAATTGGAATGCTTCCCCTCCAGTGAGGTGTGAGTTTCCGTCGAAGAGATCCATTTGGAGTTAAGTGAAGGATTAAACCTTGTCATTGTGGAGCTGCTCCCTGTGCCCACTGTATTATTAACACCCTTCAGCCACGTACAGTACAAACTGTGTTTTTTTTTTCTCTTCTCCTGTTAACTTGAGGATGGAGAGTGGCAGTTTCCACAAAATTCTGACAAAAACCAGACACAGTCGAGCATTACATCTGAATATTAACAAGACTGATGGGCAGTAGCAGGAGTTTGGTCCCACATGTCTGACACAAGATCTTTCATATGTGTGTTTTATATGGTTATTATGAGCACTCAGGTTTGACCAAACCACCACCACCAACAGCTAAGTGTCTCATTAGCTGGAAACACCAGCAGTCAGCCCTGATTTGGGCCAAAATACAGTATTTCCTGCCAACTGGTCAGTCCCAAAGGCTCGCTGCTGGATTAATACCTGATCCTGCTCATTTCTAATCGCTCCATTGTGGTATCTGTATATTGAACGGATGCTGACGGTTTGGCTTGCCAGTAGGGGTGAGTATTAGCAAGAACCTCACGATACGATACGTATCACGATACTTTGGTCACGATACGTGTATCACGATATCACGATATTAAGTCAAAACAATTTCATTCAAAACAGCCTCTCCATTTAATTAATTCCCATGAAATTCACTGGAATAAATATTGAAAAAAAAATGAAAAAGGATAAAGTACTGCATTTACAACGTGTCTAAATATGATTTTTTTTTTTTTTTAGATCAAACTTTGGAGTTAAAAAAACGATGTTGTATTGGCCGGCAAAGTATCCCACCCGTACTTGGCAGCGTCGCCCGTCTCTCCGCACCGTCAGGTTTTATTTTTCCGAATAATAAGTAACTCAGTGTCACTGGGGCGTCTCCAAGATCAATCCAACATCTTCCAAGACAAAGAGGAGAAAACAACAGTTTGATCAGGCCCTCGTTGTTTTCCGGAGAAGGCAGTATTGGCAAGTCATCGTCTTTGGTTTGCTCGTTTTCCGTAATAAGACTTGAGGGAGACGGCGTTCTTTGAGAGGCGGTTAAATGAAATCTAATAAGCCTGTTCAAGTGCAGTCAGAATACAGGGCATCGACAAAAGGTGTTTATCTCACGGGGCAGGCGAACTCAAAGTTAAATTAGCGAATGTGACATCTATTTTGAGGAAGAAAAAGCTGGAGGAATTTGCATGTTTGCTTCATTACCATTCCCACCAGTCATGAAGTTTAGTTTTCAGTATCGGGAAGAACCAATATGGCTGTTCTTCTATGACACATGTTGGGGCCAGTTGGTGCTAAAGCCAAGACCCCTTAACCTGCTGGTCTGGATTACGTATTCAGAAAAATCCATATTTAATGTGGTGATTCCGTTTTTAATGAATGTTAATGGCCGACAAAGATAAGCATATGGCGTTGTGATTTCCAATTTGCTAGGCTAATAAAAGCACTATGAGTGTACAGTGCAATAAAGACTTTATGTCACTTACATATGGGCATGGCAAGTAGATGTTAACCCCATCTGTTATGCGGCATGCGTGTGTGTGTGTGTGTGTGTGTGTGTGTGTGTGTGTGTTGTGTGTGTGTTTTTGCCACTCAGGATGTTTATTTGCTTCAAAGACTCCCATCCACTGTACAGCGCTTTAGGTTGTTTATGCTCCGCGACTCAAAGACTGAGTAAATCCTACAGAAATGTTCCAGAGGACATAAAAAGGGACAATAAACACATCACAAGCTCGGCAGTTTACACACACACACACACACACACACACACACAGCAACAACACATGTATTTATGCGAGCTAACTTCCCATGAATGTGGCATTTATTGTTCTAATCAATCCATCACGACGTGTGACAACGCCTCATTAAGGTCCTTAGGGTGATGGTTGTTGTTGGTTTTATTTATATGAGGCCAAATTGTCATCTTATGGGTGTTTATTGATCGTGTGGTTGGGCTACGATGTTGTCATAGCAACGGCAAACATCCAGTCAGGCAACGCGTTTACTTCCTCTGTGAACGCTTTAATAAATTCGCAAATTTGTGCCTTTTTTACTCTGAATATACCACCTCTCTCACCTCTGTTTTTTTTTTTACAAGATATACGAGTATAAGACTCACCAGGCTTTGAAAAGCCCTGGAAACCCTTATAATCAGTCAGAAATATAATAAACTGTTCTGAACATCATATCACAGACTTTAAAGTCCTTTAAAATAAGAATACAAAGGGGGAAAAAAAGAAAAAAGTAAAACACTTACTTCCCACCACTTGAAAAGTGTGAAGTTGCGGACCAAATATGATGACTGCTGCGATTTAGCAGTGTCGTAGCACACACACACACACACACACACACACACACACACACACACCTTCAGGCAGTAGCACTTGCTCTTTCTCTCACACTCATACCTCATGCAAACAATATTGCTGCGAGTGCAGAAAGCCTCCTTTTGTACAATTTACAAAGAGAGAGAGCGAGAGAGAGAGAGACTCCCACACACCACTTGTCTCTTGCAATAAACAAAATAAGAGGCTTTTGTGAGTCGTTGTGTTTACGTTCGGTGTCCTTCTCTGTTCGATTTCCCTGCTGAGAGAAGAATATTCAAAATTGGAATAAATATAATCAATCAACAAATGGATGGAACAGGATAACAAAAAGAGAAAATGTCCAGAATTCTGTATATAACAGCATCAAATGATCCTAAATGTTACAAAGTACCTGCCGATCATCAGAGACCGTAATTCACTATTGACCTGTAGAGGCAATATATGAATAGACATAAAATAAGGGCACTTATTTGAAAGCCTTTTCTACATTTTATCTAAGGCTTCAGACCGACATCAGAAAAATAGCCCATCGTTAATTTTAATGAAGCCACCATGCTGAACCGAGGCTGAGGTCACTCGGGGAGAAACCACTATATCATCCGTCAAAAAGATGACCCTGGCTTTTACTTTCTCCATGACGCAGTATGATGTCACTGGACAACGCACCACCTTGTAAAAACAATAAAGAATAATAACAGAGGAAGCCATATATCTGTTGAGAAAGATATAAAAATCATGTCTTATACGGTGGAATAGCATTGTGTGTTTTAGGCTTGAAACTTCTGGATCTCTCACTCAATCTGGCCCTCCTGGTGGGCAATTTCATCATCTTCTCTGTGCTGGAAGAAACACACACACACACCAACACACACACACACGGCACCTTGCATTTTCAAGCAGAGCTATTTTGAGGCCAAACTCACGCTACTGGATACTAGGGCATGCGGTGCGCTTCTTACTGCCGATTCCATCATTCAGTCAGAGGATACAATACAAGCAATGGATGGGGTTATTATGGGGGAAGATGCAAATTACTTTTGACAAATTAGATTTTTGGTAATGTTATGCTTTTATTGCTTAATCACAGTTCTGACGAGGGAGTCGGGGGGGGGGGGTATAATATTCCAGGCCAAGAGCCCTTCCCCATATAGACATCTAACGGCTATTGACAGCTGGACTCTGGGGCCAGCCGTCTGAATCATGCTGAAAAGGTCAACGGTTTGGTGCATAAACACCAATGGGAGCCTCTCAGCTGGAGAGCCCGGAGGTTTGGAGCGCACGGCTGCTGATGTGCACTTGAAGTGAAGCGTTTAACCTGCGGGTGCCGTGCCGGAGTCGGGGCCCTGCCCTTAGACATCCGCGTGGACATGAACATATTGAGTAGCGTTTCATTGTTTTTTCTTCTTTCTTATTATGCAAGTCGAGGAGATGACCCTTTCCAGACCAAACGGTCGATACGGGGTATCAACGCGCACCCTCTGCAACCCACTGGATCCAAATATGTGCCACACGCACCGTAAACTAGGATGAGCTGTCTATTCAGGTCATTACTGCATAATCCTTATGAGATAAATGTAATCTTTATTTAACCGGGGCACGCGACGGCGGGAAACATGTATTCGCTACGGCAGATTTGGCAGTCGCAGAGAGGCGGGAAGGACAAACACGGGCGTCCCTCAGGGAGCTGCCCCGGTACAACCACAATCTTGCACTGAGCTGTAGCTCAGGGGTTGTGCATCTTCCTTAAGTAGTGCTTGTCTAATCCTGACTCTCCCTGCCGGGCTGAAGGGACTGCCCTCAGGATTCGGCAGTTATCGGCTGCACCTGGGAGGGACTTTATGATCTTTGTCCTTGAATGGGCGATATAGAAATGTAATTGCTGCCTGCGAGGGAGGGGAACAGAAATGGACCTGCCGCTGCAATCACACAAATGTAAGATAGCGGGGTCACAAACGTAAAAAAAATCCTCATGCCATACTGAACCTTTTAATGTGTGATATCAAAAGGAAGGCATTGGGAACCGGCACTACATAATATACAGAGACATAATATGCAACACATACACAGAGGTGTTAAATGGGAGGGAAGCCCATGGGGGGTCTGTTGAAGCAAAGTGCCTGTATATGGAAGTCTATCAGCACTCGTCGCGTACATGCAGCGGTGCAATTGGATCATCGCCGCAATTATCTCGAGCACTGTCAGCTGTGTTTTGTGTTCGGAGCAGTCACATTACTCCAGATGAAGGGCTCCGTGTCTCAATTAAGACGTGGTAATGGAACCGCTTGCATCCCCCCCCTCCCACCCGTAATGAATTCCCACTTTACTTCCGGTGTCAAATATCCCTTTGAACAAAATATCTCCTTATTAGATGAGAGCGGGAGGAAACAAATGGTATTATTTTTGGAGGGATATTGGATAACGTCGCTGCTGGCTGACAATAATAACACATTCCTCTGCATTCTGGAGATATTAAAAAATATATATTGCAAGGCCCAGTTATAGTGGGGGGGGGGGGGATTAATACTGGTTTGTGTCATTTTGGGTGTAATTTTCTCACTGCAATTCACAGGAATTCCACTTTGGTTGTCGACAATTTGCTTCAGCACCACGGACAGCGACTCCTAAGTGGGATTTCAGAATAAAAGAGCCGCTATCGCTCCAAATCCCGACGCTAAATGACTATTAATGGATGCTCGTCCACGCTTACATGTGTAATCCCCGTTCAAGTGGAGAGATGAGCATCAGCCGGCCCGTCGTGTCACCGCAGGATCCCCCATTGATGAAGGTGTTCGCCGATCGATTTCACAGCTTTCACTGCGAGGCTCTAATCGCTACGATCACCAACCTTTTAGACGGGCGACTGAATCACAAAAAAAACATCCACATAATCCGACGCAGGCTCGACACAAAATGTTCTTAAATGTCTTCCAAATAAATTGTTTGACTTTGACGATGTTGTTCGTTTAACTTGATCAATCTGTGGAGGCAACATCAGCGAGTCCCTCAGTGAATCGCAAAAAATCTGCAATTCACGGGACCAAATAAGAAAAACACGAGGCAACAACACCACACAGATGAAGCAATCGGCCTGAAAGACACCACAAAGGGAAGATCACCAGGATTACCAGAGTGTGTTTTGACTGCGGAAATGTATTCATGAAAGCCGCTGTCATGACTCAGAATCGGGAATGGCTCCTGTGGTGAAAAGAAGTGCATTGAAGCAAAACTTTGAGATGAAAAACACTTATTTTTTTCACCCTTGAACGCCTCATTTTCTGTCTCGATCTTTGTTAATTCAAGAAGCGTGGATGTCGTTGACCCTTCACTTTTTATTAATTCCTCTCAGTAATTTCTAGCATATATCCTCCAATAATTAGCTCACCAATAAGTGAACAGGAATCCCTCCCCTCGCCATCCGGAGTTCAGTTAGATTTAATTCTTATCATCTATGCAGGGACTTCTATACATCTGAGAGTGAAAGGGAATCCAATTAACTATAATTAATTAGGCGCTCGGATGGAATAATCAACATTAGTTTGGCTCCTGAGGAGCAAATTGAAGGTCACTGGATTAAAAAAAAAGCCCTCCCAAACCACTCCGTAGCTGCCTTTAATGAAACATTAGTAATTCTACTTCCTGTTTCTGTCTGAGTGAGCTTTTTGTTTCCAGCTCTCTCTTTTTGTTTTTCGCAGCTCCCACCCCCACTGCTTCTATCTTCCCTCTCAAGCCACCAAGTTGCATTCTGGGCGTGAATGTGGCTCCACATTAGCATAGTGTCCTCCTTTGATGTGGCCCCTCCAGAGGGCCCCCTAGTGATGGAATTCGTTACGTCCTTCAGTCGCTCAGGCGAGGCATCACCTCGAGTTCACGCGGGGCGACCCTCGCTCAAAATACTAACTTTACTTCTCGACTTTGAGTGAAACCTGCTTTCTTGTAAAACAAATTAATTGTGTGTATCCTTGAGGCCTAACAAATGTAATTTTATTTATTTATTTATTGTTTTAATCCTCCATAAACCATTTGCAATTTGTGCATTGTAAACATCCGTGTTTACTAGTTTGCAGTCATCCTCTAAACGGCCTCCGAGGGCCCATTCCGTTCCATTTATTTGCAACCCGTCGGCGGCAACTGTCACTCAGTGGAAAGGCTTTAACCCCCCCAGCAGGGACGTCGTGTACAAAACAGTGACCCGTCACAGGATCTCCTTCAGCATCCGACTTGGTTTTGTTACAGGAAGTCAGCACTTTGTTGAAAGTCGACTTCAGTGTTTATTAAATAAATCCAATAACAATATGAAACCGTCACACAAACCAAAGCTGATACGTTCTAGAAATAAATCATGCATTCTTGGTTTAACTCATCAACACTTGTTCGGGTGGCTGTTTCATCCAAAAGTTTAGGAGGTGTGGAAATGATATTATTTCCGTATACTTCATATTTAGGCTATCCAAGCACCCGGGGTAGGGAGCATACATCTTTATTATGTTTTGAAGAATAATGTGTGTATATAATATCTGGAGTGGATAACAATAAATACAAATAAGCAAAAAGACTAATTCATGGTTGGGATCAGGGAATATTTCCGGTCCATTAGCTTTCTGAACATGTGGCCCCCAACAATACAGTTGAATGGCCCTGCTATTGAATATTTAATAATCACTCCCAGGCCGTTTGATTAAGCACAAAATGATATGAACAACAAAGTTAAATACTAACGGCTCATTGTAATCCAGGGCCCATTAAGGCATTCCAGTTTTTGTGCTTCAGTGATGCCAAACAAATAACCAATTAACCGAATCAAACCTTTGGGCCCTCCTGAGGGTCCGGGGGCCACAATCGTTGTAATCTAATGTCAGTGCCGACAATATTAGTGTGAGAATCGTCAATTGTTATTAGATGCAACTCAAAACAGCAGAATATCGGGAAATGCAAATGAAAAAGTCCCTGCAGGATCGTGTTCTCTGGCTTTTTTTGAAATTATATTAACATGAAAAGCAAGTCTCAAAAGTGCAGTACAATCAAAAAAAAGGGGGGGGGAGTAGTGATGGGAAAAGATGGCGAGGAAAACTGCACTTCCACTCCGGGGAGCGTTTCTCTCCGTCTCTTTGAACACAAGCCAACTGGAACGTTCTCACCTTTCACCACCTTGAGGTTCCTTAAAAGCCTTTTTTTTGTTGGAAGTTAAAGAGGAGTGCACCATTTAACTGGAGCCACTTTTAAAAAACCGCAGTCACATAACACATGTTTGCCATCTTTTACATGAGTACACACCAGCTAGTAGGTCTAGTATAGTACAAATAAATACATTTCTGCCCGTACGTCTCTTCAGGAATCCAAATCCAGGACAGCGGCTCGACTATAAATAGAGCCGTATGGTTGTTGGAGAAGAGACGCTGTCTGAATTCACCTTGAAGATTTGAATCAGATGACATATATATGGGAATGGATGTAGAATAAGTGGTTTTTGTGACGCAAAATGAACCCATTTCAAGTCAACTCTCCATTTGTATCTGCAATTAATTTCACTTCAAACATGTTTTTTTTTTTTTCCCGCGAGGGCAAATATCACCGTGGCAACAACCCAGAGAGAGCGTGAAGATAAAGAGAGAAGAATGGCCATTGATTCTCGATTTCCTTTTGTGCCCCCGATGCAAACATGCGCTCTTTGTGTCGGACTTGAATCAGGTTATAAAGCAGCAGATTCTTTATTGAAATATTGAATCGAACAAATGGGCCCAGTCTCAACACTCTGCCTTTCTTTCTTTCCCCCCTTATTGTTTCTGATTCTGTATCAACGCGACGACGACGACGAGCGAGGCATTTCGCCGGAGGATTACCGATGTAAGCCGTCACGCTCAGCCGCGCCGCAGATGTGCCTTTTGCTTTGCTGAACCTTTTTAATAATTGCATTTTTTAATTTATGGAATTTCTCACTATTACAGAGCAGTAAATGGATCGCGGTTATCCGTCTGTGTGTGCGTTTTGAGGCCGGGAAATGAAAAGTATCTGCTCTGAATCTGCTTAATCAAACAATTAGAAGCTGGAATTCTTCTATCAAAAGTAGTTTTCTTCTAATGCAGCGTTCGGCTTTTCTGCCATTATAAAGACAAAGAACAGCTAAATACCTGCTACCTGTTGCTAAGCACGACAGAAGCGAGTAACCAAAGCAACCTGAGATAGAGTGCTTTTCTCCGGTGGAAAAACCGAGAATATAACGTCTAAATATTGCAATACATTTTCAGATGGAGGTCTCAATGGTATGCCCAATGTGCAAGTGTGTGTGTAAGGTTCTCTTGTGATATAAATTCAGGGTTTTTGATTCATTTTTTCACTTTTATGTTCAAGGCAGAACTCATCCGTGATGACTAAGCCGGTCCGAACATGTCTGCCTTCGTATCGTTTCATAAAATAGCTCATTTTTCATCTTATGAATCCCAAACACCTCCACTCCAAAAACACGAGCTTTGATGGCGATGACTTCAGTTGGACGTCCGACCTCCACTCACCCACGTCAACGATCCATCACATTATTATTCGAGTATTTTAAGATATCTCAAAACATAATGTGCAGATATTTATTTGCCCCCATCAAAGAAGGTTTTTAAACTAATAGTTCTGGTCAATATTGAGCATGGTCTCTTTATGCCATATGGATTATAATATAAATTTAATGTTCTATATTCCTCTCAGGTTTACACAGGAAACCCTCGGGACGCAGCAATCAAATCCCCTTAAGTAACTGGCAGCAATACAACAAAGCAATGAAATACCAATCCATCTAAGAGCTGGCATTCTTCCTTCTTCAAACATATATCCTGTATTGTTTGACAGAAGTATTTCCCATTGTTTGCAATAAGAAATCATCATAATTCAGAATCTATCGCCCCGTATGTTCAGGTAATACCGGGAGGAAACCACATGGGGTGGAGGAAAGGAACGGCATGGTTAGAGACGGAGGATGATTTTATGACCACGCCACTATTTCAACAATTCCATCAATCCGGGCAAAAATTGCCTTGACATTTCTGGGACGGCACAAATTGAAACATCAGCGGCGCGCGGCCTCCCGCGAAGCAGAGAGCTGCTCGGCGGCGTCGCCGCGGCGATGTCGTTTGTTTATACAGCGGCTCGCGGCGAGCTAAAGGTCATGTGTTTCTGAATCAACATTATAATATGGATTTATGAGCTTGAGCACGGTTACACGGAGCTTTTCCGCACATCCCCACAACACACTGGAGTCCTGCTGTCGAATTATAGGGCGAGCAACACAAACGTCAATTTCTATTCAGACTGTTTGCTTTGCTGCTTGATAGATATTCATATGTTGTGTTTTGAGGTTAAGTACAGCTTTAAGTTAATCTGCCTGAAGTCTCTTTTGCCTGCGTCGGCTATATTCATAAGAAGTGACATTGTCTCGATCCGCGCAGCAATGTTTAGTTGCTGTTCGGTCGGTTGCTCGGTGACGTTGCAGACTTTCATCATGCGGCGCCAGATGTTTCCACTCGTGACACCTGAGGCTTCGTTCACAGCAGGCTTTTATTGCGTGTTCATTTTCTACTATTACGTCAAAATGTTGTTTTTTTTAGTCGCTCTTTAGAGACTCGAGATCTAGAAATATGTTGAATGTTGTGTTTGGAGTGCCTCAGCATTATTTGTCAGCAAACAAATCGGGATGGAAATCTCCTCTTATCGTTCCTCTGCTGTACGTTTGCGTCGAAAAAAAAGGCAAACCAATTTAGTTTCCCCAACCTTGAACGTTTGAGAGATTTGGGCATTTTTTATAGTCGTCTGATATGTTGTCTGTTTGTGTGTGCTGTGAATATTCAGTGACACTTCTGGGATCAAACGTAAGGATACATGCAGTCTGTAAATCTTGAAAGTCACATTCTGGGTCCAGTTTGTACACGCTTGCAGTTCCCTCCCCTACGGATACGCAGGGTTGCGCCCACAAGGTCAGCAGGTCACATCCCCCGGAGCTGCTGTAAAAAAACAAAAAATCTGGAGAGGCCGAGAGAGTAAGTAAGTCCCGCCTCCCCAGTGGGCTCTAAGTGCTTTCTGTCCCAATGTTTTGCGATATAAGCCCCCGAATAGCCTTCAGGTAGTATGAATAACTTTTTACGTAACTCTCACCTGTCATAGTCGCGTCCCTTTTGCTTTGTAGCCCGCCGTGAGTGCGTGGGAGAATGTACCGGGGTTCAAACTGTGTGCAGGGCGCCTTTGTCCGTCACGGATGGCTGTATCTGAAGGAAAATGATCTGTCGGGTTTTAATTACACTGACGTCTGGGTCAGAGGAAGCGAGATGAAGTCAGTGTGCTTCATCACAAATAGTGAGAAACGGCTTCATTTATCAGAAAGAAAAAACATCTTTGCTTGTTTATTAATCCATAATTTGCATTCAATTGAAGGGTCAGGTCAACTTAAAATGCAAATAAATTAAGCTATCAAGAATAGATTTTTCTGTGAGTGCCCAGCAGGAAGCATTGCCCATATAAGGCTCAGGTAAAGATCATTATAAGGGTTTAAAAATATCTCCCTCATGTACAGCATGTCTATGGCTCCATCAGTGCATGCAGTTTAATGGATTCATCCGTTCACACGTGCGGCCTCGGATAATATCTGGATTCTGCACATTAAGGCGGAGTAAAGTGTAATTTCCGACTTGACGTATCGATTCGTATCCGTCTCCGACCTTTTCTGATTCATCGCATGTCGTTTCTGTCAGTAGAAGAGGAGCGTTTATCAATACGTCGTGCATGACTGATGAAACATTCATATCATATGGGTTTGTTGTTGAGATTTTGCACTTTATTTTGAAAGAAAAACACCACGTTTAATCCGTATGACGGCATCTGCCTTAAAGCCGAGTGTCATATTTTTAAAATGTCTCAGATGTACATGAATATGGAGGCTGCCGTTTTTTAAAGTGAAGGTATTTTTAGACAAGAAAGGAACTTCAAAGATGAGATTAATATTTTTTGGTTGATTTGGTTGTATGAAAACCCACAGATATCATGGCACAGCAGGCCCCCTGGCATATTCTGTTTGTAACATCCCCATAAGGACGAACCCCGTCACTGAATTATATAACAAATCTTTGTTGTCATCGTCATCATCACGATGGCAGCCCGCTGCGGCCCCAGAGGAAACTTTGAAACCTCTGAAATTTAATCAGACATATTCCCGGTTAGAGCTCCACAAATGGAGCTTCTTCATTTTTTTTTTATTTTTTTTTTTGCACAGGGCTGTGGGCAAATTGCTTAGGTTAATGACTTTGTGAATTATTCATGTTCAGGTCTAAGTGAAGTGGGAGAGTCTGAGTAATCTGAGTAGTCGACTAAAAATCTCTGCTTCTACTACTTTTAACCAAATATAATATTCCAGTTCTCATTTTTTTTTTTGTTGTTGTTGCAGTTTAATAAATGAAACATCCATTCCTTGAATGGATACTTGGTTGCACCATGTCAATGATATAAAACAGTGTAAAGCAACTATCCAATTTCATAGATGAAGCCACTTCCCATTCATAAGAATAAACCATGCAGATATATAAGGGGGTGCTTGAGCTCATCTGACAGGGATGTCAGAGCCAAATATTGTTCCTCGCTGGTATTTATAGCTTCATCGGACATCGGAAAAGGAAAGGGAACTGGGAATCTGATCACATAAAGCAGAAAAAAGCTCCCGTCAGTTTGAATACTGACTTCCGTCCAACAGAAACAGGATGACATATACATTGCATCACCTAATGAAATCCCCTTTTAACCTCCCAGATCTTTTATTTATGGCATTTCCTCAACGGGAGACGTTTGCATCATTTTTGGTTCATCCCCTCCACCACGCGCCTGATCATCCTCTCTGGCACCAAATCATCCCAAAGAGATCGCCTCCTACCTTGTGTGGTTTCAACTTCAACGGGGTTAGAAACACAATTACCTCATCTCCGCCTTGATGTATAATCTGTGACTGTAAAGAAGAGTGAGAGAGAGAGGGGGAGATGGAGGTGGAGGTGGAGGTGGAGGGCAGCGAGCAGAAATGAGGGCAGGTGTAAGGGAGATAAGGAGCGTTGGCTGTGCTCATGAGATGATGATTCAGAAAGGGAACGGTGGGGGGAACAGAGTTCAAATGGGCTGAGCTTTCAAACGGCGCCTTAATCATTCCCACCGTGTACAGCCTCTTATGGTTTGCCAAAAAAAAAAAAAAAAAGAAGAAAACTCTGCAGGAGGAAAGGATGATTCCTGCATATAAAACGGGGGAGGATCAGAATAGAGTTATATCGCTGCAGGAAGACGTCATGCAGACTGCACAACATGCAACCGTATATATATATAGCGATATACAAATGCTCCAATACAATAATCTTTATAGAAGTGAGCTCATGCCTGAATGAAAGCAGCTGTTAGAACCTGCATAAAAATCACATAACATTTAGTAAATCTGCCTTTTTGTTCATTTAATAAAGAAACTTGAAGGAGAACACACTGTTTTTTATTAAAGTGACAGCTTCCCCGCCTTGTGGATTAAAGCTGGTTATTGAAATGCGTCTCATGCTCATTTGAGCATCATTCCGCTTACCTGCAGACCGAGTCGTTCTCTTCAATTTCACATTAGCTCACCTGTTTGAGTCCAATTTTGATCAAGGCCATCACCACCTGTCGCTCCGCTCTTCTCTCTAAGTAGACGAGGCCGAATGGGGAAAGCATTTTCAATTATCTGCATTTGAACAATATGTGGGAACAAAATGCTATTGGTCGGTTAATCCTGCCGTCTTTGAGCCATTTTCATAACAGAATATATTTTCTTAATTGCTGTCAAAACACATATGAGTGCAAATTCTGCACCAGCAGCTTCTTTTAATATTTCTGTAGTAAAACTATTAACTATGAGTAAAACCGCACAGTAAAAACTCTTCAACCTTTCCATTTATAATGCTAGTTTCTCTATCAGGTAAATTAAGTCCTACAATGTTTCCTATTTTTGAGTTATTTCAATGACTCATGAAAGTAAAATTATTGAATACGTTTCATATCTAAACATCATTATGCTTGCAATTTGTTTATGGACTCAAATCTGCATTTGTAAACACACTGCTTCTATTGCGCTTGCGCGCCCTCTGGCGGTTGCGTAGAATACCGCAAGGAGCCGCGTGTCCGTGCCACCTGCGCAAAACAAAAAACAAACAACAAATACAAGTGAGCGTCCTCCATTCTTATATCCTTGCATGTGTGACGTTACAACCGGAAGTTTCCCTTCAGCACCTGCGGAGGAACAGCGCCACTCCTGTAAGTGTTTGCCCGCTAATTATTAATTAAACACACCTGTGAAGTGTTGAGCTAGCACCGTTAGCATTTAGCCGCTGGGAGCTAAGCTAACTGCAATAACTCTAGTGACTGTATGTGAGAGGCATTAAGGACAGTTTAAGGAACAATATCATGTTTTTTATTATATAAACCTGCATCTGTGGCCGGAAACATCTCATGCATAATATAATATAGTAATAATAATAATCCTCTGAAGCAGTGTAGTTGTTTTTATGTGCTTTGGGGGCAATTTGAGGTTATTTTGGGGGTACAATGAGTCAGAATAGCATATTAAGGCCTAACTGCTGTGTCAACTTGATGCTCTTGCATATTTGTAATGTTGTTCCCCCCCCCCCCATACAAGTTAGCACCACTTGTGTGCCGGAGGTTCTCTCCCCCCCAACCCTGAAATAAGTCCAGCAACTTTTAACAAGTGTATGTACTTTCCCCCATTCCTGTAGAGAGCAGCAACACAAGCATTTGAAGCATATTTTTTTTTTCCCTGTTAATAATCAATCCCAACTCTGTGCCTGTGTTCTTTTGAGAAATGGTGTTTACTGAGACGAGAGTAGCAGAAACAGAACAGCGGCTTGTATTGGTGGAAAGTTGGAACTAATTCTGACCTAAAAGCTGAAAAAAAAAAAAAAAAGTTCAGTGAAAGAAGTCTCTGCCCTCTTCAGCCTCTCGGCAGCATCTTGACTCTCTCCCAACCTGCAAAACGTTTTCTTTTTTTCTATTCAGGTTAATCCTGCGAAGATACCTTCACCCATGAGACATCCAGCTCTAACTGAGCATGTGCAGAACTGAACAGACCGCTAACGCTCCGTCCTGCAGAATGGATTGAGAAACACCGATGTTTACGTCTCCAAAAGCTCCGAGTGGATTAAAACCAACATATGGATTTCCTTCAAGGCCCTCACATATACTCGTGTTGGCTGGGAGCATAATAGATGAATAGACGGGATGCAGCACTCGACACACTTTAAAAAAAAACACAAGATCAAGCTTGCTCAATTAAGGATCGTTTTCCACGGAGCTTTATGCTAATCCGGCGAGCCAGACTGCTGTACATATTTAATACTCGTCGTCTATAGGAGAGTTGAGCTTCAAACGTGTTGCAGGATCCCTCCTCACTAACTTCCACCCGTGGGTCTTCTCACCGCTGCTCCAGCATGACTCACACAGCTGGCGACTAAAAATAGCCCTTAAGTCTCCCGCCTTGGCTCGCGATCGCTCTCTCTTATCTCTTTACCCCCTCGCCGCTCCCGCTTTCTCTATCCCTTTTCCCCTCTCTTCATTTGTCTTTCTGCGTTTTTTTTTTTTTTTTTTCCACACAAATACCCCCAAACTGGTGAATTAGACTATGAATCATCAGTGTCCTCTGGAAAGCAAATAACGCGGGGAAGGAGGCGAGGATGTAGCACAGCTGAGATGCGATGAACTCAGAATATAGGTCACAGCGAGACGATGCAGACAAAGGGAATGGAAATGGATTCGTTTCCATATTTACGATTACGCAAAGCTACGTTTTAATGTCTGTCCGTGCCGTAATACGATGATATTATCACCTACTTAAAAAAAAACTCCTTCACGTTCACAGATTCTTTGTTGGGAGCTGCGAGGAGCAACCGCAGGCTTGAACCGACGGCCACCGGAGAAGTTAGTTATTATTGTTAGTATTCCAAAAAGCACCATGACATGGAGGGCAGGTTGTTCCTCTCTAAACGCACCAGGCTGATATGACCCTGGTGTGTTCAAATAGGGCCGACACTTACACGTTGTCATGGTTTTATTTGGATTTTAGGTTGATATGACCTTGTTGGGTGTGTGGAAGCTGGCAGTGGGAACCATTGGGTTCAACCATGTGAATATTATTTGTCTAGAATCGTGTCTGGATCCTCTGTTTAACCTCATTTAGAAAAAAATATATAAAAAGTATTCATAATAAAAAGAAAATACATATACATCGATGGCCCTGGTGTGTAAAGGCTGCAGGTAATTCCAGCCAACTAACTAGAATGGATTATTATGTTGCTGTTTGTCTATTCTTTCTAACATTGTTGCTCCCCCTGGCCATTATCTCCCACTCTACCTCCATTAAGCACCAGCCGAATTGGGAAATATTGTATTCATACATCTAAATGGCAAATCCCAGACTGTGTTACCTTTTGACTTTATTTAAATGTATTGTAATAGTACAGGAATACTGTTGCCCAGTGCACTGCTGTACATGTTGTACCTGTACTGCCTCCAGCTGGTTTGGGATCTGCCATGTAACCCATCACTTCACACCGCTGCTGTATAATGCTCAGCCTCCACTTTCCCTCCTATCAGCTCCTGGCAAAGAACATTTGTTCATTAGTAAACCTCACAGCTCAGGCCCAATAGACTTCCATCCATGCATCCACGTACTCTGCGTTCTCAAAACACAGTATCAAGTGGTGCTTGGCAGTAGAAATATCGTCCAGTGAACCTTGTTTACTTTGATTTGGTACTTGCGGTGCTAATTTTTGAGAGCTATAGCCGTGAATAACAGGCACGGCTCCATATGACTCTGCCCTGGTGTTACTTCATGTGTGGTGCATCATATATTTGACACATTTTGTATTCTATAGGACAAAATAACTGTATTTTCTCTGTAAAAATGATTACATATGGTGCAATAAATACAATAGAATGGGACTGGGATCAATAGATTGTGATTTATTCACTCAAAAATGTGGATTTAGTTCCTCTTCTTTTCCTTTTTTTTATGCCTTGAAGTAAATAAGGAAGGAATGCAGTGAATGAGGCAACTGGATTCATTAATATTCATGCATATGGCAGGGTCAGCTCTGTGCAGAAAACTCTCAGGGCCAGAAGCAGCAGTGTATTTTTTTTTTTTTTTTTTTTTGGAGGACCTCATCTAAAATATAATTAGCCATAGAAGTGTCAGTGACAGAAAGCAGAAGTGTGCCGGGGAAACCGAATAAAAATAACAGCTTCTCGGGAACAAAAACAAAGTGTAGCACCCGGCAGAAATGAACACAATATGACACCGGCGGATCCCTCGGGAAACATCATCCATATAGAGACATAGTTTCCTTTTTGGATGAGTCATCTCTCCTCCTGCAGTGGTCGGCGACTTGTTGCTTGTTTATTTAATAGAAGCAAGTCTTTAAGTGCATTGAGACATTTCCAGAAAACCTTAAAACTGCATTGGCAAAGAGTCAAAGCGTAGTTTTTTTTACTTAAAAATTAACCAGTTAGTCGCCAGCTAATGGAAGTTAACCCACACTGACATCCCCGCCGTCGACTCACTTACTATATTTCAGCATCGCTGCCTTTTCTTTTCTTTCCTGCAGCTTATTAATAGCTCCACCCTTGAGAAATGTCCACCACCACGTGCATCAGGCTCTCCTTCATCACGGAACATGATTAGCAGGCAGGCCCGGTCGCTGACTGCGTAATTACAGCCGCTGCTGCCTTCGTAAATCACACGCTAATTTCACACAGAAATGCACTTTGCATTCAAATGCATAGCGAAATATCCACAGCACCTTTTTCATGTATGAACCTTACACTTATTATTATTCTTTTTTTGAGTAAGCTAAGGGTGGATGTGCTTTGGTTCGGATTTGCGGGCAAAAGTTTGTTTGTTCTCGCAATAAGTTTCATGCTGCCTGGAAAGTGTTTTCTTCAAAGTCCTACACGGGAATCGGAGAGAGCAACAACGCTCACTAACTAGCTCCCTTGTTGCCGCAACAGTTGGTGTAGCAATCAATAAAGCATGGGTAGCTCTGCTCTGGGAATTATCCGCGGCGCTGGAATCCATTCTCGGCCAATCAGATGGCGTGCATGTCAGTACCTGTTGCGTAAATTATCCAAAGGCCCAGGGACGGCTACGTCCATCACCATATGTTGTATGGATGTGTGTGTGCTGGATGTGTGTGTGGATTCTCCCCGCCCACGCCTCCTATCTAAACCCCGGCTACCTCGCCGTCTGTTCTTCGTCGAGGTACGGACTCAGAGCCCCCGTTCCTATCCATTTTTGATTGCCTGTCAGTCATCTGATTTAGAGGAGGGAGAGGGGGGGGCGCCACCGTCGTGTTATCCGTCCTGGAGACAGTTTGACTTGACAGACTCACTCTGAAAGCCTGCAGCAGCTCAGCTCACCGAAGCGGCGGCATCGTCCGATACGTCAGGTGGAGTTGCACTGATGGCTCTTATACGTTTGTGAAATGAACTTAACAGTATTTCGCTATTTCGTTATCGGACATTCATGAACCCTAAGGACTTAACTATTTGCTGGATTGTCCTGGATTTGGTCCATCCATGATTCCCAGATGACAATTTGGGCGATCACCTGATTTTTTCATACAGCGCCACCAGCAGGTCACATCTTTCACTTGTTTGGTGAAATGAAAAGCAATCAGGCTGCCACTCGGCCTGGTCAGGCGGTCCACTACTTTAGTCCAGACTGAAATATTACGTCCATGATCCAAATGACTTTGGAGATCCCCCTGACTTTCCATCTCTTTTGGACACCGGCAGACGCTTTATCCTCCATTGATTTCGCTTTTAATTCCCGACAGAAAAAGTCATTTAGATTTCACATCCAGGCTGGTGGTCGTGTCTGCCGAAACTAAGGACCTGTATCTCACGAAATAAATAATTTATGCTTTGCAAAAAATATGTGAAGTGCCAGGCAAAAGCCAGCAAAAGCATGTTTCGTCTTGCGTTTACCAGACAGGAGCTGGTTGATTTGAAATGTCATGGACGTGTATCGGGGTGTTGTGGGTAATAGAGGCTTTGGAAAGGACGGGGTGAAGCACACATGTGCATGCATATACCAGACAGCATGAACAGTACACTTAAAGTCTGTCTATCACCGCCCACACACACACACAGTGTTGCTGTGTTACCGTTTCTCATTCCCTTTATATCTCTCTGTTCTCTCTTTCCAGCTTCCAAGAGCAGGGTGCGGGGAGTCATTTGCTAATTGGTTTTGCAGAGGAAACGTATTCGCTCGCCTCTTTCTCCCCCCAATACCCCAGGGCTCTCTTCCTCTTAGATGATTCCCCTGTCTCTTGCTCCTGCCAACTCAGCCGAGCATTCGCCGAGGCTTGTTACTCTCCTGTGCAGTGTAAATCTGCGGAGCTGCAAGGGCTTCAAAAACACTTTCCCCAGACCTGGAATCCATAAAGTGTTTAAGGGAGGGACTCTGTTGCCTTACCCTTGTCTTACACCGACAATAAATGAGATGACTTTCATCAACTTTTGCCACTAAATGGCTCCATAAATAAACGTGAGGTCGCGATCGGAGACACGGGTGGGAAATCTCCACTTCCCAACATGGGTAGGGTTTTTAAGTTTGCTTTTCTTCTTAATTAGTTAAGGCGGTCTAGTTGGCGTCAGCATGTGCAGTGCAAATTCTCAAATCCACTCTCTATTTGTACATGGGGCTACACGGTCCAGTTTTTATGTTGGAGAAAACCAATTATATGGTCGAGATAACGGCTTCTATTTCAAGAGAATTGCTGCCAACTAAAAGTGCGAGGTCGTAGGTCAGCGTGGCTTATACAGAAATGGCAATGTCCCCAGTTTGATTGCCGTCGTCCATAATGACGCTTGAGTGAATGTCTTTGATTTCATCTGGATTTTATCTGGAAGACACTTGACATGACTAGTGTACGAGGTACAAAGGTAGACCGTGCACCTCTTTAAAGGGGAGATAGTCCAAATTAAATCTGGTTATGTCATATCCTGCATGCACTTTGGAGGAGCCAATTGAATTGCAAATGAAGCCCGACTCGCAAGGCACCAAGATGGGAACAGGCGGCAGACGTACGCGGTTCTGCTACATGGGGCATCCAACATATCGACACATGCATAGTCGGCGTCTGCGGTCCATCAAGGACAATAAACCCAATCTGATGTAGGATGTAGATACAGTGGTCGCTAGGTCTTAAAAGGACAAACTTCTCACGGCTTACACAACCTTTAACTGTGTTAACATGATGTGTGTACCGTGGATGTGTCTTGAGCCTCGGCAAGCTGTTCCCCCCTCTATGAAAAGAAACAAACCACAGATGGGCACATCTGCTCAGGGGTATTTAGGAGTTTATTTAAATAAAAAAGTTTAAAAAAATAACTGTGCCAATGTCATAAAAACTTCCAAAACATCCCCGGTTTGCATGAGGGGATTGAGATGCATTAAGGATGAGAAAATGCCTGAACAATAATTGTACCCTTAAGTCAACCCTCGAGTGTTTCTTAGAGGGAGCAGTTGGAAGGCGAGGTACAGGCTCAGGGCTCAACCATCAGGATTGCCAGAGGGCCAAATGTAACTTGAATTTGCCCGATCGGGCAAGTGGTAAAAACAAATAGCTTTTCTATGATATTGGGCAAGTAGATTTCTGATACTTGTCCTGCAAGTGAAAAAAACCCACATCAATCGTTATCCCTGAGGGTCTCTGGTGTTAATGAGAGGATTGTGGGTAAGTGAACAAACCAAGCGATGAGTCATTTATTGAAATAAATTAGATAATTAACTCGCCACTAAGTCGGTCAATAAATCAGCGAGCTAAGTATTTCTCTCGTAATCTCGCGTTTGCATGCGTGTTTACCGCCTCGGACAGTGTGTGATTACATCGCGCCAGAAGGACGAGAAAATAAATGCGATGTTTCCAGCTTTTCTGTGGAGGAGCACTCGAGTTCCCATTTATCAGATCCTTTCAGCTGAGAAGTGTCCAAAGCAAGTTTTATTCTCATAAATACAGAGTGATTGAACACTCAAAAGTTGTGTTTTTTTTATTTTCTGTTACATAATTGCAAGTATATCTGTAGATTTACCATGTTATTGCTAGCATTAGGCGGGAAAACCAGCTCGCTGTCAACCTCTTGAGATAAACTCTCAAGGTTCAGCCGTGTCTCGTTGGTCCCTGGGTGACAGAGAAGAAGCCGTGTCCTCGGGGCTTTGTATCCATCTCGGCGCAGAGAGGAACTCCATAGGCGATGTTTTGTCTGCTGTCATGCTGAGCTTTATTTACACCCTAAGCTCCTTTGACTTTTGAGACTTTTGCTGCCGTCTCACTACCCGCCCATCACTCATATATCGTGGCTTTCTGACTTTATTGCAAAAAGGAAAAGAAGCCGTGTCACACTTTTGCTATCTTTTGCAGAATATATGCAGAAAGAGTTTATGATTAAATGACCTATTGAGACCTTGTCTTAGTGCATACCTCCACTTACCCACATCTGCTAATGCTAAATGTGGAGCAGAGGCCCAGAAGGACTTCCTTCGCCATATAGGAGTCCAGAAAGCATCCACGAAACAACAATTCTCTCAGTTCTTGCTTCCATATAGCACCACTGCAATCCCTCATAGCAGGGTTTGAGAGATAATTTATGTACTTTTGAGTTTAAACATATAAACCTCCCTCCAACCCCCTTAAAGATGTTCTTCAGATGTTGAAGCATCTCTTTGGCCAGTGGCAAAGTTGGTTGTCTCAGGCGCTTCAAGGCCTTAACTCCCAAAGGGATCAGGCCATGCTGCATCAACAAACTCCCCCGGCTACCGTGGGATCAGCGACCACTGATTTTGCTGTCATCCCCGAGCTTGTAAAACCCCTCGAAGCAGCTTGCGTGATAATTCCGAACGCCTGCAAGCAACTCCGACAACAATCGGAAAAAAGTCTGCTCACAGCAACCGCGGACGCTTCTCCCCAGCAGCGGAGATATTACCACTGTCAGCTGAAGACAAGATCCCATTACCTCCCTCATCCATCTCCTCATCCCCTCCCCTCCTCTTCCTCAGGGGGGGTGGGTGAGCGGAGATAGACAGGAACAGATGGTCCAGCCTCACCAGAGCTGAGGCCACTTTTCGGCGAGCTGTCGGACCTCACGCAGAGCCTCGGCTTGAACAAAGCTATCCCACCGTTGTGTCTGGCAAGGTTGGCGTCTTCTTGTCTGCAAGCAGCAAATGGTTGTGGCACTGTTGTGTGGAAAGACTCTATTATTTAGGTCTTCATCATATTCATCATATTGTGAAACTCTCTACGCTATTTTATCAATTATGCTACAGCGAAGGTACGGCGGAGACGAGTTTAGATTTAAGTGCCGAGAGCTGTGCATTTAAAATGCATCGTTTTGAATATTTAATGGTCTTCCATAAATGTTACAGAACAGCTCGTCTCCCGTTTATGTTCGCCCTGTGTGTTGGAAGTTAAAAGTCGTTTTGTAGCTGAGAGGTTTGTCTCGCCGCCACGTTTTGACGGTAATTCTGACTGACGCATCGGAATGGATACCATTACTTCTCTGCATCTGCACCCAAACCGCATCGCCTCCCTCCGCGATGAAAGTATGAACACGACGCGGATTGTTCTGTAGTCTGTCAGTTTAGCAAAGCATGTCAACACTTTTCATTAGTTTGGGCTCCGCGCCGCTTCCCCGACACCAGACACGTGTCGCATATAGAGTGGAAACAACATGGGAGCAGCTGTGCATTTAATTCTTTGCATTATCCGCGCATCACGATTAAATTGCCTCGCCACCTCATTATAACGGATGATCTTCCCCGCCTGAGGCTGGAAGTTAGATGGAAAGTTTCACGTCGAACCGGCAACCTCAGAGGTGGAGGTCGGAACTGAGCAGGAGACGATGCATCTAGTCGGGGTATTGCAGCTAGAAATGAATAATAAAAATTGATTACCTGATTTAAAAATGAATAGCTGCATAAACAAAGATGGTGAAATGGTATACAGCTTAGTACAACCAATACCCCTTATGTAGTTGGCCCCAAAAGAAAAAACACACCATCCCAAACAGTCAATAAGCCTTTCCAGAACTAAAAAAAAAAAAATGAGCCTCCAATCTCTAATCACCAGATCCATATGATCCATTTTTTTATATAGCCTTAGCATTTATGACGGGCTTGGTTTTGAAGATAAGATTCGGTTTACGACGGTTGCCATGGTTGCGGTATCTGCACTTACAACCAGTTTCCTGTACTGACAATAATCAGGCCCCTGTAAATGAAACCACAAAGTTTTTGACATACTTGTACTTTTTAGTGAGTAATAATACACACTGGTGCATGGAACGGTTTGAAAATGCAGAAGTTCAGCAGCCGAATGCACATTTTGAAAGTGTCTATGGATGAAAAGCCAAGTCAATAATCTTAGTTAATGATGAATAAGTATAGTTGATCATCCAGACATCATAGCCTAAATGATGCCGATTAATCACTCAGATTTCACTTAAAACTGTAGCAGGAGAGACGGGGTGAAGCCGTCACTACTTCATCCTGCTAAATGGGCATCTGGAGAAAACTGTCAGTTCCTTTTTTTCCCCCCTTCAGTCAAGTGTCTCTGTTGAAGCCATCTGAAGACGGAAAGGTGTCTGTTCCATCTGCACATGTGACCATGTTGATTCATTATCGGTTTCTTCTGCACGTCAACATGCTGAGTCATTGAAAAAACAGCTCCATTAACCATCAACTTAATATATTCTGAAAATCAGCTCGACTTTGACTAACTTTCTTTTCCTATTATTGGCGTGAAGATGCAGTTTAAGCGGATTTGTACCATGATGACATTATTTGGGGTGAGTATTGGCGAGAACCTTACGATACGATACATATCACGATACTTTGGTCACGATACGATACGTATCACGATATTGCGATATAAATAAAGATGAAAACACAACAGCCTCTCCATTTTATTAATAATAAAATGATAAAGTACTGCATTCACAACACGTCTAAACATGAATCTTTTTTTTTTTTAATCGATCTTTGGAGTTGAAAAATCGATATTGTATTGGGCGGCAAAGTATCGCGATATATTGCCGTATCGATATTGTTACCCACCCCTAGACATCATCCAGTGGTCTGGCTTGTTTTGTGTTGGTGTAGTATCTGACTAGAGAGACTGACTCGTACCGGGTTAGCATTGTGGATAAACACACTGTTTTGTTACCCAAGCTGTCTCTCCCTCCTACAGCGTCTCTCCCCAGGACCCGACCAACTGCTGCCTGACTCATTATTTTATAAAAGAGGACTTGTTTTCGCCATACGTCTCACTCTGTGTCTCTGCCGCGAAGCAAAAAGAGAGACGAGCAGGCGTCGTGCCAAAACAATCATCCCTTGGTGGAGTTTATCAGCCGCTCCTTTAAAGGAACTAACGTAAAGATGCCGTGTCATTTTTAATTTATGCGTAAAGAAAAAGGATAGCTGGAACAAATTTGCTATTTGTGTGAGTCTAATGAATAAATCATGATTTTTTTATTATTTTCAAGCAATCACATTGTCATGTATGGTTCAGTATTTAGGAATGCAGTGCACATCCAGGGAGAAAGGGCATCGAGTAGCAATGATAATGCACATTACATGGTAGTTGGAATAAGAAATAGATTTTACATTCAGAGGCTTGCTTGAGTAAAAAAAGGATCCCGAACCGATTTCAGTTGGAAGTTCTTTCCAAAGCTGTAGTCATCAACCAAAGTGTTGCCAATTTTCAAAGTCCCCCAATCCAGTTTTAACTGTTCAGCAGTCCAGGCCGACTGCTCGGTCCCCTCCAGCACGTAGGGCGAATAAATAAGGCTTTTACTGTTCATTCTCTCTTAGAAGCAGCACTTAGCAACATGGAAGTGAACAAATCTGTCCTCTTGACCTCAGGTTGGCTTTTAGCACAATTTGTCTGTTTCTTCTACATGGTTTCTAAACCAGGTTGATAACCTTTAACGAAAGAAATATACATATCATTTCAGTTATTTCAAAAACAGACATCCACACTCCTTTAAATTTAGCATTTCCATTTAAATATGTAATTTACTCGACTCAATTTGACTTAATCCAAATAGAAATGATATCAAACCGTATGTCTGCAGTAATAAGCAGTAATATGCACATTTCTCAAACCCAAGGAGAGTCAATTTATTACATTGTACGACAAAAAATAAATGAGTTTTAGTTGGGTCTGCGGCCAAACATTCTGAATTGTCATCGTTTCATATTGGATGAATTCAACAACAAAAACAAACGCTTCTTTTTTTCACTTTATTCATCATTATTTTCACCAGACGTGTCTTTTGGCTAAGCTGTTTTGTTGTTTCCCAAGATGCCGAGCAACCGCACAGCTGTTTTTGACTTCCTTTACGAGCCCCCCCCTATTAATTCTCCTCTCACCCTCATAATTACTGGAGGCGTCGCCTCGTCTTCTCAGGCCTTTCTTGCCATCGGAAGCCTTTAAGCAAATGCTTCACATTTGCATTTGTACATTGAAAAACCCAAACGGACAGACTTAGTATCTCTCAGACATAATGTCAAGTTTTCTTTCCCTTCATTAGCTCTCCAGCCAATCAGGGGACTCTATCCGTGCATCCATACACTTCCATCTGAACGGCTCGCCTGCCGTCATGCTGAGAATCGCTTACAACCCTCATCCGCATGTCGCGGCGCTGTCATCCGGCTATTAATCACAGCCCCGCGCTAAAGCAATGTAAGCAATTTGTAGATTGGGTTTGAAAATAAATGCAGCCATATACATCTGCTTTGCATGTAAAAGCCTTGTAATGCATTGTGCTTGGTCTGGGGTTTTTTTTTGTGCAGCGAGTATGCAAAATGATAAGAACCTCCAGGGATCGCTGAGCTTTCAGGGCTGTGCTAATTTTGGCAGGAATGTTCATTTCCCTTTTTGTCCTGGACATTCACAGATTCATTAGGTTTTAGATTGCATTTAAATAACGTTTTTAGCTGTCGTAAAAATACATCCTCATTTGTCAGTAAACATTTCTTTCCATAATCATAGATTTCCTTTGCTCTGGCTGCTTTAGTTGCTTTTTTCTTGACATACGTCTGCATCAGTGTCGACATCAAAGGTGCAGAAAACATTCGGCGTGGTTACTTTAATGATTTTACCTTTGTTGTAGGACAAGTGACTTATTAATTATTTAAGATTCGTGCTTCCATCTGTCATTTAAGAGAGGAACCTTTTGACTTCAGTCGATGTTAAATCTTGGCTCCATTCCCGCTTTCATAAAGACAGTATTGTTAATGAAACGGTATTGATGCAGGATCCCTGGCGTGAATACAACCCCTGCTCTACACCACGAGTGATCTAACAACATCAGACCGCTAACAGTCGTCTCCCCCGTCTCGGAGGAGGCTGAGACGGCCGCCGTCCCGCCTGTGAAGGCTGCTTGTAGAAACTAATTAGAGGGAACGCGGCTCTCATTCGGGGCGGCAAGGGTCGACCACTTTGCACGACTGATCAGATTTTCCGGCCTGTTGGAAATTCTCGCCGCACACACGTTTGCTTCCAGTTTGCCGTGACAGTGCTGTCACATTAGGGCAAAACCGTCGGGTTTGAACAGGAAACGGTAGCTGAAACCACCTTTTGTTTTTGTGTCCGCGCCGGAGCACACACACACACACACACACACACACTTAAAGTTAAAATGTTTTGACACAAACACATAAATTGGAATTCATATCAGCGACAGCCAAAGTGCCTCTTCATGTTTCCTGCTCATTGTCACTTGTTTTGTTCGTTCTCGGGCTCACAGAAAAGAAATTCGCAGATTTGCTACTTCATTACGATGCTATCAAACAACCAGAATTTATTTGAGCTAACTTCCCATGAATGTTTCATTTATCTTTCCAATGATCCCCTCTTTAAGGTCCTGTTGATGGTTATTGTTGGTTTTATTGATATGAGGCCAAATCGTCATTTTATGGGTGTTTATTGATCGTGTGGTTAGGCTAAGATAGTAGCCGTAGCTTTCACTTGTTGTCATAGCAACGACAAACGTCCAGTCAAGCAACGTGTTTTCTTCACCGCAATAATAAAGTAGCAAATTTGCGACTTTGAAACTAGCAAATCTGCGACAATTGCTAATTTATACATTTGCAACTTTTTTTTCTCTGAATATTGCGCACCTTTCTTGGCTCCATTTCTTTTTAACTACAGTGGCCCTAATTACGCTACCTCGTCATACCTCTGCCACTACTTTCTCCATTGTGGGTGTATTTTTGTAGTAGAAACAGCACCACCTACGGGCCTGGAACATGTACTACAGCGTCCTGAGTCGTTTAGAGTGGATTTGCAGATTTTCTTGAAACAACGCCAAGGTAAAACGTAGAAAAAAGATTGTTTTGGTACGTGTGGACGGCCTCTGAGTTCAATGAAAAATATTTATGAGTGCTAACAATTCACTGTGTGTGGGCTCTGCTCCTCACAGTTTTCACCATGGAAACCACAGATGGTTGGAATTAGAGCGACAATGGCAGGATATTATCATCCAAGTGGTACGAGCGGTTTCTCCTCCAAACAAACCCAAATGAACCATTTGACTCAGTGCCCTGATGTTTTATTATTGTTTTCCGAGCAGTATATTCCTGCTTCAGGAGCAGCTGCAGCAGGGGCAGTTAACATTTCAAATAGTATGTCCGTGATTAAAATGTCGCCCGGTCAAATCTCCAGCTGAGGGTTACCGAGGGCGACGCACTGCTCTCGCTCAATGGTTACACTCAAGGTCTGGCAAATAGTACAAGACTGTGGCAGGAGGTAGATTCAGGTCTCTCTAGTCCAAGCAACTGCTTCCGCAAGGTAATTTCTGTCACTCTAGTCTACACATTGGTGTTGTCAGATATCTGGTCATCAATACAACTATCTGACTCATCAAAAACTCGATTTTCTCCCATTCAAATCATCTTTTTCTGGCTTGACTTGAAGTTTCCCATGGGTCAAATTGGAAAAAAATACAGTATATAGAGACGATGATATTTGATTGACTTGGTTTTTAAATTCTCTTTGTTTCTGAGCATTAAAGGCGTCAACCAATCACATCGTGCGGAACGGACACTGTATGCATCCATTGACAACGACACAAGGCATTTGCCTGCTGCCGCCAAACATCGACATTACTTGAAAGTGTGTTCATGTTTGAAGCGTCTTTTTGAGTATTACATAAGAGTGTTTACTGTGAAGTTGTTCACATTAAAGGAGAAGGGCAACCCTGGCCGTCAAGCACCCACCTTTAAAGGCTTCAAGCAGCCGGGGCTATCGTCAAGCCTCTTCAAGGTTGTGCCAGATCCCCTGTCAGGGCCACATACTGGTTCTTTACACAACATGACCCGCTGTGCCGCTGCTGCATAATACATCACCTCCTTGACACCAAACGGGAGAGACACCATTGCAGCTTACATCTTCCGAGTGGAGAAAGACAGGTCTTTGAAGCTCCAGTGCGTGTTAACTCCACGGAGTGTCAGGAGCACCGCGACCCGACGTTGCCTCTGAAATAAATAAAATGCCGCAGCACTAGCAGGGCCAGACTGTTGTCTAAAGATAATTTTGATGCTAAGGGTCAAATAATGAGGTGTTCAGTGAGACGAGTCAAAAAGAAAGGCGTGTTTTCTCCCAACCTGACACATTTGTGTCCTTGTCTTGTACAAAATCAGGCTCCTTGACTGCTGTCACTGGGTAGAAAACCAGATTCCTGCTCTATACAATAAAACAAGCATATGATTATGCATGCTAAATAGAGCCCGACCGATATATCGGCAGGCCGATATTAGGCATTTTCTAAACTATCACTATCGGCATTTATAATGGCCGATAAATGAATATTTTAAAAATAAAATCAAAACGGACAAAACACCCTTATAGAACTTAACAGAATTTGTCTCCAGTCTTGTTGGAAGTTATATTTATGAAGCTTACCAAGTCTTTTAATATTGGTTACTTTGTGTTTGGTTGTTGTTGTTATTGTGTTTTTGTTCAAAGGACTTTAAGATTTATATCTTAAGTTTGTATTTTTATACATTTTATTTATCAGAACTGTAATATATTTTGATATTCTTCTGTTCCGTTGTAACAATAAAATAAACAAGTTTATTTTTAAACTGCACTCATAAATAACTACTAATAACTAATGTTGGGGAAATCTGTTCATGTTTTTTTACGTGTTTCTGAAATAAAAAATAAAATATCAGCTTTTTAAATCAACAAATATTTGTATCGGCCTTCAAAATTGTTTATCGGTCAGGCTCTAATGCTAAAATGTCCTACAGTTTTGTTCAGTGCATCAGACTAATTTGTCGAAATACTATTTAAAGGTATGAGAAGTAATGACTCAAGTATTGCATGATTAAGATTAAATGATTTGAATTTAAATGTAGTCACTCTCAAATCTGCGTCTGTCGTGGAGGACTAAACTCCACAGCAATTATGCGTCCATTTGACAAAAAAAAAAACACATTTCATCAAATTGATTTTGTGGTCAGCCTTAAATTAAGAGCAGGATAAAAAAAAAAGAATGTTTTCTTCCATCGCTTCAAATTGCATTCAGGCCACTTTGTCAGAGCTCTTACAGAGAGAAGATAAACACAGCCGTTTGCAGCATTTCAGCAGCATATTGCCTTTTGTGATCAATAATGAAAATGTTACTTTCGTGTCTCGCAATCAAGGTTGAAATGCGGGAGAACATGTAATTAAATGGCAGTTGAAGCTTCCAATATTCGGGGCTAATATTTGGCAGGAGAAACTCTGTTGGAGCTGAAGAAATTAAGAGACCGTGTTGCAATAAACATTGTCATGAAGTGTCCAAGTGCTCCCTTTGTGGCAGAGTGTGACTGGAAACCAAAGGATGCTTAAATCAAACCTTCAAACTAAATTGGGAAAAAGAGAGCCTTTTTACCAGAATTCGTTTTGAAAATGTAATGAAATCCCATCTTAATAACTATCTTTATTCTTTAATTTCAACAACTTAGTGAGTCAGTATCCCAAGATGACGTTATGTGTGATTATAAAACAAAAGATTAGGACAGAAGTATGTATATATTCAAAATAGAAGGATTAACTAACCTGGCATTGGTGTGCATTCAGATTTGTGTTCTCTGGGATCGTATAATATGCGTGTATAAAAACACATGAGGCTTATGATTATTAGAGTATTTGAATGATATGACTGAATAGCAATAGAAAACCAACCTAATCACAGAAGTGGATTATATATTCATACATACATATATATTCATAGTATTCATTCATACTAGGGGTGAGTATTGGCAAGAACCTCACAATACGATACGTTTCACGATACTTTGGTCACGATACGTATCGCGATATCACGATATTGTGGTATGAATAAAGATGAAAACACATTCCCATGAATTTCACTGGAATAAATATTCAAAATAAAATGAAAAAGGAGTACTGCATTCACAACGCGTCTAAAACGCAAGCTTTTTTTTAAATCGATCTTTGGAGTTGAAAAATCGAGTATCGCGATATATTGCCTTATCGACATTTTCACCCGCCCCTTTATTCAACAGTTAGTCTATGGGGGTCAGCAGAAGGTCCAAAGCCATATTATTAAATGACATTTTTAGCCGATTTAGCTCATTCAACAGAATGTTATTTATGGAGAATAGTATTTTAGCTGACTTTATTTCACCAGTGGGGTCTCTTGAGGATGACTCTCTTTGAGTCCTTAACAAAAGACATGTATCTGGTTGTGCAGCAGCTTGTCCGGTTGCCTGTCATACACAGATAGGTCGGGACACACTCCGGATTCTTCTCTCACTGGATGTGACTCGGAGTCAAGTTTCTAGCGATAATACACTTGATGGTGCTTCTCTTCTGCCACAACTCCGTGGACAACTCCTCCCCGAGACTTGCTCGATACTGTTTTTTCCTCGTTCCTCCTGACTCAACGAAACTATAAATCCAACTATTGAGAGCGGCGGTGCTAATTTGAACAGACGTCCTGTCCGCTGTGCTGGAGCGGAGCGGTGGCATGTGTGCTTCAAAATGGAGGGAATCCAATAGCAGTAAGGCAACAAAGCGACCAGCGGACAGACCCACTATTAGCTCACACACACACACAAACAACCCAGAAATCAATGACTTGCTGTTGCCTAAAACAAAGCTTGAGTAAGCAGAAGTGTAAAAATGTAAAGGTAATTAGCAGAAGGGCGTTAAGTCGATGTGGGATACGGTGTGTGTGGAAGTGTGTGTGCGTTAGCTGTCGAACCACAGCCGAGGGTGCCGTTGTCTCTTATAGTTGCCTCCCCCACGTTGCTATTGCCTGCCTCCGGTATCCATACAGCAGGAGAGCCACTCTGGGAGCAGTGGAAATGTCCATTACATACAGAATACTTATGTGGTTGTTGCCAGTTTCCTTCTTCTGGGGAGGCTTTCCACATTTTGGAATCTGGCTCCAGGGATTTGCTCCCATTCAACTGCAAGAGCGTAGTGGCATGAATCCTTTTTTTTAATGGTTGTACATCTTCCAAATTCCAGAAAACTCGGCGGCTTTGACATGGACCTCTTCTTCTGTGGTAGTGGACGCGCTCAGAGCTGACGTTGGAACACACAGGAATGAATGAAAGTAATCGCTCAGATATGGGAAAGATCACTGGATTCATGGAGGAGTTAGAATTGTGCTGTTGACGATGTAATCTCTTCTGAACATAGAAACGCTCATCAGCTTTGTGTTACATTTGTATAGAAATAGATTTTGCTTGCATGAAGGAAAAAGGGCTGAATACAGTACACCTGGACACCCCCACCTATATGATATATAATATAATATCGCCGTACAAACTGTAGGGAACAGGAACAAAGAAACATGTTCATGGTCATGTTCAATATATATATATATATATATATATATGTAGCTTGTTATATGTTTGTCTGCCTGTCTTTCCCCTTTTCCTCTCGCCCACACCGCTCAAGGTGAGTTCAGCCCTTCACAGCCCAGTGGGCTGGTAACATTTCCTATCCATTAGGATGGCTAGCTGTGCATACACACACACACACACACACACACAGAGAGAGAGGGAGAAGAAAAGGGAAGGCGAGGCAAGCGGAATGCAGGCGGGCCAGCCAAGTTTTCCGGTACACGGGTCTCATCCCGCCACACGTCACCCTCAATTGTGGTTAAGGCCGCCGTGATCAGAGGCTCCCGGACACTCCTCTGTTGCTTCGGCACCCAAAGGCGAAAGGAGGGAGGGAGGGAGAGAGGGAGAGATTTGGCGGAGGAGGAGAGGAGTGACGGAGGTGACAAGAAGGCAGCGGGTGAATAAGGAAGGAGGCGGGAAAGTGTATGCGTGGCGTGTGTGTGTGGGTTGAGTTGAAAATAAAGAGGGAAGGTGAAAGGAGATTAGCGGAGGAGTGTGTGTGTGTGTGTGTGTGTGAGAGAGAGAGAGAGAGAGAGAGGAGGGTGTGTTTGACAGAGTGGAGATACGTTGAAGGGAACATCAGTGCTGGTGCCCCATCCGCTGATATTTCTGCTCCACTCGCCTGTCATTAGCCAGCATCACTGCTGCGACAATTATCCTCACTGTGTGTGTGTGTGTGTGTGTGTGTGTAATTAATTAGGAGTGAGAAAAGGAGGGGATGGAGAAAGGGGATGAGTGATCATTCTCCTCATCAAGCACTGACAAAGTACAGAACACACACCCTCTAGTGTGTGTGTGTGTGTGTGTGTGTGTGTGTGTGTGTGTGTGTGTGTGTGTGTGTGTGTGTGATGCAGCCCAGGTCAAGTAGCCTCTCTCAGTCTGCACTCGTTTCTGTTACTCTCTGCATGTAACTCCTTTTGTCTGTTTTTGCTTCTTCTCTCACTCTGCCATAAGTGTGTGTGTGTGTGTGTCCCCATCTGTGTGTGTGTGTGTGTGTGTGTGCGTGTGTGCGTGTGTGTGCGTGTGTGTGTGTGTGTGTGATGCAGCCCAGGTCAAGTAGCCTCTCTCAGTCTGCACTCGTTTCTGTTACTCTCTGCATGTAACTCCTTTTGTCTGTTTTTGCTTCTTCTCTCACTCTGCCATAAGTGTGTGTGTGTGTGCGTGTCCCCATCTGTGTGTGTGTGTGCGCGTCCCCATCAGTGTATGTGTGTGTTCAGGTAATGCTAGACTAAGCCGAGCAGTTTTGTTGCCCCAGCGTGGCCCGGTGATTCACCTTTTCTCCTCCAGGTTTCCACCTGGTCACTGGAGCGAAGCGCTGATACGACCTGACACCTGTCTGCTTGGATGGCCAGCAACAGGGCTCACACACACACACACACACACACACACACACACACCTACACATGCATCCATGCATAAACACACAATCATGCAAGAGCCCTCATTTTCACACACACAGATGAAGGTGCATTCATGCTCTTGCACAAGCTTGATGATAAAGGTAGATTTATACACACACACACACACACACAATGACATGTGCATGCACATATGTACAAATCGGGAACACACACACACGTCCCTTTGCCTCCATTCTGCATAAATGTCATGACCCACACAACATCTTGCGCTCGCAGTGCCTCAAAAGCTCACAGAAGCCTCTTGCGTCGTGTGAAAGTGTGGCGGCGTGATGTGTGGAAATATGTCAGCGGCTATCTAGTGCTGTTTTCAAGGCAACAAGGCACGGTGATTCACAGCCAGCCAAGTGGATTCATGCACTCAGCCATGCGTGCCTTAAAAGAACCTATTCTGAATTGTGTTTATGGAGATATCTCCGCCGAGGCAGGATGAGGAGTCGTCTGGCGTCGCTTTTAAATACTTTAAGTAGAGTTTTGAGTCGTAAATATTCAGAAAGTCCAAGTTTTCATGACCAAATGTTAGAAATATTAGAAATAAACAGACAAGAAGGTGACTGTGCCTGAGCATGCTGCCATATACTATTTAGCAATGGACACAAAGTCATTCGTAAGTCATTTTTGCATGGATTTAATGGATGGATGAAAAGTTGACAGATGTCCATAGACTTTGCAACTTGTCCTGTGGGGACCATGAATATCCGTCCCACACTTCATAGCAGTCCAACCAAATGAGCTAGATTTAAAGTCAAGGATTTCCAAAAGTTCGTATAGGCTTCACCCCCTGGGGACCATGACTGTTTGGACCAAATTCCATAGCAATCAATCCACCGTACACGTTGAGGTATTTCAATCCGGACCAAATTGGCGGACGTCTGCCCCGCGATCCCTCGAGCCACGCCAGCAGCACGGCTAGAAAAGCAATCGTCATTAAAACGTCTCCTGCAACCCCACCAGCCTGTCTTTGCCTGAGATTCAGCACAGTGGGGAGAATGGGCAAGTTGCAAGCCCCGTGAGCGATAAAAGCAAATGCAGCGTGCGTAACTAGACTCATCTTTTTTTTTTATTCTTCTTCTTTTTTTTTTTTTAACGACACCCTCCTCAAGCTCGCATTATCATCATCGCCGAGGACAATCGCAGCGAGTGCAATCACAGGCGGGGCGAGGAGTCATTGCTGTGATCCTTTAAATAGCACTGTCAAAGTGAATGGTGTTGGCATTAGACGCTTCGCTGGGATCCATATAGGCCATGTCAATACGGCTGTGTTCTCCACTTTCGTCATTTCAGCCTCTCTGGTCGGATAGACTGCAGTGCTGTGGGTTTTGTTTTTGAAGACGAGACGTGTGTAGTCATTCCACAGACGTTCCTCCACAAAGCGTGGGGGCGTACGGGAACGTGTGAAAGGCCAGGCTGCATGGACTCCACGTCATTAGTGTGTGTGTGTGTGTGTGTGTGTGGACTTTCTTTTACAACAACCATATGTAAACCGTACATAGTGTACTTGTGACTTTTCTCAGCAAAGTTGACACCATTATGACATGATAAAACGTTAAATATGAATGATGATGCCGGCTGTAGTGGATTCACATTCCTGTCTCCTACACATTGTTGTTATAGTATTTGACGAGACACATTTTTTGGATAATATATCTTATCTTAATATATCTTTATAGTAAGGAATGAAGTCAAGTCTCACCTTTTTTTAACTGTAACTTTTGCCATTGCGACTGTTGTAGTGGAGCCCTTCAGAATAAAGCAACCAGTGACACGTACAACACTAAAGCAGTGGAATTAGCACTCTAATGAGCGGATAGGTGACTAGTTAGCCAGCTTGCACATTCTGTCTGCAAATTCTTTGACGCTACACCGGTTCCAGAAAATGAGCCGGGCAGCAGGCTGGCGAGCGGCATCGGCGCCGGCCCTAACGGTCCCTTCGCCTCACTTCCTGCCGCTCTGGAGAGGGACAGGTCACTTAGCTATCTAGCCAGCCGTCTCCGGAGCCGTGTCCGCCCTCTTCCCGGCTGCGACAACACTCTCCGGCTGCACCGATGCGTGTCGTCGGCGTAGAAAGGAATAACTGTGCTTTGGGCAGTATAAACGCCAGCATGCCATTAGGAATGATGCTTTGCTTGCTAAGAGTGCATATTGTAGGGAAACGGGACGATCATTGAAGTGGATCAGTGGCGGTGTTCTCCCCCTGTGTCCAGCCTCCATGTATAAACATAGCATCCCCTCCATATGGGTTGGAGTCGCAGTTTAGCAGCAGTTTCCTGCATCCATTCCCATAATTGCCACGGGTTTACTTAAATGTTGTGATTCAGAGATCTGGCAGGCTTTTAGTGGTTTTGTGGCAGATTGAGCACACAGACATCAAACGTTGTAAGAATATGAAGTAAGCCCCCAAAGACAAATTTGCATAACGTCATTAATACGGAGATACCCCAAACGAGTGCTTCACAGGGCGAGTGCAGCCTCCTCGACAAAGTTTCACCTTCCATCCTTGATCTGCTTGCTTTTAAGAAAAAGTACTTAATTTCACCAGCTCCTGATTTCACTGTCAGTCCTCCTTTTAACAACACAGGCGCCATGGCAACAGTGTACTAATGATGCTCTGCTGCTCACGTTGTTTGGGTTGTCATTGTGCTGAGGAACGATGAGGCACTCATCAGTGACTCAGGAAACAATCACTGGGCTACAAATCTTGTTTTTGTTATTTTACTTGTTTTTATCATAAAATAAGTTGTAAGAATGCAGAGCACATGCAGTTTCTTGATGCTCAGCCTTATCTCGAGCTCATAACACTCCCATTAGCGTGTCGAGGCAAATGCGTTCCCTTCTGTGGATGAAGAGACCACTCGATGACTGGAACCCTTCAGTTTCCATCCCGAACAATGTCCAGCACCCGCTCTATTATAGAAGGCCCTTAAGCCTCTCTCGGAGGCCTCGGCCACTTCAGAGTCAGAGGTGGACCGGCCATCTGGAGTCACAATCGACCCCCACTCAATATCCCATGATGCTTGGAAGTGCTGACGCAGACGGAAGTGCCTTGATGCAGGTGTGTGGGTCACAAGGTCACATCGAATGAGTCCACCTTTCTCCCCCTCACCCTCCCCCCGTCATCTTTACTTTGATTCATTCCCACTTCCACACTGAGCTGACAGCTACTCGCGGGTTTTCGGAGCGCTAACGGCGGATTAGTTGACCTAACGGAGGACCTAAAACGCGGAGGACCCCCCCCAAAGTGAGATTGGAAAATGATTTGTCCCTCGTGGGCAAATGTGACCGCATGTCCCACATTAAATTATGTGCGTCGCACTGGAACTGACAGGGCAATGCACATGTTGCATGTCAGCATGTAGCGCCGCGACGTTTTCTGTATTACCCTGCCTTCAGGTGTTGCATGTGCACGCCGTCACCACGACGTCTTCTAATTTGCATGTGTAATATACTGTACGTGCACCATTCCCACATTAATATTGGCATGGCGTTTCCTGCCTTTCCATAAAATCTGCATGAATGCGTATTTAATGAGCTATTCTTGAAAGACCTCTGATTTGTATCTCCACCTTCACTTTTAATGCTACAACATGATTAATATGTTAAACCCTTAGATGGCTGATAGGAGTTTCCTAATTAACAATAAATACATAATAGTCCAAAGCAATCTCCAAAGACATGAATTATCTATCTGTTACTATCTCTTTTTATCAGAATGCTCAGTGTTGATAGCTACGTGGGCTAATTGTGTATGAGTTACACAAAACATTCTATAGATGACCATTCGCTCATGTTCTATTTATATCAGCACCTGTAAATAATGGCCTCCATTGCCTCCCATTAAATATGTCCAGCATGTTCCTCCAGAAATGCTCCTCTAGTTTATAACATCAACGCTTCCCGTCGTACCCAACTTGTGAGCGGCTGCCAGGCGCTGTTGACTGATCCCACTCATTAACCATTTCAATAAGACACGTGGCAATGGATCGCCGCGGCTGCTGCCAGGGCTAATCAGAGGCATGGGGGAGGAGGTTTGTGAATTTTAATGCCAACAGCAAAGATTGGAAAAGTTTCTTCCCACTAAAGTTCCAAATGCCAAAAACGGCATGAATAATATCCCTTTTATTACATTCTCAACATAAAAGCAAATATCCCGGCTATATATTAAATCTTTTGGCAGGTACACAGAATATAAAAAAGACATTTTTTATCCATGGTCACTGATTTCAGATTGAAACGGTGTTGTTTCACGGTCATATGAAAGGTACAGTTAAACCGGTGGTTTGCATACCTTCTGCTGGGCGAACTCTAGCGCCTCCTTGTGGAAGCTTTAGCTTGCAATCGGCCCTTCGAGAGCAATGGTGCTCATAATGCTTACATTCCCCAAATCCTCACCCTCCATCAATCCATCAGTCTAACTGAATCCATTCCTGATAGCAGTCTGACCCCAATCTGGTGCCAGATCTGCAGAGGATCGGCGGTTGGCCTTCTCCATTCCACTGGCCCGCATGGTGCCAAGAGGTATCAATCAAGCCCCGCCGAGGCATCTGAGAGGAAGTGAAGTCGTGTTTGACCCTGTAGGTTTGCTGCCACGCGATGACGGTGAGCGGAGTGGACAGGTTCAGCCTGCCTCCACTCTCCAGATGACCAACCTGGACTGGACTGGACAGCCAGGGGAATAGAGATGAGCAGTGGGATGACGACCGTGTGTGTGTGTGTGTGTGTGTGTGTGTGTGTTTGACAGCACCTGATTCTTGTTGATTGATTTGGCCATTCAATAGATTTCACAGATTCTGAAACGCTTTACCCCGATGGTATTTCACATTCCCATTAACTCCACCTAGGATGAAATACTTTGAGATGAGCCCGTTTTGTGCCGCATCATTCTCTTAGCACGAGGAGGCGTCTTTGATAACAATGCAGGCTGGATGTCTGTGAATGGAAACAGACTTTTTGGGAAATTGCTTTTTTTTTTTTTCCCCGTTTCTGGCAAATAGACTTATATCTGTGGTCCAAACACACAAAGTCGATAACTTTCCGATCAAAATGTTAGACTTCCTCGCAAGGGAACTTTTTTTGAAATAAAGTGTAGAAATACTCTGCTGTATGTCCTCCAGTCTGCTGTCATTCATAGTCTGTTCCACCGCCCAGCCCAAGTTTCATGAGAATCCGGACAGTGGTTGATCAATAATCATGATCTGAACTGAGACATAATCTCATTTGCCGAGGTTATTACATTACACTATCAATTATCTAGTATATCAAAAAAGTCAAGATTACAGAAACATTGTTAAAAAAACATTAAAATGTATGCTGCAGAGCAGTGTTCCTTTGAATTGTCTCATGCCCCCTCATATTAATATTTCCACTTTTGATGGAAACCACTGGACGACTGAACTCTATGCAGTATTTAAAACTAGCTGCACTAGCTGTGTCAACAATCCAATAATATAGATCCAAATCATATATCCGTCAGTTGGCCGTTTTTTCTGCAGAACAAGTACTTTTGTTTTTGATGCTTTAAGGACTTTCTCCTCTGAAGTTTATGTATTCAGGCAAATCCATCTAAATGTGACAAACCTGCATGAATTAATAATAAGCGTTTAACCTGTCCCCCCCCCCCCCCCCCCCCCCTTTTTTTTCGCTGGAACGTCCCATACATCTCAATACACGTAATCAATATGCTTTTCTCTCGCACTGTAACTGCTGCTTCCCTTTTAATGGGGAATCCGACGTCACCACACAAGCAGGTGGAAACGTCCAAAACAAACACAGCATTGATTTTGCAGTCATTGTCCTCGTACACAGGCCCCTGTTTGCTGTAGGAGGAGGGCTGGGTGCAAACGCGTAGTCTCCATGGTTTTACATTATTGAACAGCAGTAATTGGCTAGGTATTGTACAATATGTCAATAATCGTTGTGATACAATAAGTGCGGTATGGGGGTAATCTCATATGCAGATGATGCACTATTGTGCCCTGATTGATGAATCTGGCGGCCCTTATGTAATGGCATTCATAGCTGTAAAGATTTTTCCATCCAAAATGCAATACCCACCAATATTGGCAAAATGTTGCCACCTACTTACAAAAGGTAAGCCGGTTGGAGGGTTTTTTTTTTGCGTGGGCGGCTGAGTGATCGTGAGCTCCGACTGCCAACATCACAGTGCAAATTAGCATTAATAACACGATTTGATTCGGAATAAAAGGAGCCGACAAATGCGTACATGTACACCTGGGTAAACAACTCCAGTCAACAGATGGGTACACTGCGGGCCAGTTATGGGTAAAAGGGGGAGGGGGGGGGATTCTAATGAGCTTTCACTGTAGGGCACAATCGCATGAAAACATGGGGAATGGCCACGTTTTCTGGGCCGTGCCCAGTAAGCGGGGACAGACAAGGTTTCTGGCTTTTTGGACCAGCTGCTGGCTGAACCGCCGCTCGCCTCTGCCATCACTGAGACTCCTGGCTAACATGCAAATATTAAACCCCCCCCCACTTTGTAGCCTGTTCCATTTGAGGGCTGATTACACTCACCAAATGTCATAAAAAGCATCTTAAACACAGTCTTGCAATCTGTGGGAAAGCGAGGACACAGTGGAGCGTACCATGGCAGGGGGGGGCGGAGTAACCCATGCCATTTCATGCAAATAAAATGGCATCATTTGCAAAAATGTCACTCTGGAGGGAATGGTGTTCTGATCCAACAGAAACGTGAAATAGCCAGTGAGCCGGCTGTGGCTCAGAGGTTTGTATTCCTGCACTCCACGTGCCAAAGTGTCCTCGGGGAAGATACCGAAGCCCAAATTGCAGCCTCTGCCATTAGTGTGTGAATGGGTGGATGTAGTGTAAAGTGCTCTGAGTCGGAGTGGTATAGAAATGCAGGTCTATTTACCATAAGAGCCGGCACAGAAAGCAGAACTATTAAGGTGCCTTTTCAGGCTCACATGTTGAGAAGAACTAAATCACATGTTTCACAGCTTCCCACTGCCGTGACGTTGTTTCTTTTCTTTTTGCTGTCCTCCCTGTGGTCACCTCTTTTTTTCAAGTGCAGTAATGGAATTAGATTGGTGTAGAGTATACAAAGTGGCTGACCTTTTTAAACGGGTTAAAATGCTTCCCAGATGGATTTTAAAGTGCCTGTATGTGTGCGAATGTGCATTATATGTAACATTTCTTTTCAGTTATGCTTCCCCCCCCTCATGCCTTGACTTTGGCTTTTGGCCTCATTTAATTAACACCTTTGTGTGGTTTATAAATGAATGCATTACCTTTATAATATCACTGGGCTTCATTCACCAATCGTTCTTAAGAATAATCTTCTTAAAACCCGCTTAGGCGGTTTTCACCAAGATTCACCAATGTTTTCTCATGTAAGAACAAATTCTATTGACACTTACATTTTCTTCTAAAGTTGTATAAAACTGTAGGATCTTTTAAAATTAAAAAACACTACATTAACAAACTCATTTGCATCAATTATGTCAATTTGCTACCAAGAGATTCATCGTTATAAGAACACAGGTGCGAACACTTCTGCGAGAATCCGACGTAAACTTCTTACGACCTTTTTGAAGATCAGATTCAAGAAGAAAATCATAAACCCTAGATATGTGTGCATGCGCCATTTGGGGAAAGCTATCATTATTAAGAAGAGGCACTTGAGAAATAATTTCAAGCACCGAATTAGAAGCGACTATAACATTCCGGTGAATTACTGCTGCATGGTTGAGATGATGATAATACATCTGCAAATTGCAACCCCATGTGGATCCGATGCATTCCTCAGAAATAACTCTGGCGATGATGATGATGAGCCTCGCGGGGCCTCTTGCTATGCGGAACATGTTGTTGTACATCCAGAGAGTGGTGACCTCATCATGTTTTTTATTTTTTTATTTTTTTGGGGGTGTTTCAAGTTGGACTGGCAGTGTTATGGCAGGGTGATAATGCTGCTTGGATCACACTCCCTCTGTTTGAGGATGCTGGTGTTCTCTGTGTTAATTAGGGCTTCCTCTGCTGCTCTACCTCTATCTCTCTCTATCCCCCTCTCTCTCTGACAGCAGCATACAGCGCCTCCGTCTGTAAATCTGAAAACAAGTCTCTCTCCTGCTGTCATCCCCCACACATCACTCTGTTGCTCACTCTTTCTCTTTCTTCCCTCCTCTACACCCCGCCGCGTCGGCTTATTGCAGTGATGCCCAAACAGGGTTGCTTGTACCCCGGGAGGTACCTCGGCGGTTTCCAGGGGGGAGACATGGAAAGAAATTGTAGCTTGGCTAATGTGCAAAAAAATTGGTATGAAACACTGCGAAGTGCGAAAAACAAAAATTCAACTCTACTTCTTTGTGGTAGGAGCAGACGATGCAAGATCATTGCTTTATATAAGCTGCGATCACCTGTTCTTTCCATCCCCCTTTGTGATCAAAGCCTCGTCAAATTGAGGAAATCCATTAGAGATCTGGATTTACGCCCGTCACTCTCTTTCACCCGGTTCATAAACACTCCCCTTAGGGTACTCGGAGGATTTAGTGCCTTGGTTTTTCATTTGCTGCCTTCTTGGCCCGCTCTTACCTTGAAAAAGAGATAGTCCTCCTCTCTACGGCACGGGGGTTGAATAAATGGCTTAACTGACTTCTAACTCTCCCGCTTTCACACCCTTTCATTTCTCCGTCTCCATCTTTCTCGGGCGCTTTCTCCCTGTCAGCAGAAAAGTGATGCGGGTATCAAATTGCAGGGCAATAACATCCTTATAGCGCTTTTGGTCGGACTGGCAGATATTAGAAAATCAGAAGAGCAGGACCTTCTGTCGTCGAGGCTCACGACGGGCCTTCAGTCATATCGCGGCCATGCAATATAATCTCAAATACATGAAGGCAATGCAGGAACTGCACATCGTGCATACAAGAGAGACTAAACAAGCGTGATGAATAAATGAGTCTTGCGAGCAGACCCTGCCAAGACCTCTGGACTGTTCTGAATTATAGATGCCTGAGTGGCAGATGCATCCTGGGAGAATTATGTCTGCCACTATGACACACAAACATGATCCCAAACTTCTCCGTCGCAACCGAAAGCGCCGCCGCTGCTCGGCTTCGGCATTAAGTGTGTGAAACGCGACACGCGCTCGCGTCGACAGCAGGCTTCGGCGGCATCTTGAACCACGTGAGGTATTCGCCGTTGTGTTGCAGGATAATGATTGACTGGCCGGAGTCTCGATCTGCGTCAGACAGTGTAGGAGACTCTGAACTGTGCTGCAGGCAATTACTTTGTTTTAGAGGGAGGGAGAGCAAGGGAAGCCTGGAGGGAGGGAGACAGAAGGGGGGGGTTTGCCTGGCTGGGGGAAGGGCTGCTGTTAGTTAACAGTGACACCCGGTGGTAAGATACAGTGTTGGAATAATATTATCTAAAGGAAATAGAAGTTTTTATGTGTTCACTCCTGTCTGTCTGACAGCCTGTCTACTTGTTCTACCTATTATTCCTTATTCTGCTGGTAAATAGAGCTAAAAAGTGAACAGCCCACACACATGTATTTATATCTGTGCCCTTGAGGCTGTCTATTGATTATATTGATTTCTAACCTCTAAACTTTGAACCTTGTCAGTCTCTCACTCTCAAATGAATTAAGTTTCAGACTTGTGACGTCTGTATTTCCACATTGTTCATCATGATGCAGCAAACTCTGTATTATAGGACGTTTGTGCAAAAAGAGAGTTGCAAATCCACCTTAAAAATAGCTGAAAAGTGTAACATCGCTGGCTGCATAGCTCGAATCGGAGATTTCTTCTTGGACGTTTCGTCGCCACCTGAACGCCGCCTCTGTGGCATTTCCATAACGGTGACACGTCATGTAAATGGCCGTTGACGTTTGCAGTATTAGCAAAATCCTGCTAAGTTTCATGGAAGTTGTGTAAAAAACAAACCCAGGGGATGAATGCGAAGAGAAACCCTCAGCTATACCTCAAAGGGCGGAATGTGAATTAAAGGCTGCTTCGTGATTGAAGGATGATGCAACATGTTGAAACACTTTCACCTCCTCATCGGCTCATATCATATTTCCTCTGTTTAATTTGCTTTCCTATGCTGCAGACTGCATATACGGTGAAATGGACATGCGTTATGTTCAATAAATCACGCGTCCAGACCAGCTTCAGACGGACCACGGCTTCAAGATTGTACTTAACTAAAATGTTCAAAGTCCTGCCGTGCAGTTTTTCCATCGGAGGCGTCGCGGGGTTAACGTTAAAGGGCACCCACACAGCGGGGGGTCTCAGAAACCCGCATGACCGCACCTTCGGAGCTCGCGTCCGAAATAATCGCCGATGCCTTTTTCTCCCCTCATTCACCAGCGTCCGCGCTTGCCACGCCACTTTGAAAAGAAATATTCACCGAATGCATTCAATTACTAAATCACCTTGGTCTGGTTGCCAAGCAACATTAGCGCGAGGGCTGCTTCCATTTTCCTTCGGTCTCTCTGGTGATTTGTCTTGTGTTGTTTATGTACGTTACTCTGAGAGAAAGGAAGTGGAGGAGAGGGGGGGGGTTACAATGGGACGGGCACAATGTAAAACACACAAACACAGCTGTGCCGCAATGCCGTGAAGGCACACGAACCACACCTTTGTGCGTCGTTGTTGTTGTTTGTCCCCTGTTAATTACGTCCACGGCGTCCTTGGCTTCCCCGTTGAACACTTTGTGATGTTCTGCAAAAATGTTCCTCGTGAATAAACGAGTCTCTCGTGCACAAAGAGATTCTTGCTACCTTTCTGATTTGTTGAGCAGTGTGTGTGTGTGTGTGTGTGTTGTACCATGAAGGTGGCAGTGTTCAGGCGTCATCCGTCACAGCAGGACAGCTGACACACACGCGTGTACCGACGCCCGTCCAAAGGTTAACGAGCGCGTGTGTGTGTTTTGCTCTAAGTGGCGGCGGCGCGTGATGTATGTGGCGCTCCCCGTCCGGTAAACGAGTCAATCGCCGTCATCCGGGACACGCGGGGATTCGTCTTCCCTTTCAGATGTGGAATAACTTTATTTGGCGACGGGAGAAATAAATGGGCCGGAGTTTGTTCGGGGACACTGATGCAGCAATATGTGGACAGATGGGATTACGGGCTGTCGTACACGCGGTCTTGAGACCAATCGTTTGACAGCCTGTGTGTCTTTTGTGTTTGTTTTAACTCTGGTGTGTCTGGATCTCAAGTCCTTTTGGAACTCTTTCCTGTCTATCTAGCAATTCCTACGATTTGTTTGTCTCCATGAGGCCCACTTTTGTTTGTCAGGAGCATCAGATTGACCTCAAATATCTCTAACGTCTTAATGCTAAGAGACGGATCTACAATATCAATTGAGAAGTGTTTCATTCTGTTTGTTTGTGTGTTTATATTCAAACAGATTTCCCTGAGAACGAAGCCGGACAGAGTATCGCTAGCTTTCCCCCCTGCTTCTAGTCTTTGTGCTAAGCTAAGCTAATGGACGGGGTAAGAAGTCGAGCGATATTGAGGCTTATTCAATTTACTCTGCTTGCTGAATCATGCCTTTGTGTACGAAAAAAAAAAAAAAAAAGAAAGAATCCGCGCTGCATACCAAAGTGCACCCTTGGACTTCTTTCGTCTTTGTCCGTAAAAAGTGATCGCTCTTAAGGTCAGACACATTATGCAGTACAGACCTCCATTGACAGACGAGCATACAGTTCCATTAGAGAAGGTTTATAGTCGAGGCGAATATTCTCTAACAGCATAATTATTAGAGGTGGGGGGGGGAAATGTCAAAGCCCTCATTAAGTCCCTTTGGTGACAGAATCTCCAGTGAATAAATCCAAATGGGCTCCATTCTAAGTAGGAGGGCGCTGATGTCATCACCTCGATGGCGACACTTAACCTCTGCATCGCCGTCGCGTCTGGTTGAGGTTAACAAGTCGAACACGGAGCACTGGACGATACGTTCACTGCGTTTTTATTGACCGAATATTGCCTTGAATATTTGGTGACTTTTGTACCGATATTCAATGTCCCCAGATGATGGATACTCCCCTCACTTTTCATCGAGCTCCACCATTGGCTTTGAGTTAATACATCTCAGCTACTATTGGATGTCATTCATGGTACCCAGAAGATGGATCTTAAAGACAAGCCTTCCTTTTAATATTTGCAAAAAACTAGCAGACACTTGAATTTGTCCAGTAATACATCATTTACAGAATTTTATACAGAAAATCATGGTTCCCAGATGATGAACCCGACTGATTTTGATGATCCCCTGCCATGAGTAACTACTACTGGGTGGGCTGTAATGAATTTTGCTGCACACGTTCAATCCTAATTACTGTGGAGATCCTTTAACTTTTCCATCATAAGGTCAACATTTTAATTTATCCAATACTTTGGTTTCTCGCCAACTAATGACATTCTCGTAGCCTCAGCTGTTCTCTGTGTGTCGTGCTAATAGGCAAATGTTGGCGTGATGAGAAGGTTACAAGGTCCGTTTGACATTTCACAAAGCAGGAATGCAGACACACGTATCATTGCTGTACATATATTTAAATTAAAATCAAATAACGCAGCATATGCAGAAAACCATATCAAGCAATTTCATTGCCAAGAGGACTATTTGTCATCAAAATGTTAACACAATAAAAGCCTGTTAATGTGCATAGTAAAAACTATGCAATGCTTAGCAATGTTCCTGACTTTAGTTTAGAGAAGAAGATAATATCTACACCATAGATGGTCTGGTTTCCCCCAGACGCCAACAACAATAACACCCCCACAATGATACTTATGTCCTTATGTAACTCCCCCACAGGATGAGGCGGATGGCGCGTCCCACTCATCAGGTCTCGCCTACGCCGCGTCCCTCGGGAGCGACCTGGTTAAGACGGGAGTAGAGAAGTCTAATATTAGTTCAAGCGCACTTTCTATTCATGTCACTTCATACTTGCGAATAAAATCCCGCTTCAAATCCCGACTCGTCGTTGGAAAAGCAATACGCCACGCATTCTAGTTCCTCATAAGTTTGTGTGTTGAAAAGTACAGCTTGGGTAAATCCACTTTTTCATGGCAATCAATATTTTTATTAGATCTTGCTTTTTTTTCCACACAAGAAAGTAGATATTAAGAGAGTTGTTACCAGGCTTATACTTTACTTTGAGGAATCCCTCAAGACTGTGGTTAGACTGCAACAAACAATGGCGAGAGAGATGTTTAAAAAATGAATTCCCGTGGGTTATTAGGGTCATATCACTCCGCTCTATTTGGACTTAGACACGGGCTTCAGAAAGAAAGTGGAGTGAGTGAGAGGAGCCAGACAAAGACAAGGATAAAGATGGGATCAGATGGCAGGGAGTATGGGGGAAGCTTATCGGCATGACGCACACCTGGGCCGCCGTCCTCTCTTATAGACCGGCGTCTTGGCAGAGGTCAGCGATCCGTTCTCGGTTCTCGTGTCGACCAAACCCCGCCTCTAAAGGCTCTTCTGTTTTTCCCTCTCCCGTCCACCCGAGCAGAAAATCAAAGCGCCCGCACAGCCCATGTTTTAATTTCATCGCTGTCTGCCTTTTTGGAAATTGAAGCCTCAGTTTAAAGAAATGGCAGAGAAACACAACATTCAATTTCACTCTCATTTACGGGGCCGTGAAGCGCTGTTGGCGAGTCCAGGTATAATTTAATCTGTGCTTCAGTTTTTAGGTGTTAAATATTTTAAGTGCTTGGAAACAATTATGTGGGCTTTTTAAGAGTGGGCATCTTAAGTTAAGTTTTTAGCTCACCCTGGCTTCCCTGCACAGATGGTACGTCCCATTGTGTGAGAACAGGACATACCACTCATTGGTTTGTCGTGGGGAGATGCTGGCAGGGTGCTATTTTTTCATTTTTCTCAGTGTAGATATGATGTGTCTATAAAACAGAACCTATTTTCAGGGACTCAGCTGTTGCATTGCTCAATAAGTCTTCCCAGCGGCACCAGATAGGATTCACAGTAGTTCTTTTTTTTCACAGTTGCTCCATTTTTTTGCAAAGCATAATTTCATTCTGATACTTTATGGTGATAGTTTTAGTGTCACATCAGCAGCTACCGTCATCCATAACAGTCCAGTGTTTACTGCAGATCTGACGACTGATCACATGCTGCCCACTGAACACACACACACACACACACACACACACAGCTCATAGTTACTGCAGCTTCCCATGATCAAAGAGCACAATGTGGATGGAGGCGTAGACAGATGGAGAGGTGGCTCTGAGCTTGAATTAAGGACACAATTAGAACATTTCTTTTTTTGGACGAGTGGCTATTTTTAGCAGACGGATAGCCGGTTGGTGCCTTGCTAAAGGGTTTTAGATTTCCATTCCATTTGGTCCTGAATTGCTAATGAACAAACAAGCACGCGAGCGCGCTAAACGAAACTGTTTACCAGCAAATGTTGGCTTTCATTTTCTTTCTCCAGCAGCTCCGCCTTCGCGACAACACAACGTGCCTTATCACTACGGCGCCGAAACACTCGCAGGATGCGTTGTGCGGCTGCTCGTTTTGTGGAACATAAATACCAACCCGCCTGCCGAAGAAGGGCTGGGGAGTTGGGGCTCTATTGTTTCTTGCAAAGGGAGAAAGCGCGCCGTCTCGGTGGACCGACTGCTGTTTGATTCCGCCGCATAAAGCTGGCTTAGCAGGTGGGACAATAGACAAGAGTGTCAAGAAAACCGCCGCAATGCCAGCCAGAGACTTGCCATTTTGCCCCTTAAAAAAGCAATTATGGGAGTTTGATGTACCTTGGTGACTAATTTCTCCACCTTATAGGCAGTGAAAGGCCTGCTGAGGGGGTGTTGGCACAGCGATATGGAAAAGAGAGAGAAGTCATTGGGGATGAGAGGAGGAGGAACCAGGGGCCCGGACATACTGAGCATTAATATTTTATATCCTCAGTTTTTTTTTCTCTCAAATCTAATAGATGTCAGCAAGACTGAAGGAGATGGACATGCATGTATGACACACTTCAACATTTGGATGAAATAAGCCAAATGGCCTTTATTTTTCAGTTTTCTCAAGGTTGAGTGAATGTTGGAATAACACAGAGACATGATGTCTTCAAGCTAATCTTCTCCACATGATGACAATGTGAGGTGACTAGGAGGTCAGGGCCAGAAAGTGTCATAGTCTCTCAGTCAAGGACTTGTATTCCGTGACAAAATGTGTTTTTAAAACACTGATAATGGGAAACAAGTTTGCATTCGGTAACTCATTTATGCTTAACTGTGGAGTCACATTTGACCACAAACATCTGCTAGATGCAGTGTTTCCTCAAGATATTTTATTCTGGGGACAATAGCGCTGGTCCACCTTAAAGGTCAGTCCATCTTAAGTGTGGTGGAGCTCAGATAGCCAGAGTTGTTGCAAAAATAACCGCCACAGATTTGGGGAAAACTTGTAAAAAGCACATTTCTGTGGTAATATTATTAATCGTGGTTTCACCTCCTTCCTAATTCCAACCTGACCGTCGGTCAAGAGTGCGTTTTTTTTTTTTTCTCTCACACGGCTGCGATTGTAATGAGTCCCACAGAAAGGTTAGTTCACTTTAGGTCCACACTGAAGGTGAGGATAGGAGGTCTAATTTACATGAAGGCCCACGCCAGGTGTTTAAACGAGTGGATCTCATTAGATGTTTAAGATGTTAAGCCTTTGGCCTTGTGGAAATCTTAATTATCACTAATAGTCCCAAAGGGGGGGCGATGTTGGGTGTGACAAGCAACGCAGAAATGTGGGGAAGGGAAAAAAACAGGCTTTCGTTCTGACCTGTAAAGGGTTCATTTGCTCCGGGATCCAGAAGAGACATCATCGCCGTCCTGCTGCGTTTCTTCAATATTTATTCTTCCTGTAGGCATTTAGCAAGACAGCTCGCCAGCTCCAAACCCTCAACCGTGTGCTTCAGTGAAGGATTTCAACCAGCTGCTCACATTCAGATGTTCCATTTTCGTTTGTCCCTAAATCGCCCTCGTCGTTTTCTCAGAAATGTGTTAATTGGAAATGGCATAAAGCAAACAACACAAAAAGAAAAATGTAGAGGCTTCAGTTCTCTTTGCAACACTTGCTGAATGAAAGGCAACTTTTAGGATCTGGAAAACAACATGGAGCACAACAGATTGTGACGTCAAGTCAAGTTCCATTCAATTAACTCTGGCAAGGTCAAGAAGCAGATGTAGTACTTCTCTATTTAGATGAAATATTGTGATTTAAAAAAGTACAATAGGTATTCTAACAGTCTAGGCTTTGTTGTAATTTGTGTGTAGCTGTCTGTGCTGATACCTCAACAAGGTTTGTCCCAGAATTGGGGCTCAAGTACCCGACAGTCAAATCAACCTCTGTTTGCGTGCGAAAAGGTCAAGCACGACGTTACGTTGTCTGACAGGGAAGGTCTTCAGCTTGACGTGACATTTTCTCTTCCCACAATCGCCCCCCCCCCCCCCCCCCCCCCCCCCCCGCCCCTCCCTCTCCAAGTGCCTCCACTTTTCGGGAGCACTAAAACTTGATCATTCAGCTGAGGGATCGCGTTCGTTAGCACAAACAGGCAAATGGGCCGTTTGTGGAAATAAATACAGCTGATTAGACGGCGGAGGGAAATAAGAGGACGGAGACGAGGGGAGGGGGAGGCAATGGTATCAAAGCAGAGCGGGGGGAAGAAACAAAAAAAAAATGGGGAGCGACAAATAAATGGCAAGAGAGCTAATGCGGCATAAAAAGGCAATTTCCTAAACCTCTGAAGCCCCCTCCTGGGTGGAAACAATTACTGCGGACGGGGAGACAGTTATGATTAAACAAGCGAACGCCTTGACAGTGGAGATAAACTTGGGAGCGGATCGGCTGACAGAGTCTGGTTCACTGCCGAGTATGATAGCTAATTCGCCGCCGCTGATCAGCGCCCGCAGTGAGAGCAGCAACATGGCAAATGACAGCCGGGAGTCAGATGCATTGAACCCCACACACACACACACACTCGAAACAAACAGAAGTGGAGGCTGAACTTTGCATGACTTTCTCTCCCTTCATAGATCACGTCAATTGTTTCTCAAGGAATAAAAAAAATGACGTTAATTGTATTTATTTGACAGCGCGGAATATCTTACAAAAAACTCATTTCAGGAGGAATGAAATCACACCAGATGGTTATGAGAGCCGAAACTTCTCCGTCGTCAGATTAGCAAACAAGGGAGGGATGTGACAGTTTCCTGAAATCGTCGGGTTTCATTAATTGCGAGATTGAGAGGGGGGGGAATGGACAACAATAAAGTCTGACGTCAAAACGACAGCAGGGAGCCACTCTGGCATCTGCTGAAAGCCCGGGCTGGTCATTAAGGAAATCATGTTGGGGCTGCTTTAAGAAAAAACACTGACGTTTGTACGCATTTCCAAGGGAATCACAAGCAGATAATAATTGCTGCTTAGCTGTGCAGGGGTTTCAAGTGGATCTGGCTCTTATTTCCACAAGAACTAGTCATGCATTTGGTTTAGCTTGGCCGGTTCTACGCGACCCAAACGACCGTTTAGATGTCAACTTATCCTTCGCTACAATGGAAAAGATCCCGGCTTGTTAAAACCCAACCCAACAAGTTCCCACATGCAATAATGGTCTTAATTGCTTTTTGATTTCCCACCATATGAAGTTGATTTGGCGGTTGTAAGCAACCGGGTGCCAATGAACACATTCAGCCAGCAGACACGCTAATGCCTTTCTGGCCACGTGATAAATTGAAGTCAAGTATTCTCCTTCGACGCGGGGAAATATCTTGTCTTTTAGCAGCTAATTGTTAACTTTGTCCATCAGACGTTGCTGAAATCTCTGCGCCGCTCTCCCTCCAGAACAGTTCCTTTCCTCCGTTATTTGCCGCCACCTTCATCCCGATCCTTTCGTCATCTGATCGCAAACTGGGTCAATGACGAACCAAGACTGAGAGGAGAAAAGGAAGGGGAGGGGAGGCTTGTCGCTGCTCTAGTTTTGAAGACGTGGATAATAAGAAGTGACAAAAGGGTGATCTATCATATGTGGTTTGTTATAATTGCAGCGCCACGCTCTCATGCGGCGTGTGGGCGGACACATATTAGGGCTCCCAACGAAAATGGGATTGGACCCCATCTTATTTTGCATTCGGGATGTTCGGGATCAGGTGACGTAGCTGCAAGACCCAGGGTTAAATCCTCGTGGAAATCTCTCTTTATCTCACCAGAAAGTGTCATTTCACCGTGTTGCATCGGTGACCCGACCATAATGCACCGCTGTGGCTATTTATAGCACTCATGACATTCATCACGCGTATCTACAAGCCAAGAAATCTCAGTCACGATTGGTAAAAGTCCAAAGTGTGATTAATGATCCAACGTACTTTACAAATTAGCTTCGTAAAGTCAATCCAGGCGCCGCCCTGCTCCCATGTTCGGGTTTATTGCAACAGAAGTTTCTCTCCGCTGCAAGTCCTCTGACACACTTCTACCCACCTTAAATAATTCAACAACTTCAAGAATCTTCATTTTCCTTGGCTTCATTTCAAAGGCAGGGTTCTTCTCTTTCCTGTTCAAAGCCGCATCTCTTTTTAGTGTTAAAACAGCACTTGTACATCCTTATTGATGTGCTTTTTTTCCTCTCTCTCTTTACAAATACAAACCCAAAAAGGCTTAGAAGAAGGTTTAATTGTCGTCCCACGCAGTTTAATGAACTTCCTGGGCCAAATTACTGCTTGACGAATCTGTAGTTTTCAAATGGGCGAGTGAAGAGGTTGTGTGGGAGTGTGTTTGTGCTGTTTGTCTGAAAAAACATGAATTTCCCAGTGCACGGAAACTTTCAACCTGAGTGCAAATGACTCACCGTGAGCACAGATTTTGGACAAATAAAAAAGCCCTTTTCTTTTCGTAGGAGCAGCTTGAGGAGAGGTTGGTGGGAGATTATAATGGAAGTGAAGTTTCTGGTCCTCTAACATGAAGGACACGCTTCAAATTCATCCCATCAGCCTCTCGTTGCACATGCATGTCAGGTGTTCATCAAGTCGCTATGGCGTTCCCAGCTGTTCTTCACATTCTCACTTCCTGGAACGGAGAGCCACGCCATTTTTTTTTTACATTTTAACCCCCGCAAATGGATTCAGGGTCACGTCGTCCACCTCCTGGCTCGTGTGACGAGCTGTCAAAACGGAACTATTTTCTCTCCATTCTGCTGTGGAACTACGATGTAATACTGTACTCATTTTCCAACAAAAACCACAATTCCTGCGAAGGGGAAATTTGATTTCCACCTACTTTTTTTTTTTAAATAAACCATCTATTAAATGTTTACTGCTTGTATAGATTTAGATTTTATGTCTCAATTTGAATCTAGTGTCTTTACTTGCCTTAATGCTCTGTAGCAGAAAACAAAAATACAGCCTGAGGTGTAGCCTGCGGCTGACTGCCCTACTCCAGAGCAACAGAATATCTCATGTTTACATTACCCAGCATGTAAAGAAAACTAAAATATATATATATAAGAAGAATAGGAGGGACAAACTCAGCTGAAACAAAGTTTTTCTTTTTTTATTCAAACTACACAGAAAGTCCTGAAAGGTTTTATTCATTGGATATACATTTTTCCCCTCCAGGCTGTAATAGCTGGCATATATACATAATCATAAAACCACATTGCCCTGTGTTTCTATCATAATCCATGACCAGAGGGGTTCAGACTCCGACCCTGGACTCGAGCTCGGCCATTAAACGCCGTTTGAGAGCCGGCGCTCACGAGTCTGCTCACGTCGGGCCGGCCAGCAGATCGCCCTGCCGCCTCTAACGCAGCAGAATGGCGATGGCTGAAAAAGCCGGGGAGGAAGAGGAGGGGAACGAGCGGCAGACAGAGGAAGAAGCCAACTGGTGCTCAGATAATTCTCATTGATGGACATATAGCCGGAGCCAAAGAGCTTTTTTCTTTCGGAGAGGAAGGGGAGGGGGGTTCGTGATTCATATGCGCGGGGCGTCTTCGGCTTCATTCACGCCAGGAACAGAAAATCACATCTTTACCCTCATGTGACCCTGAACTAATGTTTATTTTGTTGCTGGAGACGTAGAATAGATGCGATCTCAGGTGCGTTCGGCCTAAAATGAACTTCTCTTGAACCAAAACCGGTTTCATTGCCGCGCGGCCTTGGCAACAACTTAATCTTTCCTAAACGCAGATGTATTCGGACTCGATGGAGACACAGCCTCGTGGCCTGTGATTTAAGTCGGGCCTTTCAAAACAGAGCCTTTGCCGCTCACGCACCCCTTGTTTCAAATCAACATTGATATTTATGGTTTTAAAGTTCCGCCTTTAAATCAATGAAGCCGTGATGTGTTTTCCACTTTTAATGCTGATGGATCGGAGTGAACTGGAAGAGTTGTGAGTCGCTTGGCAGAGCGGGGGCGATGTAGCCTCGCTCGCTATTACGCCCGCCCTGCCAAAGTCCAGACGTGTTGGCTCCGAGCTGCTGGATCCCTCCCCTCCACCTCATCCATCACCGGCGCGGTTGAAGCGCGGCTCCGAATGCAGGAGAATACATTTCCACGCTTGTCTTTTTGCTATCAGCTCATTAGCTTCACGCTGGGCTCAATATGTTTCTAATTTCCTGCGAATAATCAAAATGCTCGTTATCGCAGGTGCCGAGGCCGTTTCTCAGCCTAAACAAAGTACATCTTCATCCTTAATTTCCTTTGCACATCTGAAAGCCCTTTTTATTCCGATTTCACAATTAGCTCCTGGAGCCGGTTGAAAGTGTTGCTCAAAAATAATTATGGAGCTAAATCACTGCATGGGGAGGTTATTGATGATTTGCCCGAGTGAATTGGCAGCATAGAGGACTTTACATAAACGCTGCCTCTCCTGAATAAGTAAAGCTGCTCGTCTCCGTTGCTCCATGGAAGTTGCCCCTTCTTTCAACCCCATTTTTTGAATTTGAGCAATTTGAATGAAAACGGACAGTGTGACTGGCAATGAAGCGACTGCTATTAACGTGATATTCCACTTTGGCTCAATATGATGGTTTCCCCCATTTTAATTTTCACTTTGAATCACGTTGATCTACTGGAGGTCAGAATACTTTTAAAGGCATCGAGGTGTCCTGTCCATCATATTTTCAATATGAGGAGGTTATTTCTTCTGCGAGCTGTGAGAATTGCCAAATTTCAGACCTATTTTCTCCGTGTGGCTTTTTTAAGCCTTTTTAGGAACAGACTTTGTATTATTGCCACAGCAGCAATATAAGACATTTTAGTTTGCACATGAGCCATTGGTGCATTTCTATGTGATCTTCTCCTTCATACATATGACTTGTAGGTTGTATGTATACATATGTCTGTATGCATGGCTAAAAATGTACATCTATTAATCTCACATCCAACCGAGGTTATTGTCGTCATGTATCGTCAGTAATGTGTCATTGGTGGAAGAATTGCGTCCTCCTTGGGGATCAAAGTCTTGTTTCTTTCTGTTTCGCTCTAGAGCGGCCGCTGTGACTCACGGGATGGGATCACGTGATTGGCCAGCAACCTCGCCACAACTGCTTCGGTGAGCGTGCTTCTATTTCTGACAAGATTCTCTCTGTGATACTCATTTAATCACACAGCAACCTGTACATGAATCATATTTCATATGACGACAGAGATTCTTTTAGAAGTCGTTGGAAGAACAAAGGGAAAACAGGCTCTTTGGTTCGGGCGCCACACGCCACAAGAGACCCGGCTCTTTGAGACTTAAAGTTGAGTAAACAAAGATTCATTCAAACAGCATAATTCCCAGCCCATACGTTATAGACACACACACACACACACACACTTGGAAAATGACCTCAGATGTGGCAACAAAAAAAGAATACGGTGAAGGATTCTTCTGCGTCTCCATTTCCTCCAAACATTTCTTTACCCCCGAGCGTTGATCCACATGCTGAGGTGTCCGTGGCTCTGCCCGAGGGAAAATATCTATTATCCTCCCCTGCTTGTTTTTCTTGCCTGGCAGAGGAATAACCACTCAACGATTCAGGGGTTTCACCTCTACTCTGATAAAGGTTATCTTGGCAATTTAGTGCGGGCTGTATCGCATTATGGGGAGAGTTATGAGGCGGAAATCAAATTTTGCTCCCCGTGACTCCGAGGAGAGGGAGGATGGACGGTGCACGGGACTGCACAGTAATGATATGGTCGGAATTGCTTTGCGTTTGTGCATGCGGGGAGATTTCCGAGTGCATATGTGTTTTTCTGTGTCCGTGTGTGCCGTTCTATACCGTCTCCCAGGGGCATTACAGCTGCAATTTCACTGGAGTGCTTTTGACAGAAATTGCCCAATGTCTCAGCCCGAGCTGCTTCACGGACAACTGCTAAGTTGCTGTACACCAACTGTTGTGGCAACCGGTGAGTTCTTTAGTTTTTTATTTAAGATGCATAAACCCTAATGGGAGGGTTTGGACGCTGAGAAGAGAAGGTCGGAGTCATAAGTCCAACGTGAACACGCAGAACTTCAGAACTTTCCTGAATAGTCACATTTTGAAGTTGTATTTAGTATCAGAGTGTTAATTTCTTCTTCTTTTTTTACAATTAACACTTGAAATGATGAAGGCACGTGCAAATGGTAGCTTAGCTTAGCTTAGCTTACTCAATCCTGATCGAAACCTTAAAGTGTATCTCATGCTAATGGCTTATTCGGCATACTTCTAATGCTGCCAAGATGTAGCCAGAAATATAGAATAGATTCGACATTATGCGCCCAAAAGCCTGGGAAAAGTCCCATTTCCATCATTTATATTTTAGGTGCACTGCACAGACAGATTCCCAACGTAAAGCTGGTTATGTAGAGTCTCACCGCCCTCCTTCCCTTTAGGAGAGCACAGGAAATTAGAGAAACACATTAGTAGCGTGGCGATAAAAAAAAAAAAAACTACAAAGCACACCATCACGTCGCACCTCCTGTATTTGTCAGATGCATTATCACATTATTATATTCACAGTTTACCCAACTCCCCGGAGAGCGAAGAAAATACGCCGTTGCAAAGGCTCGTGCTGCCAGAAAAGGGTTGCCATGACGATGAGATTTCCCTCCCATTTGTTTCCCCCCCTTTTAGTTTCAGCGTATTTAACTCCACTCCTTCATCACCTCCATTATTGAGAGTCTTGCTTAGGGATATGATTCCAACTAATATAGATATATGGATATGTTTGGATGAGTGCAACCTTTTCCTCCGTGGTAGTCGCTGCAAGCGTGGTGTGCAGGAAATCGGTGACGTGACGGCGGTCCTCCGAACTGTCGGGGATGAAAATACATTTTTAGCAAAGCTGGGGAATATTTTTTTATATCATAGTGAACTCGTGCACGGTGAGGAAAATCATGTCACAGAAGTAGGACAAAACTGGTTCCACTGTCCCAATCACATTAAACTTCCAAAAGCACTGGGTCCTACATTTCCCACAATGCAACCTGGTGGCTTTCAAACCCTCCAGCTTGTATTGCGGTGTTGCTCTTCTAAATGTGCAGACTTGGGATGATGACATCATGATTACATCATCTGTATGTTATATACATGCATATCCATATAAGGGCATGGAGGGAAGAAGATAAACAGTGCCGTCTAGTCCTCGCCACGTCTGTTTAAATCCCGCTCCGGATTTCGACCCCCGCAATCGGCTGCCAAACTGGCGTCCGGCCTCCCCGGACTCGTGGGATTCGCTGACCCTGAAAGATCTCGTAGCGTGCCCTCCTTCTGCAGCGGCGGCGCAGATGCACCGGCGCCGCTCTAGTGACCCGCGGCGGTCACGCGCGAGCTCCAAGGTCTCCGTTCTGTCGTTTTTTTGTAATGTCAACATGTTCGGTGAGCGCGACCCCTGCTGTTAATTGATCATTCTAACACGGTAAACAATGTCAAGAGTTTGTCCCAACTTGAGTCTATTGAACAGAAAAATCCCTCACAGTCAAGCATCAATATACAATATAAGGTTCCCACAGCTACTACTAATCTGTGGCATTTCTTACTTCTCTTTTGGAATACATTTTATTGTTAGAAACCATAACCGTTTTTTTTTTTTTACATGCAGGGGCGGCAGCTAACCTCCCCTTCAAAAACAGCTAACGAGTGAGAGCCGAATGAGTGAGTGGAGAGATCGATGGGAGAGAATACTCACTCCACCTACGTTTTACAGTACATTGCTTTCCAACTCTTGAGCATTTTTTTTTTTTTTTTTTGTCTTTTTAAAGGTTTGTAATACAGCTGGGAGCATTTAGATTCTACTCTCACACAGAGGGAGAGCTTCATTCAGACATCTCCACTATATCTCTACATAGTAAAGAGGTGTTTGCTGCTGTATCAATGTTTGAATGATCATTTTTTGGATGGGAGCTCCGATAACAAGTCTATAAAAAATCCAGACACTTAGGCCAGAATTGTCCCCACGGAAACCCATCACAGCCAATTTGATCCCATGAGCCGTAACAGCATAAACCGCTGCCTTCTGATTACCCGGGCTTTCAACCTGAAGCCCTGCCTTCAGAATTGTAGCTTTTACTATTATCCAACCTGATTGAGCCATTTTCTTATGTAGCAACCTGCTATTGTCCTGGTTTCCACTGCTGCTGGTGTGCTTTACGGAGCAACGCAACGCCTGATGCAATACAAGCAAAAGCAATGTTATTGCCAGGCACTAAGCATTTCATATACATTTAAATAGTTGCATAATATTTCAGATTTACGTCACCTCCCACCTTTAATATCGTTAATAACCTTGAATTTACCTTTTCCAGCTCATGAGGGCGTTTTTGTCGATACGCTTTTTAATCAAAAGTCTAAAACGACTCGTCGAGGTTGACATTGGCGTCACGTTCGGCCCAGTCAATAGCCAGGTTCTCACCCGCCCGGACAAAAGCGTGGCGAGCTGAGCCCCACTCAGTACCCGTATCACGCCTCGTAGCGCCAACAGCAACTATTCTGTGATTCCCTTTTTCCTCCTCTCCCATTCTCCCCCGACCGAGCGCGCTATGGGACTCCAGCATCGCCTTTGTGTACCGCATGTATTCTCCGCATTGTAATGAAAAGGGGAGGGGAGCACAGAAGGCGACAAGAGTTAGTTTTCAAAGTCTGCGACCTCCGTAAGGTCATCGCATTCACACGCAGGAGTGGGGAGGTTTGGGGGACAGACGGTTTATTGATTAGGCGCTCATTTGCTTTAATTGAACAAGCACGTGTGCGGAGATGTGACAAATTGAAAAATCCATTCCGATGCTATTTAGGTCAGCTACGACGTGGCGCCTTTCTTGATCCGAGCCACTCAGATATGCCCCTGCGTCTGTGGGCAACAGTCCTTCTGAAATCAATCCGCTCTCACTTTACACTCCAGCACTACCGGCCAATCAGAGGAAGGAGGTGCCAGGGAAAACAAGTATTTGTCGCAGAAATGTCCTATTTTCTGCTTTCCTATCTTGTTAATCATCTCACTGCCACAAAGAATACCCATTGTTGTATTCAAAGTCATAAAAACAGCATTTTCACCCGAGCTGTTGAACCACAAAGTGTACTTTTCATCACATGTACTGCATTGGGCACGTTACAGAATAGATGTAGTAGTGCGGAGCTCCACCTGGCAGCTGTAATGGCCCACTCATCAGGTTACAGGATCATATCGCAGCAATACAGCAGCTTGAGCTCCGTCTCGGAGTGAGGCAGAGGGGGCGGCGGACTTCGGAGACTGTCCTTTTACAAGGCCATTTCAAACAGTTTGCAGCGTCTGCCTGACACGGTTCATCTCCCGCAGCAGCGGGGGTTTTAGGGCTTCATTTCAATTTTCTTCTTCAATTTTTTTTGTTCATATGCAGGGCATTCTGCCGGGCTCGGCGGGAGCCAGATTCACTGTTCAGGTATTCTGGGAGAAGTAGAAGGAAAAAAAAGGGCATCGCTCGTGGCGCAGGATGAAAAAAAAAAAAGTTTCTGAATTGCTGTAAGTCAGCCGTCATTAGATGGTCCATTTCCAGACGTGGCTGGATTCACCAGAAGTGGACATTTGTCATGGTTGATTCAGCAGCCTGAGAGACGGCTGGGTGTGTCGTCATGAACAAGTGGCCTCGGAAATTTGAGGTGAAATCTGTCACCAAGCTTCAAGGAGGTTAATCTTCACCTTTCCTGTGCTCAAGTACTGTAAACACACTTTCCAGCGTGCATACTCTCAAATAATGGAATGGTCATGAGGTATTTATAACCTTGGGGACAGAAAATAAAGAGTCTTGGTCTTGATTGCTCCCTTGAGGAAACGGTCCTGATTGTAAGTGCCCTAAAAAGGGAAATGACGGGTTTCTGTCCACTCGAGTGCAAGTTTCCCAGCCAAAAAAAAAACAAGTTGGCATCATCCAATCAGCACGGGGGGATGGAGAAACGTCCAAGCTGCACTAGTGGCCCCTATAGGCCATGTCGGGCCTCCACTGGCTACTAAAAACCAATCATTTATGCAGGAAATGTCATACTCTGAGTGGATTAAAGCGACCTCTCCCACTGGTTCACGTCATGCTCACACTTCATAATTACTCTGTCTGGGATTGATCAGACACCGTCTAACTAAAACAGAGGGAAGGGAGGAGAGAGATGTCCAAGCCGTCATTGTTTTCATTGAGG